>JASDQU010735687.1:162136-202523 GCA_032191745.1 Picea mariana
GTCTTTATAATAGCTAGGAAGTTAATGATTGAAATCACAGCCATTTATTTTGTGTGACTACTAAGAATATTCCAGCCATATTTAATCTTGTCCATAGAAAACTTATTAAGCACTAAACCCCTATTAAATCTGCCCATTGTCAATAGGTGTATGCCTTTCGGCGTAAAAATACATTTGACAATCAATATGTGATGTCAAAAAAAATCACTAACTTTTATTTTTAAGATTAAGATAAATTTATATTAATGACAGTAATGATAAATACAAGATTTAGTTATGTGTATGAATTATTATGTAATCAATTATTATATTGTTAAGATGTTTAAATGAAAAAATGGAAAAAATATACATTAATATTTTTAAAGTATTTTTGAAAATGAATAAATAAATAAATTAGTATTATAAATAAATATAAATATAAATATGATATTATATTAAAATAATAATATAAACATTATATTGAAAATAGATATCAATTTAAAAAACCCATAAAACATGATATCAAAATATTTTTAAAATGTTTTAATTAAAATTTGAAAAACAATATTAATATACAATAAAATATAAATAAAGATACGTCATTATATTAAAATAGTATTATAAACATCACAAGTTCAAATCCAAAGGGGGTAGGGTACAAATCCAAAGGGGGTAGGGTATGTATACTTTCGTAGACTTTACCAGTCAAATCGTTGGGTAGAGGGGGTCTCATAATAAAAATAGATTATTATTATTATAACAAAGATTCAAAACGCTCCCCTGTAGTCAATGGTTGATCCAAGAAGATGATAAGGAAGATGATTTAGTAGAAGAAGAAGGAGAAGATGTAAGATGAAGTTGAAGATGATGGCGAAGAGAAGGCATAGGAAGAAGAAAGAGGAAGTTTCAAAATTAAAAGCAAAAGAAAAGTCTAAAGTCCTGGGAATCGAGTTCTGAAATTCCATTCCCTTTCTAATCTTCCTAAATATTTTTTTTTCAATATTGATGATTTGAAAAACACTACATCAAATTCCTACCCTAATTACAAGGAGAAGAAGATCTAAAAAAGTTTACATTGTTGATGGAGCAGGAAAGAATATCAACCCAAGAAGAGAAGGACCTATGCCTTATAAATTTTATTGACAGATAAGAAGGGATAGAGAAAATCTCAATAATAATGTTTTGTTTCTGTATAAACCTTTGCAAAGAATCTATTCATGTTATCACATATTTTTCAATAGAAATATGAAAGTTTCTATTCACGCTTCCATCAATTAAAAAAAAAAAAAGTTGAAGATTACAACAAGATGCTCTTTTCCTCTTAAAACGCGCATGTACTTTTTTGTTGTTTTACAACAAGATGCTCTTTTCCTCTTAAAACGCATGTACTTTTTTGTTGTTTCAACTATGTTGCAACCTCTTTTTAATGCAAACCTAATTGTTTTTGTTTACAAAAAATCTATCATCGATTATTTCAAAAACTCAGGAAACATGCTAATAAAACAACTCTTACATTTTTAAGGTGCTTGAGTTGAAAATTTAAAAAATTTAGGTTAAAAATAATTATTATTAATTTAAAAATTATATAAAATACAATATTAGAACTCTACTATTTTATTTGACATTAATAATAAATACCAATTAAAAAAACTCATAAAACATGATACTATAATAACTATTATATTTCAAAACTAGTTTTTTAATAAATAAACATTATTATATAACAAACTTGCCATTGCAGTGGCAATGTCCATGCTAAGAAATAGAAAACCCTAGTGCATATTGTTCAAGTTTAGTTTTCTTAATCTTGTTTGTCAATGTCATTATAATATATTTATTATAAGCTTAACATGTTATTTATGGGAATTGAATTTGAGTAAAGAGGATAACAACCATCCAAGATAAACTCAATTTACACGATACACAAGTTCTAGTAACACATTTAGTATAGGAATTGATCCAAAAGTATTCAACAATCAATCGGATCATTACAATTTATCATATGAAAATCCACGCTAGGCACTCTAATTGCATTGAGTGCTCAAATTTTCTTTATTTTAGGCTCATAACCGATGCACACATCAAAAATACTAATAAGAATTATTGAGTTAAGCGCTAGCGTGGAAATGAGCTACAAATTGAATTATGTAAAAAAAAAATATAAATTTCTGCAAATAAGTTTCAGTTGACAACAATTATTTTACTAATGAGGGGATATGTCAACTATTGTTATTTTATATTTATTTTCATGACAATGATTAGGGGAGGGGAGGGGAGAAATCTGAAAAGAGAAAATACTCGGACTTTAAGAGCAAAATATGAGGATTTTTTTGCTTATTTGGTAAGTTTTGTGAGAGGTTTTGTTTTTATTGTGAAAAGCAATGAAGAATGTTGGGGAAGATCTCGAAGATTTAATAACAATAGAGTTAGATTATTGGATATTGGAGTAGACTTATTGACATTTATTTATGAGTTAGTTGATCTGTGTAATGTGGGTATTTATAAATTATGACACAAAGATTATTTTAAATTGTAATATTGAAACATAATAATATATTTTTTTATTATATATTAAAAATATAAATTATTTTATTGATTCATAAGTGAATAATTATATAATATTTTTTTATAAATATAATATCAAATTAATATTATAAAAATTGAATAATTATATAATATTTTTTTATAAATATAATATCAAATCAATATTATAAAAATTGAATAATTATATAATAATTTTTTATAAATATAATATCAAATTAATATTATAAAAAATTAATTTTTAATGAAAATTCTATCTCAATAAACATAAATATGTATAACATTGTCTAAAGCCAGTGGAGTTTACACAATTTTGATTATTTACTTCTATTAATAAAATTAATTTAAAAAAGATATGTATAAATCAAGTAATAGCTATTCATATACCCATGCCACTTTATATGTATGTAACAAACATGCCATTTTGTCTTTAAAACTATACATGTTTTACCTGTCCAACATTCAAATAACATGGTCGACCAGTGTCACGCTTACGGTGCCTTGAAATTGGGCTTGGAGAGATGAAGCATTGGAAAGACATGAAACTATCGAGTTTGCTCTAGACGTCATTTAGGCTTCTGTTGTGTTGTTGAAAGATGGAAAATTTGGGGGTACTGTTAAGAAAACACTTCTTGTAGTCAGAGTCTCCAAAAAAAAATACAAGAAACAAGTGAAGTATGGACTCAACGATAGCTCCGACGAAAACCAAGTTGGAAAGGATGCAATGCAAAGCGCGAGCCGCCAGTGTAGGATATTACAAATTAAATGCTAGCAATGAATATCTAGGTATCTGGAGTGAATAAATTGATCATCATATCAAAGGATACTTACTGTCCATGGATTTGACATCTGTGGAGTGAATAAATTATCATCATATCAAAGGATACTTAGTGTCCATGGATTTGACATATGTGGATTGGAATAGGATACTAGTCATGATACCTTCTTTTTTTTTTAATTTTTAGTTTTGTGTAATTCACTTTATGCGGTGTTTGTTCTAAAAGGTGGTATGATTTTTATATGCCTGTTTATTTATCTCGTGAATGTTAAATTAATTAAATAAAAGCACTAAGGACAAGTGTTTTTTATCACCTAGGTGTTTAGGGGTGAGAAAGTGTTCAAAAGAGATTTCTTGAAACTAATTTTATGAAAGATAAAATTAAATGTTACTTTTTTCTTGACACTAATTTTATGAAAGATAAAATTAAATGTGACTTTTGGAATTTTTTGAGGGAAAATGAAAAGTCACGACTCTTCAGTTTTCTCCTCCAAATCTACTTAGAGACTAAGGCGCCCTCATTCATTCATTCCTAGAGTTTGAGAGAGCAAGAGCTTGAGAGGGTCGAGCTAGGAGAGAGACCACATGAGCAGATTGTGGCACGAATTGCAAGGTAGTTTATGAGAATGAAAATCGAGGCAAAGTATAGCGCAGCAGTGAGACCATATTGTACATATTTCAGAGTATAGAAATCATGGAAAAATACAGCAGTAGTAGTGAAACCGTATTGTACAGATTTCTGAGCACACAAACCGAGCAGTTTTGACACTATTTTCTATGCTGAGTTTATGCAAGGAAAACGAGATAAGTGTGTGCATTAATTAATAAGATGACTACTGTAAATATCTCTCATTTCTCTGAATAATAAAATCCTCCCCTCTCACTGGTTTTCCCCTTTGTGGGTTTTTACAGGGTTTAAATTTGTATACCAAATCTCTGTGTTGAATTTTCTGTGTGTGTGATTTATTTCTGGTTAAAATGTTGTAGCAGACTTCTTGTGTTTCAATTCTGAGCATTTAATTTCATGCTTACTAATTTGCAACAGTAAATGGGCAATGTAGGTTGGGCATTTAACTATGTGTCTCGGTGAGACTTGAAATTGGGTTGGGGTCTGAAAAAATTACATGGTATCAGAGTTGGTTAGAGAAGAAGAACAAAAATATTTCAACCATTAAAGCCATAGATTTTTCTTAGAAGAGGAGGTACTTCACCTAGCAGATTTTTTTTTGGACTTGAATTTCAGTTGAGAGGGTCATGGCCACCGGTTTGAGGGTTGAGTACATATTGGACGGGGTTGTTAATTTTAGCCCATGGAAGGAGAGAATCACACTAATACTGCAGGAAAATGAGTTGTGGGATATTGTGGAGAACACCCAAACAAGTTTTGTGATTATGCCTACAAATGCTACTCTTTTGGCAGCCTACACCAAGAAGAATATCAAGGAAAAAAGAATTATCCTTGATGCCATCAAGGACCATGTGATTCCACATGTGACTAGGAAATCCAATGCCTACGAGATGTGGGGCTCCTTAACCAAGATTTACTAGAGTTCCAATGAAAATAGGAAGATGGTGTTGAGGGAGAAATTGAAGGGCATCAAGATGACCAAAGCTGAAAATGTCACCACATACCTTACTAAAATTACTCAAGTAAGGGATGAGCTTGGAGCTATTGAGGAGGTTGTTGCTGACAGTGAACTTGTGAGGATTGCTTTGAATGGGATGACCAAACAATGGACTGTCTTCGTTGAGAGAATTGTGGCAAGGGAAAATCTTCCCAAGTGGGATAGTCTTTGGGATGACTTCATTCAGGAGGAAACTCGAAGATGATATGTGCTTGGTAGTTCATCCACTGGTAATAAGGAGGAGAATGTGGCTCTTGGAGCTAAAGGAAAGAGAAGGTCCAAGAAAGGTTCCAAGGGAGGGAGCAAGAAGAAAGGTGAAGGGAAGAAAGACATGAGCAAATTCAAGTGCTTTTCTTGCCATCATTTTGGGAACTATGTTGGACAGTTCCCTAACAACAAGAATAAGCAGGTTGCATCTTCAGCGGAGGTGGAGGAGTTTACTCACAGGTTCGAGAAGGATTATTCTTTGACTAATTGTCTCTCATCTAGAGCATCTTCCACTTGTATTTGGTACATTGATAGTGGTGCCTCCCACCATATGACAGGAGTTTGTGAGTACTTTACTGAGTTTGCAGTGATTGGAGACTAGGAGGTGGTACTTGGAGATCACTCAGTGGTCAGAGCAGTTAGGTGTGGGACTGTATCATTTTAGAGGGAGTCTCTACCTCCCATGTTGTTGAGAGATGTTCTATATGTTTCGGGACTGAAGAAGAACTTTGTGTCAGTTTCCACTATTGAGGATAGGGGGCATGAGGTATTTTTCCATGATGGGCAGGTGCTCTTGTATCCTAAGGGATCTCTAGTCACTTCGGCTAAAGTGATTGGTATTCGACATGAGAAGTTGTACAAGCTCGTGTTTAATCATTTGAGAGCATTGTTTCATGGCACCAACACTCGTGACCTTTGTGAGTTATGGCATAGGAGATTGTGTATGGAGTTCCAGAGTTCAGTACAGAGCACCATGAGCTGTGAAAGGGGTGTGCTCTTTGGAAGTACACCAAGACTACTTTTCCAGGCAGTGATAGCAGAGCAGCTGGTATCCTTGATCTAATTCATACTGATGTGTGTGGTCCTATGTCTTTTTCATCTTTGACTGGGTTCTTGTATTATGTCTCTTTCATTGATGACTTCTCACAGAAGTCTTGGATTTTCTTCATGAAGACCAAAGGAAAGGTCTTCCAGCGGTTCCAATAGTTCAAATATATTGTGGAGAACCAGACAGGGAGGAAAATCAGAGTGTTGAGATCTAATAATGGGGGTGAGTATACCTCCAATGAGTTCAGATACTTTTGTGCCTGAGAAGGCATTAGGAGAGAATTGACAGTTCCATACACCCCATAGAATAATGGGGTGGCTGAGCGGAATAACATGGCTATTGTTGGGGATGCGAGAGCCATGTTACATGATTAGGGACTACCACTTTTTCTTTGGGTTGAGGTTTTCAACATGCAGTTTATTTGCAGAATAGGAGTCCACACATAGTCTTGGGGGATAAGACTCTTGAGGAGGCTTTCTCTGGGAAGAATCATGTTGTTGGGCACTTTAGGATTTTGGTGCCTTACATATTCACATGTCCCTTCTGAGAAGAGGACAAAGCTAGAACCCACGGCAAAGAAGGGGATATTTGTTGGTGTAATATCCCCAAGGACGAGCCTTGTTGTAATCATGTTTATGAATTGTAAATCATGTTTTGTAGGCTGGTGAGCCAAGTATTGATAAGATGGTAAGGCTTATGAGTTTATTAGGCTGGAGAGCCTAAGTGTTAAGGCCAGGAGCTTGTTTTTGTATTTGTAATTATGAAGAGCATTAATAAAAATATAAACATCGTTGTGTGTAGACCGACCACGATGAATGAGTGATGGGGGACTAAGATTCCACAGAGTGGGTAAGGGATTGGGGGCTAGAAGGTTGGAAAGAGAGGCTAAGTGTTGATCCTAGGGGATTAATTCCTTGGGAATAATATTTTAATATTATTCCAAAATACATGTGAAATATATGTTTTGTCCTAAGTTCCTGGAGAGGAACGCATGCTGATGGAGTGCATGCAGCTTCATGGGTGACATGTGTCGACCTAGGTACATGCAGTTAAAAACTGCAAAAGTCAGTCGTGGAGGGGGTCGCTCCTCATTCCATCATCCTGTGCATCTGATTTCGGATACCCTCACGCAGCTCTAAGAACCAAAAAAGAGAGACATATTCCTGAAGACCAAAACATCATCCATCTGATTCTGTTATTGCACTGCGTCTGCCCTTGACATACCTATGCACCATTGAGAGAACTGGTCAGGAGGGGAAAGTCAACTTGTGAGTTCGAGAACCCAGTCTATCCACCATTACAGAACTGAATCCGTACTCGATCTCCCTGTAGGTTGTTGCTTTCTGTTTTCCTGAGTGGGGTTGTGTTGTGGTTATCCTCACTGTGCGGGAATTGAGTCGGAAGGGGCTGAAGAACTGGGTTGTAAGGCCCTTAGTTGAAGAGGCAATCTATCAAGCTTGTGAGAAGTTATTTCCAGGTGAAGGAGTCTATTGGGAAGTGGTATTCTTCTAGAGAGAGTCCAGCAACAGCTACGGAGCTCTAAGACTTCCTGATCTAGCCTGTTGCCGAGACCCAGAGAGGGAGGTGAAGCACTGATGGACTATGCTTGTGAAGGTGTATACTCCTGGGTGGAACGGACATGTGGGGAATGAGAGTTCATGAGTAGTGGGCGTAAAAAGGCATCCTAGGAAGAATCCTTCCGGTTATTCTGTGCAGTTTTCCCTATAACCTCAACCTAGACTAGGACTCCTTACCTTGGGTGGAGCTTAGTCCCAGCTCGAGGGTGACCCACTGCTGAGCATGATGAGCAGCATGGTCTAAGGATGGGAGGTTCATGGAAGGCCTGTACGTGGTTGGTGGAATTACGCCAGTAATAAAAGATAAGTGTTAATTTTGTACTTAATTTATAAGTATATGCATGTTTGTGATTCTTGCAATATTATCATGTATTCCGTTGTAATCATGAATTACTGTTAATCGCATTAAATCTGCATGTTAGTCGTAATTATGTAATTACTCTGTTTGGTTTAGTTAAATGTGCGTAATATGACTTAATTCATGTTATATATATAAGTATGAGAATGTTGCTTCCACACAGTAGCATTTTCCCGGCCAGTGGGATGACGGTCAGGGACGTTACAGTATGGTATCAGAGTGTGGTTTACAACACTGAACCCAAATGGGCTGGATAAGTGGTCATTGGACCCAAAGTTCAGGTGGGAATCATGTTTGGAAGAACCGATTTTTGGACCTTTGAATGTTCCTGAGTGCCAAGGAGTCACTTGGTTGTGTTACAAAGCTGAGGAGGTGTAGCAGTATTATAGAACCCGCAGTTGGTGTGGTATATGGCCACAAGGAGAGAGAGAGAGCTCAATGCATGAAGTGTTAGAGCCGTTGGATCTGATCAGGAGGAAAAGTGATCCCTTACAACCGTTAGATCCAGAGAAGGTGCTGGAAGGATATTCGAGAAGCCTTTCGAGAGTTCGACTGTCGGGAAAAAGCGGGGAGCGTTGAGACACAAAAACTCAAAAACCCAAGAATATCTATGTCATAGATCTAGGAGGAGGGCTCGATCATTATATGTTTTGGAGTCGCGCTCGAGTTAGTCGCGAGAACCTTTTGGATTTCACAAAGTCGGGAGATGGGAAGTGAGGAGAGGTGAACACCCCCAAAACCTGAAACCCCAAAATCTTGAAACGATCTACACTGTAGATCGTAGGAGAGGAGCTTGACCATTGGATCAAGTAGATGCATAGACCGTAATTTTGAAATTTTGGCAAACGGAAGTTCGAAATGTGTGGATGCATGAACTCCCAATGCCCGAAACTCCAAAATGAAAAGTGAAAGTGGTGGGACCCTATGACGTTGCCCGAAGTGATGTGGAACTTCTTAAGGACACCATGTGTCACTACCTTGGTTGCCAACAGCTCTGCTGTGGGCCTAGGGGGAGAGAGGTCGGAAGTTCGGGAGTCGAGAGTTGGAGAGGGAAGCAAGTGTGAGAACCTCCAGGACCAAAACCCTGAAACCCGAAACCCTGAAGCCCCGAAATTCTGAAACCCAAAGTTTTGTTTGGAGAGCCTTGTAGCACCTAGCAGTTTAGCGTTTGATCGTGGCCCATGGACGCATGGGTTAGGGACTAAGAAAATAGGGGCTATCGCCCAGAAATTGCAGAGCCAAATAGAGCTCAGAAAATTCATGGAATTGAAACGTTTTCTTATTCGTGTTGGTTTATGAATGTTGTAGTTTTATTAAGAGTTTAAGGCCTGACAAACTTAGATTGAATGCACATTGTGTGTACAGAGTTCAATGAGTGTCAGGATAGTCATGAATCGATGCCAAGTATAGAAATGGAAGAGGTGCGGATTGCCTCCAATTCAGAGAACAAAAGAGAAGGAAGGGATGTCAACTTGGGAGTTGAAGGATCGAACTCCAATGGGCATAGAAGAGAATTGGATAAGGAAGGGAATGTGATAAAAAACATTGAAAGAATGCAGAAATATGCCCAAGCTCACCGAGCTGATAGCCGAAAGCTGACGACGGTCAGGGATCAGCAGGGTGAATTCAACTTAAAGATGTTGAAGAGCCTGGAAAGAATAGGAAGGAAATTGGAAAAGGAGAGTGACACAAGTCACTTGGAAGGAATTCAAGAGGTATTTTGAGAGGAAATACCTAACTAAAAGATACTATGATAGAAAGATGAAGTAGTTCTTCGAAATCAAGCTGGGCAGCATGACCATTGATGAATACAAATGAAGGTTTTTGGAATTACTGAAGTATGTTCCATTCATCAAAGATGAGGCTGTCAAGATTTAGAGGTATCTGAGTGGACTGCCACCTTCCATTGGTGACAAGATTCAGTATGATGATCCTAAGAATATGGAAGAAACAATAAAAAGAGTGAAATGCCTATATGAACAGCAAAGAGAAAAGCCTACCTTTCAGAAGGCTTGGGATGACCAGAAGAAGCTTAAGAAAGAACAGAGGCAGAAGGGAACAAACCTCCCTTTTTCAGAAATAGGCCTCAAGGACAGCCATCGTTTAGAGAGTTGAGAATGGATGAAGTGGGGGAACAAAGGCCGAGATAGACGCCCATTCGGTGTTGGGGCTGTAAAAAGAACCACAAGTACAGAGATTGTCCCCATAAAAATGGCAAAGCAAGAGTTGTCCATAATGTTCAACAAGCTAAAACAGTGGAGGACATGGGCAGTATAATGCCAAGGATCTATGCGGCCTGGAAAACAAGCAAGCTGAATTTCAATCACACATGATTGAAGTAGAAGGTATGATTAACAACCAACCATTTATTATTTTAATTGATTCAGGGGCTAGCCATAGTTATGTAGATCCTAGGGTGGTGGAAAGTTTTCATTTATCAAGAAGCAAACATGAAAAGTCTTGATTAGTGCAGTTGGTTATAGGAACCAAGAGGAAAGTCACTAAGTTGGTTAAGTCATGTCCTATGGACATGAAGAGATTGAACATGAAGGCTAAATTGAATATTCTTCCTTTAGGATCTTATGACTATTTAATTGGGATGGCTTGGTTGGACCAGCACCATGCCCTCCTGGACTGTTATAACAAGGAATTTACTTGCCTGGATGAGGAGGGGAATTGGAAAACAATCCAAGGAATCCCCATAGTTGTGGTTGTTAGAGAAATCGCAGAAATGCAGTTGAAAAAGTGCTACATGAAAGGTTGTCAATTATTTGCATCCCATGTGGAGGAATCATTCAGTGATGAAGTCTCAAATATTGGAGACCATGTTGTACTAATAGAGATTGAAGATGTATTTCAAGAGGCACCTGGACTACCTCTGAAGAGAGATATCGATTTCTCTATAAACTTGATGCTTGGAGCAGCTTCAGTGTCAAAAGCTCCTTATAGAATGAGTACACCAGAGTTGAAAGAGTTGCAATTGCAGTTTGAAGAGCATCTAAAGAAGGGGTGCATTCGCCCAAGCGTGTCACCTTGGGGTGCCCCGATCATGTTCATGAAGAAGAAGGATGGGACATTGAAGTTGTGCATTGATTTCAGACAGTTGAACAAAGTAATTGTTAAGAACAAGTATCCTCTGCTGAGGATCGACGATCTTTTCGATTAGTTGAAAGGTGCGAAAATCTTTTTAAAGATAGAGCTTAGATCGGGATATCACCAGGTAAGAATAAAGGATGAAGACATCAGTAAGACCGCCTTTAGAACAAGGTATGGTCATTGCGAGTTCACAGTGGTACCATTTGGGCTGTCGAACGCACCTGTTGTTTTTATGTGCTTGATGAATGGTGTATTCAGGGACTATCTAGACAAGTTTGTCATAGTCTTCCTGGATGACATTATGGTGTATTCCAAGTCAAAGGAAGAGCATGAACAACACCTGAGGATGGTACTGCAAGTGTTGTGAGAACACCAGTTGTATGCCAAGTTGAGAAAATGTTTGTTTTATCAAAGGCATATCCATTACTTGGGGCACGTTATTTCAAAAGAAGGGATCATCGTGGATCCTGAGAAGGTTGAGGCCATCAGAGAATGGTCAGTGCCAAGGAATGTGGTGGAAGTTAGATCCTTTATGGGTCTGGCGGGCTATTACAAAAGGTTTATCGCAGGGTTCTCAAATATAGCTCACCCTATCACTTCTTTGCAAAGGAAGGAGAAAAAGTTCCGGTGGACTGAAGAGTGTAAGAAAAGTTTCCAACGATTGAAGCAACTATTAACCAACGCTCCAATCATGAGGATTGCAGATCCAAACGTGGATTTCGTGGTGTGCAAAGATGCATGTAAAGAAGGGTTGGGAGCATTTCTCATTCATAATGGATTCGTAATCTGTTATGAGTCCAAGAACTTGAAAGAGAACAAAAAGAATTATGCCATTCAAGATTTGGAGTTGGCAGCAATCGTTCACGCTCTGAGGAAATGGAGACATTACCTCATGGGAAGGATATTTGAAATGAGAATAGACCACAATGGTCTGAAATACTTGTTTGACCAACCTACCTTAAATGCCAGGCAGAGTAGGTGGTTGTAGCTTCTGTGTGAATACAACTTTGATATCAAGCATATCAAAGGGAAGGAAAACAAGGTGGTCGATGCACTCAATAGAAAGGTGCACAACTTACATGCTTCAGCCATTAGCATGTATAGGACTGATATGAAGGATAGAATTTTGGAAGTTGCAAATGTAGATTTGCAGAACAGAAACTTGGTAGCAAAGCTACAACAAAGTGAGAGACCACAGAAAGAGGAAAATTACACCTTGGAAGATGATGGAATACTTATGTACAAAAATAGAGTGTATATACCCAATGTCCAGGGTTTGAAACTTTCAATTCTAAGAGAAATGCATAACGTGACTTATGTCGGACAACCTAGATATCAGAAGACTGTGGCAGCAGTCAAGAGCCATTACTTTTGGCCAGGTATGAAGAAAGAGATCGCTGAATATATTGCCAGATGTATGGAATGCCAGAAGTGGTGACAATGGATTTTATTACAGGATTGCCCAGAACAAGAAAGTTGCATGATTCGATCATGGTAGTGGTGGACAAGATTACAAAATCTGCCCATTTTATTCCACTAAAAACTACTCACAACGAAGCAGATGTTGTTGATATTTTTGTGAAGGAAGTGGCACGATTGCACGGAATTCCTAAAACAATTATGTCTGATAGAGACCCAAAATTCACCTCGAATTTCTTGAAAGGATTGTTCAAAGGATTCGGAATGAATCTGAACTTTAGTATAGCTTATCATCCTGAGTCTGATGGACAGATAGAGAGGTTGAACAGAGTGATAGAAGACATACTGAGAATGTATGTGATGGACAAACCATCAAAATGGGAAGACTACCTACACTTGGTAGAATTTTCTTACAACAATGGGTATCAAGCATCATTGAAGATGAGCCTATTTGAAGCACTTTATGGTAGAAAGTGAAATACTCCAGTAAGTTGGGATAATCCAGCTGACAAGGCAGTAATTGGGCCAGAGTTGCTCAAGGTAATGGAAGAGAAAATGCTTAAAATTAAGCAGAATTTAAAAGCTTCCCAAGACAGGAAGAAAAGTTATGCTGACAAAAAAAAAAACCACAGAGAATTCAAAGTGGGTGATCATGTTTTCCTGAAAGTAAAAGCTAATAGAAGTTCCCTAAAGCTGTGAAACTGTGCCAAGTTGGCAACCAGATTTTATGGGCCATTTGAAATCCTAGAAAGGATTAGGCCAGTTGCATATATGCTTGCATTACCTGCATCCATGATTGTACATAATGTGTTTCATGTTTCATTGCTTAATAAATATATACTTGATGCTAATCATGTTATCAATTGGAATGTGATTCAGGTGGAGCAAGAAGATATCCTGCAAGTGCATCCTGTGTGCATATTGGACAGGAAAAGCAAACATCTCCGGAATCGAGCTATAGGGCTTGTAAAGGTCTAGTGGACCTGGTACGGTCCTGAGGACGCGACATGGGAAAATGAGGATGCTATGCGGGCATAATACCCGCATATTTTTTAAGATTTTATAAATCTTGTTGATGTTGTGTGAAAGTTGCACTGAGGACAGTGCAAAAATAGAGGGAGGGGATTGTAATATCCCCAAGGACAAGCCCTATTATAATCATGTTTATGAATTGTAAATCATGTTTTGTAGGCTGGTGAGCTGAGTATTGATAAGTTGGTAAGGCTTATCAGTTTATTAGGCCGGAGAGCCTAAGTGTTAAGGACAAGAGCCTGTTTTTATATTTGTAATTATGCAGATCATTAATAAAAATATAAACACTGCTGCGTGCAGACCGACCGCGATGAATAAGTGATGGGGGACTAAGCTTCCACAGAGTGGGTAAGGCATTGGGGGCTGGAAGGTTGGAAAGAGAGGCTAAGTGTTGAGCCTAGGGGCTTAAGTCCTTGGTCATAATATTTTAATATTATTCCAAAATCCATGTGAAATATATGTTTTGTCCTAAGTTCCTGGAGAGGAACGCATGCTGATGGAGTGCATGAAGCTTCATGGGTGACATGTTTCTACCCAGGTACATGTAGTTAAAAACTATAGAAGTTAGTCGTGGAGGGGGTCGCTCCTCATTCCATCATCCTGTGCGTCTGATTTCAGATACCCTCATGCAGCTCTGAGAACCAAAAAACTGAGACGTCTTCCTGAATACCAAAACATCATCTGTCTGATTCTGTTATTGGTTTGCGTCTACGCTTGACATACCTATGCACCATTGAGAGAACTGGTCAGGAGGGGAAAGTCGACTTGTGAGTTCGAGAACTCAGTCTATCCGCCATTGCAGAGCTGAATCCATATCTGATCTATCTGTAGGTTGTTGCGTTCTGTTTTCTTGAGTGGGGTTGTGTTGTGGTTATCCTCACCGTGCAGGAATTGATTCGGAAGGGGATGAAGAACCAGTTTGTAAGGCCCTTAGTTGAAGAGGTAGTCTGTCAGGCCTGTGAGAAGCTATTTGCAGGTGAAGGAGTCTGCTGGGAAGTGATATTCTTTTAGAGAGAGTCCAACACCAGCTACGAATATCTAAGACTTCCTGATCCAGCCTGTTGTCGAGACCCAGAGAGGGAGGTGAAGCACTAATGGACTAATCTTGTGAAGGTGTATGCTCCTGGGTAGAACGGGCATGTGGGGAATGAGAGTCCATGAGTAGTGGGCGTAAGAAGGCATCCTAGGAAGAATCCTTCCAGTTATTTTGTGCAGGTTTCCCTGTAACCTCAGCCTAGACTAGGATTCCTTGCCTTGGGTGGATCTTAGTCCCAGCTCGGGGGTGACCCACTGCTGAGCATGATGAGCAACGTGGTCTAAGGCTAGGAGGTTCGTGGAAGGCCTCCACATGGTTGGTGTAATTACGCCAGTAATAAAAGATAAGTGTTAATTTTGTACTTAATTTATAAGTATATGCATGTCTGTGATTCTTGCAATATTATCATGTATTCCACTGTAATCATGAATTACTGTTAATCCCATTAAATCTGCATGTTAATCGTAATTTTGTGATTACTCTGTTTGGTTTAGTTAAATGTTTGTAATATGACTTAATTCATGTTATATATATAAGTATGAGAATGTTTCTTCCACACAGTAGTGTTTTCCCGACCAGTGGGATGACGATCGGGGACGTTACAGTTGGGTATAGTGAAACTTCAAAGGCTTTCTGTATATACATCCCTTCCTTGAGGAAGATAATTTTGAGAAGGGATGTGAGATTTGAGGAGGATGGAGACTTTAGGAAGTCACAAGGGACTGAGAGGGGTGAGAATTCATCACCTTAGATTTAGGTGAGTCCACAAAAAACTTCCATGACACAGAGTTCAGGTCCACCAATTTTGGTGGTGACTGGACCACAGGTTACATGGCTACAGATGTCAATATCACAGGTTACTGGTCCACAGGTTTGACTATCGAGTTCTCTAGATTCTACTTGAGTTTCATAGTCTTCAGGTGATGGGGTTGAGTGGGGAGAGTCCCCTCCACTCGACACTACTTCAGAGAGGAGGAATCCCAAGTGGCTTCAGGACACTTTGAGGGAGGTAGAGGGTTCAATGTAGAATCCAAGGAAGGATGTGAGGGAGATTAAACCTCCAGAGAGGTTTTGTAGCTATCTTGCGATGGTGAGCAACATCAGAGAGTCTGAGCCTTCCACCTTTGAAGAGGCAGTTGATAGGGAGGTTTGGAAAGATTCCATGATGGAAGAGTACAATTCCATCATGAATAATGATGTTTGGGAGGTGGTTCCTAGACCTGATGGGAAGTCAGTGGTGACTTCCAAGTGGTTATACAAACTCAAGTATGTTGTATATGGCAGCATTGAAAAGTACAAGGATCAGTTCGTGGCTCAGGGATTCTCACAGGTAGAGCGATTTGATTATGATGAGACCTTTTCTCTAGTAGATAGATACACTTTGATTAGGGTTGTAATCTCCATTGCAGCAATGATGGATTGGAAAACCCATCAGATGGATGTGAAGACTATATTTTTGAATGGTCTCATTGAGGAGGAGGTTTATATTGAGAAGCAACGTGGATTTAAGGTTCATGGGAGTGATTCTCATGTATGCAGACTTAAGAAGGCCTTATATGGGCTGAAGAAAGCTCCTAGATCTTGGCACTCCAGGATAGACGCATACTTGCAACAGATGGGTTTCGTGAAGAGTGAGGCAGATCCCAACTTGTACTTCATTGTGGTTGGAGGTGATCCTCTCATTCTTGTGCTATATGTGGATGATCTCTTTATTACAGGGGCTGAGAGACTCATAGCTAGTTGCAAGGAGAGCATTGCTTCAGAATTCAAGATGAAAGACATTGGATTGATGCACTACTTCTTGGGGTTGGAGGTTTGGCAAGAGGATGGACATATCTTTCTAAGACAGGGTAGATATGCGGATGAGATTCTGAGGAGATTCTAGATGGAGGATTGTAGACCCATGTCCATACCTATGACAACCAACTGGAAGAAGATACATTCTTCTAAGATAGAGTTGGTTGATCCCACATTGTATCATCAGTTGATTGGTTCATTGATGTATCTGGTCAACACAACACCAAATCTTTTTTTTTGTTGTTAACTCTCTTAGTCAGTTTATGGTGGAGCCTTAGAGAGTACATTGGATTGCAGAAAAACATGTTCTCATGTACCTTAAGGGTACGGTGGATTTTGGCCTGAAATATGAGAGAGGGGATGGAGTGATGCAGACCCCCTATCCCTCTTAAGGGCTGCGCGACCTCCTGGTCAGGATCTTCTAGTTCCGGAGCCGAAATGGCTCTTCTGGTTCCAAATTGGAACCCTTCGAACGAACACACAGGTCCCCCACAAATGCTCAGTTGGCTTTTCCAAGCACCAAGCATTAGCTCCCACAGCACACGACCAAGAGTCGTGACCTTACGCTAAGCTGAAAAGGGCGCTTGTCGTGGACTAGAACTTAACAAGTCAAGCATCCCATCCCTTTGTCCTTTGAATCCCCGGTCACCAAAATGTTGAAATATCATGGACCAGGACTTCACAATTCAAGCATCCCATCCCTTCATCCTTCGAACCCCCGGTTGTTGAAATGTTGAAATATCGTGGGCTGGGACTTCACAAGTCAAGCGTCCCGTCCCTTCGCCCTTTGAACCCTCGGTTACCGAAATGTCGAAATATCGTGGGTCGGGCCTTCACAAGTCAAGCATCCCATCCCTTCGCCCTTCGAACCCCCAGTTGTCGAAATGTCAAAATGTCCCAGCACCTATTCCTTCAGGTTTTCGCGTTTCGCGAAATCAGAATGCAAGGGATATCTCTGCTCCTTGGAATCCCCGGTTGTCGAAATGTCGAAATGTCCCAGCACCTATTCCTTCGGGTTTTCGCATTTTGTGAAATCAGAATGTAAGGGATATCTCTGCTCCTTGGAATCCCCAGTTACTGAAATGTCAGAATGTCGAAATGTCCCAGCACCTATTCTTTCAGGTTTTCGCGTTTCGTGAAATATGGGTGCAAGGGATATCTCTACTCCTTGGAATCCCCGGTTTTCAAAATACCGAAATGTCGAAATGCCTTGGCGTTCGATCAACGGCTCAAAATAGTCCCTAAGATCTATGACCCACGTCCAATCTCGCTATTTCGTGGTTTGGGGTTTCGGGAGACAAGGACCCATGTCATATCCCTGCTCCTTGGAATTCCTGGTTGTCGAAATACCGAAATGCCAAAATGCCAAAATACCAAAAGCTCAAGGCGCTTGATCAATGGTTCACAACGCCCTCCAAATCTATGGTCATATCTCTTCCCCATCACTGACCTCCTTGCAACTCCACTTGATCCCACGGCTTGTGGTATTTCGTGACTCTCCTCGAGAGTTCTCCACCGTCCATTCAGATCTTCGGGATCTCCCCTCCCAGATCTACATAGTGTTAAAGCCTGCGCTTCTCCCTCAAATTGGACGGTCTGCGGGATCTTCTACCACGATCCAATGCTAGACAACATTCTTCCTCCTGATCTTTTGCTCACTTCAGACTTAGAAAAATTTCTAAGTCCTCAAAGGCTCGACCTCCGCTTCTTCCAGGGAATGAGTTCCTAGATCTCGATAACACTTTCCGAAGTGTTGTCCCTCCTGAGCTTTGCCTTGTGTAGGCCTCGAATTCCCGCGCACTCCTTGCATCTAAGGGATTTCGACAACTTGGATCCAAGGGGTTTCTCACAGAGAGATTCCTCCTGATCCCCTGGTGTTCTCTCCTCGCTCGATGCACACCTTGCAGAGCTTCAATGAAGAGAAACAATTAAAACTGGAAAACTCACAGTCACTGTTTCATTCACTTGTTTATGGGACACAAGAATAACAGAAAAGACAGGAAAATGTAAACACAACTGCATAACATGCATTTGGATTAATTTTCCCTCTTGTTATATTCACAAGTTCCCAATGGATACTAAATACATTCAAATTACAGTAACTCAAAAACTGAGATCTCCTGCTTAAACCACAGTTCTCTCTTACAACTAATTTCTCTCTATGTTATAGCTCCCCTCTAACTGGGTGTACAAACTTCTACATAACTCAAAAATGTTTCTAGGGTTTCCCCTGGCTACTTTCCTACTCTAAAATTCATCCTACGCTATCTTAGTTCAGTCGGATTCCCGAGCCGAAGTGGAAACTCCTGCTCTGTTTACAATTTCAAAACTTGCCTCAAAGGGTAAAATTCGACACCGGTTCAAGCGTGCCTCCAAAGGTGAATTCCGGCGCTGAGTGGAGGCAGATTCCGAAATCGGTTGTAACTACCCACGTTGAAGTTTTGGAAGAACTCTCACGTGTTGAGTGGTCCCGCCTCTGTGCGCTTGCCAACGATGCTTCTGCATCAGACTCCCCTTGACAAAAATTCATGGACTCCTGTCCATGAGCTCCTCTACTGACTTTCCTTGCTTCTGGATAGTAGCTTCATTTTCCCAACTGGCATCTTTTATTCGGTGCCCCTTCCATTTGACTAGATATTCAAAATAAGTCTTCCTCCTGTTCTTCTTGCCAATCCTCTGATCAACAATTTTCTCCATCTGCAGCTTTTCTGCCATAGGCATTTGTTTCTCCCACTGAACTTTTCCTTTAGCTTTTGACCCTTCTGTTTCATCTTTCCTGTATAGATATGGGTCTGAAACATTGAATATGGGAGAAATTCCCACACCATCTGGCAGATCAATCTCATAGGCGTTTGCATCAAACTTCCTCAAGATCTTACAGGCTCCTATCTTTTTCATCTTCAACTTGTTGTATGTTCCCCTAGGAAATCTTTCCTTCCTGAGATGTGTTAAAACCTAATCTCCTACTTCAAATTGAAGTTCCCTGCAATGTTGATCAGCTATGTGCTTGTATTTCTGATTAGAACTCTCCAACTATCCTTTGATCTGGCTATGGAGTCGCTCCATCTCCGTAGCAAAATCCTCTGCTATAGCGCTCCTGATCTCACCCTGTTCCAAGTCTCTCAACTCAGATACTCCCCTGGGTTGCATTCCATAGAGTATTTGGAATGGGCTCCTTCCAGTGCTTATGTTTGGTGAGTCATTGTATGCAAATTCTGCTTGTGGCAGAATCTAATCCCACTGGTTATGGTGTTCAGTAACCAGGCTTCTCAATAAGTTTCCCAAACTTCTATTTACCACCTCAGTCTTCCCATCTATCTGAGGGTGATAAGTTGAGCTGAAGGACAAATTCATCCCCATCTTCTTCCATAGCATCCTCCAAAAGTGACCAACAAATTTTGTGTCTCTGTCTGAGACAATGCTCCTGGGTAGGCTGTGAAGTCTCACAACTTCTTTGAAAAACATATTTGTAACATGCGTTGCGTCACCAATCTTCTGGCATGGGATGAAATGTGCCATATTTGAAAATCTATCCACCACCACAAATATGGAATCAAATCCTCTTTGTGTTCTTGGCAATCGCAACACAAAATCCATGCTTATTTCATCCCAAGGCCTCTCGGGTATTGGAAATGGTTGATACAATCCAGTGTTCTGCCTTTTCCCCTTCGCATGTTGGCAGATCCTACATCTGTTCACCAACCTTATCGCATCTGTTCTCATACCTGTCCAATAGTATGAACTTCTCAACTGTGCAAACATTTTATCGTGGCCGAAATGTCCAACCAATCCTCCACTATGCTTCTCCTTCAGAAGATTGTCCCTCATTGAGCATCTTGGTATGCACAATTGATTTCCTCTTAATAACAATCCTTCCTAAACCATATACTATGTCCAATGACTTGTATCTCTCAGTACAGGGCTTGTACATGCTTCGTAGGCCTCCTTGAAATCTATATCATCAAAATGCATATCCTTAAGGTGTTCAAACCCCAAGGTCTCCACCTGGAATTCTGGCAGAATTAAACATCTCCTGCTTAACACATCATCAACTTTGTTAGTATTCCCATCAATATGTTTTATGAAAAAAGTAAAATTTTGCATAAATTCAACCCATTTTGCATGTCTCTGATTCAATTTTTCTTGTCGGGTTATGAATTGTAAATCTTGGTTATCGTTGTACAAGACAAACTCTTGTGGGACAAGATAATGCCTCCATTTCTTCAATGCTTGAATTATGGCATAGAACTCCTTGTCATATGTGGAGTATTTCCTCTTAGTCTCATTCAAATTCTCACTAAAATAGGCAACAGGTCGATTGTCCTAACTCAGAACTGCTCTTATTGCAACTCCACTTGCATCACATCTTACCTGAAATGTCTTCCCAAAATTCAACAAGTCCAGAATTGGTCGTTCTGTTATCTTCTCCTTCAGTATATTGAAGCTCCTTTCGGCCTCCTCTTTCCATTTAAAATACTTGTGCCGCTTCTTTACTGTATCCATCATGGGTGCAGAAATCCCATTGAAGACTCTAATGAACTTCCTATAGAAGCTCACTAATCCATGGAAGCTCCTTACCTCGAACATGCTTCTTGGTGATGGCCATTCTTTGATCGCTTTCACCTTCTTTGGATCCATCTTCAGTTCATTCGAAGAGATCACGGAACCCAAATAGATGAGTTTGGACTTCATAAAAGAGGACTTCTTCAAATTGATCAGCAGCTTCTCCTGTTGTAGCCTCCTCATTACTAGTGTTAGGTGCCTCAAATGCTCCTCTTTAGTCCTACTAAAGATCAGTATATCGTCCAGATATACAACCACGAAATTGCCAATGAAATCTTTCAGAATTTCATTCATCAACCTCATAAAAGTACTCGGGGCATTTGTTAAGCCAAATGGCATAACCAACCACTCGTACAGACCTTCATTTGTCTTAAAGGTTGTTTTCCATTCATCACCTTCTCTCATTCTAATCTGGTGATATCCACTTTTCAGATCTATCTTAGAAAAGAAATTTGCTCCACTTAAGCAATCCATTAAATCATCCATTCTTGGTAAGGGAAATATGTACTTGATGGTGATCTTGTTGATGGCTCTCGAGTCTGTGCACATTCTCCATCCTCCATTTTTCTTTGGGCTCAACACAATCGGTATTGTGCATGGGCTCAAACTTTCTCTAACAAAACCCTTATCCAGCAACTCTTGGACTTGGTTCTTCACCTCCTCATTTTCTCGAGGTGTCAATCTGTATGTTTCTTTGTTTGGCAGACTTTCCTCTGGTATCAAGTCAATATGATGACTGATACTCCTGATGGGTGGCAATGAGTTTGGCAGCTCATCCACCACTATATCAACAAAATTATCCAGCAACTCTTGAACTTCTTCGGGAAAATCATCCATTGATGTACTCGTAAGGATGACTCTGGGCTTCCTCACCACAGTGAACTACATCTCCTGTTCTTCCTTGACTTCTTTCAGAAGTTCCTTCCCACTCATGAGAAGTACACTTGTGTTGGCTTCCTCCTTTACTCTCTTCTCCTCCATTGGCAGCAACATATGCGTCCTACCATTCTTCTCCAATGTATATGTATTCTTCCTTCCATCATGAATGACATTTCTGTCAAACTGCCATGGTCTTCCCAACAAAATGTGGCATACGTCCATGGGGATTACATCACATGGGATTTCATCTTTATATCCTCCTATTTTAATTTCAACCAGGCATTGTTTAGTGATCATTACCTGGTGTCCTTTTTGTAGCCATGAGACTCTGTATGGCCTTGGATGTGTAGTTGTCTTCAACTCCAATTTCTCCACTATCTTTGTGGATACTGGGTTGTCAGTACTCACACTGTCAATGATCACCTTGCATACTTTGTCCTTAGACTTGCAAGTTGTCCTGAAGAGACGGTTTCTCTGCACTGGTTTTTCAATTTATGCCTTTGGTTTTAAGAAAACTTTTCTCAACATCAGGGATGCTCCATCCTCTGCTCCTTCTGCGTCAACATCTCTTTGTCATGCTTCTGAAATGTGAGCTTCTCCTCCTTCCTTCTTCTTCTCGGGACATTCCCAAGATATGTGCCCTATCTTTCCACAGTTATAGCACCTTACTCCTCCTCTGCATCTTCCTCTAGAAGGGTTTCTTCCACCATTTTGTCTTCCTCGTGAACTTCCTCTTCGTTCTGAGTGATTGTGTGGTTTCTTAGCCTCGTCCTTAGACTGATGTGCTCTATCATGGTTAAATCCCTTGCTTTTTCTCATGATCGAGCCTTTACCTCTTCCTCGCTGGTTCTGTTTTCTGGCCAGCTTCTCCTATGCCTTCAATGCAAACTAATAAGCATCTTCCACAGTCCTCATTGACATCATTCTAAGTTCGTCCTAGATTTCATATCTCAAGCCATTTATATATATGGCGACTTTCTCTTCGTCTCTCTCCCGTTGTCTAGTTCTGATGTTCAGCCAATAGAACCCCTTGGTGTACTCCTTGACTGTCATCCCTTTCTATCTCAGGTTCTATAGCTTCCTAAATAGATTGATCTGGTAGTCTTGGGTATGAACTTAGCCTTTAGTTTGGCTACCATCCTGTCCCAATTCTTTATCCTATGTTTGCCTTTACTTCTCCTCTCAGTCTACAGTTCATCCCACCATAGTGTTGCATGCCCTTTTAACCTGGTGACTGCCTGCTTCACCTTCTTCTCCTCATCAACATCTTCATAGTCGAAGTGTTTGTCCGTGGACCTTATCCAGTCCAACAGTTCTTCAGCATCTAGATTTCCCTTGTACATGGGGACCTCTATCTTAGTTCTGCCTCCCAATCTGGAAATTGCTCTCAAAAAACGTTCTTCTGTAGCATCCTCTCCTAAAGCTTCTTCAACTTCAACCTCTTCACTTTCCACATCACTGGCATCCCCAATGTCAGGTGCTCTTCTCTGTGTTTCTTCCATTGTTTCCAATCGGGCACAAAGCTCTCGCATCTCCCTCTTTACAGCATGGTTGGCTAAAGGCGGCTCTTGTCTTCTTGGAGACATTATGTCGACTATCTATCATGCATAGAGTACAGCTCCAAGTTCTTTGTCTCCTTCTTTTCCTCCTTTGTCTGAAGTCTACAGATGAAAAACTGAGGCTCTGATACCACCCGATGCAGACCCCCTATCCCTCTTAAGGGCTATGCGACCTCCTGGTCAGGATCTTCTGGTTCCGGAGCCGAAATGGATCTTCTGGTTCCAAACTAGAACCCTTCGACCGAACACACAGGTCCCCCACAAATTCTCAGTTGGATTTTCCAAACACCAAGCGTGAGCTCCCACAACACATGACCAAGAGCCGTGACCTTACGCTAAGCCGAAAAGGGCACTTCTCATGGACTGGAAATTAACAAGTTAAGTGTCCCGTCCCTTTGTCCTTCGAATCCCCGGTCACCGAAATGCCAAAATATCATGGACTGGGACTTCACAAGCCAAGCATCCCATCCCTTTGTCCTTCGAACCCCCAGTTGTCGAAATGTCGAAATATCGTGGGTCGGGACTTCACAAGTCAAGCATCCCATCCCTTCGCCCTTCGAACCCTCAGTTGCCGAAATGTCAAAATATCGTGGGTTGGGACTTCACAAGTCAAGCGTCCCATCCCTTCACCCTTCAAACCCCCAGTTGCCAAAATGTCCCAGCACCTATTCCTTCGGGTTTTCACATTTCGCAAAATCAGAATGCAAGGGATATCTCTGCTCCTTGGAATCCCCGGTTGTTAAAATGTCGAAATGTCCCAGCACCTATTCCTTCAAGTTTTCACGTTTCACGAAATCAAAAGGTAAGGGATATCTCTGCTCCTTGGAATCCTTGGTTTTCGAAATGTCAGAATGCCAAAATGTCCCAACGCCTATTCTTTCGGGTTTTTG
The DNA here is from genome assembly GCA_032191745.1 of Picea mariana. Taxonomy (NCBI): domain Eukaryota; kingdom Viridiplantae; phylum Streptophyta; class Pinopsida; order Pinales; family Pinaceae; genus Picea; species Picea mariana. The sequence goes on from JASDQU010735687.1 coordinate 186,302, forward strand.
TGTTTTGCAAAATCTGGGTGCAAGGGATATTTCTACTCCTTGGAATCCCTGGTTGCCGAAATACCGAAATTCCAAAATGCCAAAACACCGAAATGCCTTGGCGTTTGATCAATATCTATCTACGACCTACGTTTGATCTCGCTATTTCTCTATTTCATGGTTCGGGGTTTCGGGAGACAAGGACCCTTGTCGTATCCTTACTCCTTGGAATTCCCGGTTGCCGAAATACTAAAATGCTGAAATATCGAAAGCTCGAGGTGCTTGATCAATGGTTCACAATGCCCTCCAGATCTACAGTCAGATCTCTTCCCCGTCATTAACCTCCTTGCAACTCCACTTTATCCAACAGCTTGTGGTATTTCGCGACTCTCCTCAAGATTTCTCCACCATCCGTTCAGATCTTCAGGATCTCCCCTCCCAGATCTGCGCAGCGTTAAATCCTGTGCTTCTCCCTCAAATCAGATGGTCTACGAGATCTTCAGCCGTGATCCAATGCTCGACGACGTTCTTCCTCCTGATCTTTTACTTGCTTCAGACTTAGAAAATTTTATAAGTCCTTGAAGGCTCGGCCTCCGCTTCTTCCAGGGAATGAGTTCCTGGATCTCGATAACACTTTTTGAAGTGTTGTTCCTCCTGAGCTTTGCCTTGTGTAGGCCTCAAATTCTCGCGCACTCCTTGCGTCTAAGGGATTTCGACAACTTGGATCCAAGGGGTTTCTCATAGAGAGATTCCTCCTGCTCCCCTGGTGTTCTCTCCTCGCTCGATGCACACCTTGCAGAGATTCAATGAAGAGAAACAGTTGAAACTGGAAAACTCACAGTCATCGTTTCATTCGCTTGTTTATGGGACACAAGAATAACAAAAAAAACAGGAAAATGTAAATGCAACTGCACAACACGCATTTGGATCAATTTTCCCTCTTGTTATATTCACAAGTGCCCAATGGCTACAAAATACATTCAAATTACAACAACTCAAAAACTAAGATCTCCTACTTAAACCACAGTTCTCTCTTACAACTAATTTCTCTATGTATTGCATCTCCCCTCTATCTGGGTGTACAAACTTCTACATAACTCAAAAATGTTTCTACGGTTTCCCCTAGCTACTTGCCTACTCTAAAATTCATCCTGCGCTATCTTAGTTTAGTTGCATTCCAGAGCCAAAGTGGAAACTCCTGCTCTGTTTACAATTTCAAAACTTGCCTCAAAGGGTAAAATTCGGCACCAGTTCAAGCGTGCCTCCAAAGGTGAATTCCGACGCTGAGTGGAGGCGAATTCCAAAATCGGTTGTAACTTCCCACGTTGAAGTTCTGGAAGAACTCTCACGTGTTGAGTGGTCCCGCCTCTGTTTGCTTGCCAATGATGCTCTTGTATCATGGAGTTCGGTTGATTAGCTATTCAAATTCAAATTGGGTAGGATGTGTCAGTGACAGAAAGAGTACCTCAGGGTGTTTCTTTGGATTTGGATCAGCAATGGTGTCTTGGTTCAGTAGGAAGTAAAATTTAGTGGCTTTGAGTTCTACTGAGGGTGAGTACATGGCAGCCAATCAGGCTAGTTGTGAGGCCATTTGGCTTCGCAAGTTGCTAGTTGGATTATTTGGTGTGGAGATGAGACACAAGATGATCTACTGTGACAATCAAAGTTGCATTAAACTCTCTGAGAATCCAGTTTTCCATGATAGGTTTAAGCACATTAATATTAGATATCACTTCATCCGAGACCATGTTCAGAGAGGAGAAGTTGAGCTACAATATGTTTCCACTGATGAGTAGATTATAGACATCCTCACAAAAGATTTGGTGAAAGGAAAGTTTCTTACTTTCAGAGATAAGCTTGGGGTGGTGAGGAACACTTTCCTCGGTAAGAGGGAGTGTTAAATTGATTAAATAAAAGTACCAAGGAAAAGTGTTTCTCATCACCTAGGCGCCTAGGGGTGAGAAAGTGTCCAAAAGAGGTCTATAGAAATTAATTTAATGAAAGATCAGATTAAAAGTGACTTTTGGAACTTTGTGAGGGAAAATGAAAAGTCATGACTCTTCAGTTTTCTACACCAAGTCTACTTAGAGACTAAGGCTCTCTCATTCATTCATTCCTAGAGCTTGAGAGAGCAAGAGCTTGAGATAGTCAAGCTGGGAGAGAAACCACATGAGCATATTGTGGCATGAATTCCAAGGATTTTTTTTAGCACAGAAATCGAGGCAAAGTACAACGCAACAGTGAGACCAAATTGTAAATATTTCTGAGTATATAAATCGACGCAAAATACAACAACAACAGTGAGACCGTATTGTATGGATTTTTGGGCACAGAAATCGAGGAGCATTTTTGGCACTATTTTCTATGTTGATTTTATGCACGGAAAATGAGACAAGTGTGTGTATTAATTACTGAATATGACTGTTGTAAATATCTCTCATTTATTTGAATACTGAAAGCCTCCCCTCTCACTAGTTTTCCCCTTTGTGGGTTTTTCTAGGGTCTGAATTTATAGACCAAATCTCTGTGTCGAATTTTCTGTGTGTGTGATTTATTTTTGGTTAAATTGTTGTAGAATACTTCTTGTGTTTCAGTTCTGAGCATTTAATTTCATGCCTACTAATTTGCAACAGTAAATATGCAATGTGGTTTGGGAATTTAACTATGTGTCTTAGTGAGACTTGAAACCAGGTTGGGGTCTGAAAACTTTACATGCACTGAGAAGTGGTTATGTAGTGCCTCAATAGGATCTTGCATCTACCATATTCCATACTTCAATGTTGGTGTGTGAAATTGCATCCCTATTCATGTGAATATGTTGAAGCCAAGAGAAACACCACATAGGAGATGGTTGCACAACAATTATCGGGTATGCTTCTTGTGCCACACAATTTCCATGAAATAGGAAGATGAGGAAAGCATACCCAATTAGGTATAGACATTGGAACCCACCAACCCAACGAATACCAAATATCGGCTCTTGATCCACTCTACACTGGGAACAATTGCAAGAAATTGAATATCTCATGTGGCTCATGTGCATACTATAAGAAGTTCTTTTAATTGGTTGGGAGACCTTTTAATTTTATGCATACCCCTACCATTTTCCATGCTCTCTAGTGGTTAATCTATGGGAATGTAGTAATCTAAAAAAAAACAGTAGTATGTTACAATGTCATGCCTTCATTGTGTCTTCCACTATCAACTCTAGGGTCACATATTTTAGCTACAAATGTCTCCTTTCTTTGAAAACCCTTTTTAGTTCTATCACCACCCCAAATTTTAAGATTCACAAAACCCCATTTTCTTAAGAATTTAGACATATGCTCCCATCTCTCGAAATATTCTTGGAGATTGCATTTTGAGGCTGGAGCAAGGCTCACATATGATAATATGTGAGCTTGAAAATGAAATTCGAAGCGACACTCTTTAATTTCTTCTTATAAAAAAACAATGGCATTCTTTATTTCTTCTTCTAAAACAACAATGGCAGTTGCTCCTCTGTCAAGTAATTTGCCTAATTTTATGAAAATAATTTTTTTTCTCTCTAATTTCTTCTTCTAAAACAACAATGGCGGTTTCTCCTCCTTAAGGTAACTTTTCGTCACTATTGCTAGTGGTTGTGTAGGGATGGTTGGTTCGGAATACTAAATGAGATTTTGTGTAAACTAGGAATGAAAATAGGGAGTGGAGGGGAGAATGCAGTTTACCCAGAACCAAGTGAAGTTTCAATTTCTTATTAGATAGTGAGTGATCCACTTAGATCCACCTAAGTGGATCCATATGAAGATCATCCACTAGCAGTTCAATATGGACATGTTCCTCCAATTCCAACACCTAAGCAATCCATGTGTCCAACACTCTAAACAACTTGCACCCCAGGTATGCTAAAATTCTTGTCATGTATCTTCTCCTTGTCCACTGCTACCAATATGTGCTTTCCCTCATCATTGACAATGTCAATAGAAACAAAATATTAATACCACTAGCACAGCCACATCATTGTATGATGTGGTTGATGAACACCAAAAGGCAAGTTAGATATGCTAAGGCTTCTAAAATTCGTATAAATTTGTTGAGAGTGATACAAACCCTAACCCTAATATAACCCTAATTTTAATAATGTATTAATTATTTTCGAAATTATTTTTGTTTCTATTAATAACATCATCATATTTTCATAAGATTCAATTTTATTAACACCATTTAGACACAACTAGAGTGGTAGAAGTAAAATGATTGGATAGAAAGTAAAATAATTAAAAGAGTTAAACATTATTTTTAACTCTCCATACACACATGAAACATATAGGTAAAGAAGTCTCCACTCACGCAACATTATTAAAAAAATTCTCTTAGTTAGCATCAATGAAGTTTAAAGAAGTTTGGCTAACAACATGATTTCTAAGTCTCCACTCACGCAACATTAATTTAAAAAAAACACATATAGCTGGTAAAAAGTAGATCTGACACTAGCACCACCACTAACAACGCCCACACCTCAACTTATATCATCGTTATTAAAAAAACAATACTCCCATTATTCTTTTTGTATTTCATAATAACTGTTGAAATACAAAATGTGTGAGGAACATAAATCAGGAGTGGTTACTAAGGTTATTGTCTAGTTATTACTCAGATACAACGTGCTTGACATTGCTCCAAGCTATTATTTTTCTCTTTGTACTAATTATAATTATTTTATGTGATGTAGACAATTTTTAATTATTATCATAAAACATGGTAGCCATCATTCCAAGCCACCGACCCAAAGACTATTTCTGAATTGGGCGGTCTCAGCGCCAGAATTGTATTGGAAAATCCAAGATATATTTATGCAGAAAACCCATAGATGTGAAGCCGCGCTATTGGATGTATAAATAGATGATAAAAATAGTAAAAAAACATGATTGAAAAATTCACATGGAACTTTGAAATAATGGCGCTCTCAATTAATTACCCCTCCTTGCACTTTTATAGAAAACTTTACAGAGATCATTGCCTAGAAATAAGATATCTGCATACTTACAATTCAAGCACCCATAAATAATTCATTTTTCATAACTTAACTAATTTTAATCTCCATAACTTCACCATTTAAAGTAAATTATACCTAAGCATACCATATGATGAAGTTTTGATGTGCTCAATGATCTCAAAGGCCTACTCGAAGTTGTTCTTATGAGGTTAGTTGGAAGAGAACCCATTATATTCAGCCAATGCCATTATAGCTTGAGCCTGGTCCAATTATTGAAACTATAAAAATGAAAGAGACTATAGTCAATTTAAACATGATTTAGATAAAATAAATATTTCCTTTTGCACAGAGACGTTATAGACCTTCATCTTCCATAAAATTGTTAACTGAGGAGGTCAGAAATAGGGTGTTTCCACAGGCCTACTTGAATCAATATCAATGCTCATTTGTCCAAGTGAATATCTCACGAAGTCCTTCTGATTATACAATGCCTTGGATTCAACAGAAGGCTCCTTGTAATGGCCCCTACCATGAGTGGACTAATCCTTTCTTTCATCTCTCAATCCTTGTATCGAAAGCATCTGATTCATAAATAAATCAATTCAATACTCATGCCTCAGATTACCATGCTTGTGTTAATTGAAACGTCCTCCATGAAAAGTGGCATTCTACATTATCACGCTTGTTTCACATCCCATAAAATGTATCGACCAACATCCATACCAAGCGACACTCTTCACATCCCAGGAAAATGTACTGGGTTAAACGTGGCATCCATACCATGCTCATAATGGCACTATTCGCATCTGAGGAAAACATGGCCATGAAACCATTGTCCCACTTACCCCACCAGTAAAAGACCCTGTAAAAAATATTAATGGGCCTCCACATAGTTAAAAATCTTCAGATATTATTAACACAATTTACAATTATTATGTTAATTTCTCTAATTACCTTTTTTAATGATGAACGAATATATTTTGTCATGCAAGGAAGTTAATGGCTAGAATCACAACCCTTTATTTATTGTGACGACAAAGAATATTCAGACCATATAAAATCGTGTCCATTAAAAACCCAATTGTAATTAAAAGGCCATTAAATATAACCATTTCCAATAGGTGTACACCTTTCGACGTAAACATGTTTATGGATCTAGTCCTACAAATATGGTCGGTGGCTAGTAGAATTTGTATGATCTAGATAGACAACCAAAATAAAAATGGAATAAAAGCTTAGGACGCACCACAAATTTTTATATGAGATCACTGCCGGAATACTTGTCAATCTATCTCAAAATACAAGTGTGGAAGAAATCGACCATTCCATGTTATCTTCCAAAGAGAAGTCATTATTTTTTATATGAGAAGGTGGTGATCCTGCATAAAAATGTGTGGTGCATCATGTGTGCATATTCTGTTTTATTTTTCGTTGTTTATCCCGATCCTACAGATTCTATGATTCAACGACCATATTTGTAGGACTAGATCCCTAAACGTTTTGGTATTAATATTGTGTTTGTATTGACATTGTTATTCTCTTCTTTGAATAAAAGTCATTATCCTTGTTTCCCAATTTATGATATAAATACATATACATCAATGTAGATTATAGTATATACTAATTACACTATCTACAGATGTACATCTAGGAATCACACTCAACATATCTAAATCCCCAAAGTTATTAACGCCTTTTCTTAGAGGTCATTTTCAAAACTACTTTGTTACAATGAGTATCTATGAGTTTCATATGAACATATCATATAAATCATATGTATGAACTTGTGTTGTTTTCTATCATTTTTGTCTCCAATAACATGTACAATTTAATAATGTATATTAAGAACATAATGATACATGAAAATGGCTACAAACGGAAGCACGTTATACATGCACTAGATATTTTTCGTGCCTAGATATTAGATACATGAAGTAGATATTACCTTTCCTAGCTATTATATGGATCAGTTTGAAACATTGAAAAACTTCATTGCCTCTCCACTTCATAAGTTATGTCCTCCAAACCGGCGAATGTGTTGATATTATGTTAGTTTCAGGAATTATTAACCTCCATGTGTAACCTTTGACTAGAATAGAATATTTTGGAAGCAAGAGAAACCCTAAATAGATGTGTAGGAACCATAGAAGACAATTTGGCTCAGTAAAATAATTAATATTAAATTATTAGATTCTAAAAGGACAATTTGGCCCAGACAAGTGACAAGAACCACTATAAATAAGAGATGATCTATCTCATTTGTACACAAACTTCACACACTCTCTCAGTCAAGTTTGGTGCAAGTTTGGAGCTATAGCTGCAAGGATGAAAGGTGGATCTTCTGGGATGGTTCTTGGTCTCTCTTTCTAGCTCCATATAGCCTAAGATGTGTGACCTATCCTCTAGTATCTCTTGGTGGTGTTCTTGTTGTTGGTTCTTGGTGGTATTCTTGGTAAGTGCAAAACTGCAGTTGTTGCAGTTGAGTATTGTTATTGTTCTGTGGCTTTGGTACTTTATGTTTCATGAGATATATTTGGAGAAAGATGATCTCTCTTGGTTATATGTTGGTTCTAGTGTTGCTTCCAGAATCATTCTATATAGAAAATGTTATGGTGCTTGGGGGTGGCTGCATGCCTATGGTTGGCTGACAATAGTGATATTGTCTATGGTAAAATGAGCACGTCTCTTTAGTTCTAATAGATTATGGGCCCACATAACCTTCAAGATAGTATAACCACTAGAATACAGTGTGGCAGTTCTTTTTTAAGCTCATTGTGGAAACAGTTACAACTATAACTAGATTTTCTGATTATACAGCTGCAACAAACCCTGACCCTTATGTTCGAGCACTTTTGATGAAGTGTTTGAACTAATTCCATGAAATCCTAGTGTTCCCTAGCCTAACGCACCTCTTGGTACCATCAACTAGAAAAAACATTAGGTTTGAATTTTTTTCAAATTCAAATTCAAAGTTTGACTGGTCAAAGTCAAAGGTTGACTAATCAAATTCAAAGTCAAAGGTTAAATTATGGTCAAATTGATTTTGTGGTCAAAGTTGAATTTTAGAGTTTCTATCTTGATCTAATCATTGAATCTTCTAATTCAGATTCTAATCTCTTCTTGTCAAGATGTTATCTAGTTTCACATTGGAAGACAAGTTGGATGATGCTACAAGACTTCAAAGTTATGCACTTGTATATTCTATCCAAGTTATATCATCTAGAAAAACATGTGTGTGTTTGCAGGGAAAGTACTAGAGACCTTGTCCAAGATGTAATATTGGATTCATTGCATTCATAGAAACAAGCACACCCTCCATAGCGGTTGAGGCTTTAGGTTCCATGTTTGATTAAATTGTTAAGCTTCCAATTTGTATATATCAAGGGTGATAATTGCTACATTACAAATTGTGAAAGCAGTCTTTGAAAAGTTCTATTACTGCTAGATATTTTCAATACTTGATGGCATGTGAATACTATTGATATAGATGTTTATTGCAAAATGAACTAACATATCCTCTAGAGAGATATTTCTTGTTTTCTTGTGGGCAGGTCACCTTGGTAACTTTATGATGACTACCATCCTTGTTACCATAAGATATGTTTTTATGAAAATGCTATTAGAAATATTTTTTCTCTTCTTGTTCTTGTTCCAGGAAGGTCACAGGTGATAGCTCCATCAATTGCAAACATGGAGCAAATGACTCCATCAAGTGGTGAGGCATGTGATCTCACTAAGTACCAATTCGAATGGAAGAGTGGAAAGAAAAAATGAGTTTTGGACATCATTCACTCAGATGTGTGTGGACCAATATCTAAGTGGAAGATAAAAATCTAGAGGTTTGATGATGGAGGTGAATACACCTCCAATAATCTCATTGCCTCTTTGTAAAACAGCTAGTGTAACGTCCCCGACCATCATCCCACTAGTCGGGCAAATGCTACTATGTGGAAGCAACATTCTCATACTTATATATATAACATGAATTAATTCATATTACACACATTTAACTAAACCAAATAGAGTAATCACAGAATTATGACTAACATGTAGATTTAATGGGATTAACAGTAATTCATGATTATAGCGGAATACATGATAATATTGCAAGAATCACGGACATGCATATACTTATAAATTAAGTACAAAATTAACACTTATATTTTATTACTGGCGTAATTCCACCAACCACATGCAAGCCTTTCACGAACCTCCTAGACTTAAACCACGATGTTCATCATGCTTAGCAGTGGGTCACCCTGAGCTGGGACTAAGCTCCACCCAAGGAAAGGAATCCTAGTCTAGGCTGAGGTTACAGGGAAAACTGCACAGAATAACCGGAAGGATTCTTCCCAGGATGCCTTCTTACACCCACTACTCATGGACTCTCATTCCCCACATGCCTGTTCCGCCTGAGAGTATACACCCTCACAAGCACAGTCCATCAGTGCTTCGCCTCCCTCTCTGGGTCTCGGCAACAGGGCGGATTAGGAAGTCTTAGAGCTCTGTAGCTAGTGCTAGACTCTCTCTGGAAGAACACCACTTCCCAGCAGACTCCTTCACCTGGAAATAGCTTCTCATAGGCCTAACAGACTACCTCTTCAACTAAGGGCCTTACAACCCGGTTCTTCATCCCCTTCCAACTCAATTCCCACATGGTGAGCATAACCATAACAGAACCCCACTCAAGAAAACAAAAAGCAACAACATACAGANGGATTCAGCTCTGCAATGGCGGATAGACTCGATTCTCGAACTCACAAGTCGACTTTCCCCTCCTGACTAGTTCTCTCAACGGTGCATAGGTATGTCCAGGGCAGACGCAGACCAATAATGGAATCAGACGGATGATGTTTTGGTCTTCAGAAAGACGTCTCGGTTTTCTGGTTCTCAGAGTTGCGTGAGGGTATCCGAAATCCGACGCATGGGATGATGGAATGAGGAGTGACCCCCTCCATGGATGACTTCTTTAGTTTTTAACTACATGTGCCTGGGTCGACACATGTCACCCATGAATCTGCATGCACTCCATCAGCATGCATTCCTCTCTAGGAACTTAGGACAAAACATATATTTCACATGGCTTTTGGAATAATATTAAAATATTATTCCCAAGGACTTAAGCCCCTAGGCTCAACACTTAGCCTCTCTTTCCAACCTTCTAGCCCCCAATACCTTACCCACTCTGTGGAAGCTTCATCCCCCATCACTCATTCATTGTGGTCGGTCTTCACGCAGTGGTGTTTATATTTTTATTAATGTTCTACATAATTACATATACAAAAATAGGCTCCTAGCCTTAACACTTAGGTTCTCCAGCCTAATAAACTCATAAGCATTACCAGCTTATGAATACTTGGCTCACTAGCCTACAAAACATGATTTACAATTCATAAACATGATTACAACAGGGCTCGTCCTTGGGGATATTACAATCCCCTCCCCTTATTTTTGCACTGTCCTCAGTGCAACTTTCACACAACATCAACAAGATTTCCAAAATCTTCAAAAATATATGGGTATTCTACCCGCATAGCATCCTCATGTTCCCATGTCGTGTCCTCAGGACCGTACCAAGTCCATTGAACCTTTATAATCCATATAGCTTGATTCCAAAGTTGTTTCCTTTTCTTTTCCAATATGTGCATAGGATGCACTTGCAGGATACCTTCTTGCTCCACCTGAATCACATTCCAATCGATAACATGATTAGAATCAAGTATATATTTCTTAAGAAATGAAACATGAGACACATTATGTACAGTCATGGATGTAGGTAATGCAAGCATATATGCAACTGGCCCAATCCTTTCTAGGATTTCAAATGGCCCAGAAAATATAACTACCAACTTGACACAATTTCCCAACTTCAGGGAACTTCTATTAGCTTTTACTTTCAGGAAAACATGATCACCCACTTTGAATTCTCTGTGGGTTTTGTTTTTGTCAGCATAACTTTTTTGCCTATCTTGGGCAGCTTTTAAATTCTACTTAATTTTAAGCATTTGCTCTTCCATTTCCTTTAGCAAATCTGGCCCAATTACTGCCCTGACAGCTGGATTATCCCAGCTTATTGGAGTATTGCACTTTCTACCATAAAGTGCTTCAAATGGGATCATCTTCAATGATGATTGATACCCATTGTTGTAAGTGAATTCTACCAAGTGTAGGTAGTCTTCCCATTTTGATGGTTTTTCCATCACATACATTCTCAGTATGTCTTCTATCACTCTGTTCAACCTCTTTGTATGTCTATCAAACTCAGGATGATAAGTTGTACTAAAGTTCAGATTCGTTCCAAATCCTTTGAACAATCCTTTCCAGAAATTTGAGGTGAATTTCAGGTCTCTGTCAGACACAATTGTTTTAGGAATTCCGTGCAATCGTGCCACTTCCTTCACAAAAATACCAGCAACATCTACTGCCTTGTGAGTATTTTTCAATGGAATAAAATGGGCAGCTTTTGTAAGCTTGTCCACCACTACCATGATCAAATCATGCAACTTGCTTGTTCTGGGCAATCCTGTAATAAAATCCATTGTCACCACTTCCCACTTCCATTCAAGAATGGGAAAAGGTTGTAGCAATCTTGTTGGATGCCTATGCTCAGCTTTAACTTGGTGTCATTCCATACATCTGGCAATATATTCAGTGGTCTCTTTCTTCATACCTGGCCAAAAGTAATGGCTCCTGACTGCTGCCACAGTCTTCTGATATCCAGGGTGTCCAGCATAAGTCACGTTATGCATTTCTCTTAGAACCACAAGTTTCAAACCCTGGACATTGGGTATATACACTCTGTTTTTGTACAGAAGTATTCCATCAACTTCCAAGGTGTAATTTTCCTCTTTCTGTGGTCTCTTACTCTGTTGTAGCTTTGCTACCAAGTCTCTGTACTGCAAATCTGCGTTTGCAACTTCCAAAATTATATCCTTAATATCAGTCCTGTACATGCTAATGGTTGAAGCATGTAAGTTGTGCACCTTTCTGCTGAGTGCATCGGCCACCTTGTTTTCCTTCCCTTTGATATGCTTGATATCAAAGTTGTGTTCACACAGAAACTCCAACCACCTACTCTGTCTGGCATTTAAGGTAGGTTGGTCAAACAAGTATTTCAGACCATTGTGGTCTATTCTCAATTCAAATCTCCTTCCATAGGTAATTTCTCCACTTCCTCATAGCATGAACGATTTATGCCAACTCCAAATCGTGAGTGGCATAATTCTTTTCGTTCTCTTTCAGCTTCATGGACTCATAACATATTACAAATCTGTTCTAACTAAGAACTCCTCCCAACCCTTCTTTACATGCATCTATGCACACCACGAAATCCACATTTGGATCTGCAATCCTCAAGATTGGAGCGCTGGTTAACAGTTGCTTCAATCGCCGGAAACTTTTCTCACACTCTTCATTCCACTGAAACTTTTTCTCCTTCCTTTGCAAGGAAGTGATAGGGTGAGATATCTTTGAGAACCCTGTGATAAAACTTCCACTAGACCCATAAAGGATCTAACTTCCACCTCATTCCTTGGTGCTGACCATTCTCTGATGGCCTCAACCTTCTCAGGATCCACGGTGATCCCTTCTTCTGAAATAATATGCCCTAAGTAATGGATCTGCCTTTGATAAAACGAGCATTTGCTCAACTTGGCATACATCTAGTGTTCTCTCAACACTTGCAACACCATCCTCAGGTGTTGTTCATGCTCTTCCTCTGACTTGGAATACACCAGAATGTCATCCAGGAAGACTATGACAAACTTGTCTAGATAGTCCCTGAATACACCATTCATCAAGCACATAAAAACAGCAGTTGTGTTTGACAGCCCAAACGTTACCACTGTGAACTCGTAATGACCATACCTTGTTCTAAAGGCAGTCTTGTTGATGTATTCATCCTTTATTATTACCTGGTGATATCATGATCTAAGATCTATCTTCGAAAAGATTTTTGCACCTTTCAACTGATCAAAAAGATCTTCGATCCTCGGTAGAGGATACTTGTTCTTGACAGTTACTTTGTTCAACTGTCTGAAATCAATGCACAACCTCAACATCCCATCCTTCTTCTTCATGAATAGGAGCAGGGCACCCCAAGGTGACACGCTTGGGAGAGTGTACCCCTTCTTTAGAATGTATTCAAGCTGCAATTAAAACTCTTTCATCTTTGGCGTACTCATTCTATAAGGAGATTTCGATACTGGAGCTGCTCCAGGCATCAAATTTATAAAGAAATCGATATCTCTCTTTGGAGGTAGTCCGAGTACCTCCTGAAATACGTCTTCAAACTTTGTTAGTACCGCATGGTCTCCAATATTTGAGACTTCATCTCTGGATGCTTCCTCCACATGGGCTACAAACAATTGACATCCTTTCATGTAGCACTTTTTCAGCTGCATTACTGAGATTTCTCTAACAATCACAGCTCTGGGAATTCCTTGGACTGTTTTCCGATTCCCCTCCTCATCCAGGAAATTAAATTCCTTGTTACAATAGTCCAGGAGGGCATGGTGCTGGTCCAACCAGTCCATCCCAATTAAACATTCATAAGAGCCTAAAGGCAGAATATTCAATTCATCCTTCATGCTCAATCCTTTCATGTCCATAGGACAGGACTTAACCAAGTCAATAACTTTCCTCTTGGTTCCTGTAGCCAACTGCACTAACCAAGACTTTTCATGTTTGCTTCTTGATAAATGCAAACTTTCCACCACCCTAGGATCTACATAACTATGGCTAGCCCCTGAATCAATTAAAATAATAAATGGTTGGTTGTTAGTCATACCTTCCACTTCAATCATGTGTGACTGAAATTCAGCTTGCTTGTTGTCCAGGGCTGCATAGATCCTTGGCATTCTACTGTCCATGTCCTCCACTGTTTCATCTTGTTGAACATTATGGACAATTCTTGCTTTGCCATTTTTATGGGGACAATCTCTGTACTTGTGGTTCTCTTTACAGCCCCAACACTAAATGGGCATATGTATCGGCCTTTGTTCCCCCACTTCCTCCATTCTCGACTCTCTAAACGATGGTTTTCCTTGAGGACTATTTCTGAAAAAGGGAGGTTTGTTTCCCTTCTACCTCTGCTCTTTCTTAAACTTCTTCTGGTCATCCCAAGCCTTCTGAAAGGTAGGATTTTCTCTTTGTTGTTTATATAAGCATTTTTCTCTTCTTATTTTTTCTTCCATAGTCTTAGGATCATCATACTAAATCTTGTCACCAACGGGAGGTGGAAATCCACTCAGATACCTATGAATATCGACAACCTCATCTTTGATGAATGGAACATACTTCAGTAATTCCAAAAACCTTTGTTCATATTCATCAATGGTCATGCTGCCCAGCTTGAGTTCAAAGAACTCCTTCATCTTTCTGTCATAGTATCTTTTAGTCAAGTATTTCCTCTCGAAATACCTCTTGAATTCCTTCCAAGTGATATATTTCTCTCTAATGTGTTGCACCTGCACAAGTTTATCCCACCACATGGATGCTTTTCCTTTTAGTTGATACATCGCAATTCTTCCTTCTGCATGAGAGGAATAATTCTATAGTTGGAAATATTTCCTCATGCCAAGCAACCATGTTTCAGCATCTTCCTCCTTCTTATGTTCTCCATCAAATGTAGGAGGCTTAATCTTGTTCATCTCCCCTTTCAGTTCATCCACTCCATATCTTTGGTGTTTTCTGGTAGGGGATGGGCTTAAACTACTATGTTCTTCCTTACCGGAATGCTTTGGGGAGTGACGACGATGTCTGCTACCACTCCTCGATCTTCTTTTTCTCTCAAGGGTCCTGCGACTCCCTTTTTTGCTTGTGTCACTCTTCTTTTCCAATTTCCTTTCTATTATTTCCAAGCTCTTCAACATCTTTAAGTTGAATTCACCCTATTGATCCCTGACCCTCATGAGCTTTCGGCTATCAGCTCGGCGAGCCTGGACATCTTTCTACAATCTTTCAATGATTTTCATCATATTCCCTTCCTTATCCATTCTCTTCTGTGCCCATTGGAGTTTGATCCTTAGACTCCCAAGTTAAAATCCCTTCCTTCTCTTTCGTTCTCTGAATTGGAGGCAATCTGAACCTCTTCCATTTCTATACTCGGCGTCAATTCGAGGTTGTCCTAATACTTGTTGAAATATGCACACACAACGTGCAGTCAACCCAAGTTTTTCATACCTTAAACCCTTAATAAAACTACAACATTCATAAACCAACACGAATAAGAAAACGTTTCGATTCCATGAATTTTTTGAGCTCTGTTTGGCTCTGCAATTTCTGGGCGATAGCCCCCGTTTTCTTATTCCCCAACCCATGCGTCCACGGGCTGTGATCAAATGCTAAATTGTTATGTGCTACAAGGCTCTCCAAACAAAACTTCGGGTTTCAAGATTTTAGAGCTTTGGGGTTTCGAGTTTTGGGGTTTTGGTCCTAGAGGTTCTTGCACTCGCTTCCCTCTCCAAATCCCGACTACAGAACTTCCGACCTCTCTCCCCCTGGGCCCACAGCACAGTTGTTTCCAACCAAGGTAGTGACACATGGTGTCTTTAAGAAGGTCCACATCACTTCCGGCGACGTCATAGGGTCCCACCACTTTCACTTTTATTTTTGGAGTTTCGGGCATCAGGAGTTCATGCATCCACACATTTCGAACTTCCGTTTGCCGAAATTTCAAAATTATAGTCTATTCATCTACTTGATCCAATGTTCAAGCTCCTCTCCTACGATCTACGGTGTAGATCATTGCGGGATTTCAAGGTTTCGGGTTTCGGAGGTGTTCACCTCTCCTCACTTCCCATCTCCCGAATTTATGAAATCTGAAAGGTTCTCATGACTAACTCGAGCGTGACTCCACAATATCTAACGGTCAATCCCTCCTCCCATATCTACGACATAGATCTTCTCGAGTTTTCGGGTTTCTGTGTCTCAGTGCTCCCCGCTTTTTCCCAACAGCCGAACTCCCGAAAGGATTCTCAGATATCCTTCTGGCACCTTCTTTGGATCTAACAGTCGTAAGGGATCTCCTTTCCTCCCAATCAGATCCAATGGCTCCAACACTTCATGCGTTGAGCTCTCTCTCTCCCCGTGGCCATATACCACACCGCCTGTAGGTTCTATAATACCGCTACACCTCCTGAGCTTTGTAACACAACCAAGTGACTCCTTGGCACTCAGGAACATTCAAAGGTCCAAAAATTGGTCTTCCAAACATGATTCCCACCTAAAATTCGGGTCCAATGACCACTTATCCAACCCATTCAA
>JASDQU010735687.1:203592-217318 GCA_032191745.1 Picea mariana
CTAGAGCATCTTCCACTTGTATTTGGTACATTGATAGTGGTGCCTCCTACCATATGACAAGAGTTCATGAGTACTTTACTAAGTTTGCAGTGATTGGAGACCAGGAGGTGGTACATGGAGATCACTCAGTGGTCAGAGCAGTTGGGTGTGGGATTGTATCATTTCAAAGGGAGTCTCTACCCCCATGTTGTTGAGAGATGTTCTATATGTTTCGAGATTGAAGAAGAACTTAGTGTCAGTTTCCACTATTGAGGATAGGGGGCATGAGGTATTTTTCCATGATGGGAAGGTGCTCTTGTATCCTAAGGGATCTCTAGTCACTTCGGCCAAAGTGATTGGTATTTGACATGAGAAGTTGTACAAGCTCATGTTTCATCCTTCGAGAGCATTGTTTCATGGCACCAACACTAGTGACCTTTGTGAGTTATGGCATGGGAGGATGGCCCACTTGCATCATGGGGCACTGAGGATATTGAGAGAGATTGTGTATGGATTTCCAAAGTTCAATACAGAGCACCATGAGGTGTGAAAGGGGTGTGCTCTTTGGAAGTACACCAAGACTGCTTTTCCAAGCAGTGATAGTAGAGTAGCTAGTATCCTTGATCTGATTCATACTGATGTGTGTGGTCCTATGTCTTTTTCATCTTTGACTGGGTTCTTGTATTATGTCTCTTTTATTGATGACTTCTCACAAAAGTCTTGGATTTGCTTCATGAAGACCAAAGGATAGGTCTTCCAGTGGTTCCAATAGTTCAAATCTCTTGTGGAGAACCAAACACGTAGGAAAATCAGAGTGTTGAGATTTGATAATGGGGGTGAGTATACCTCTAATGAGTTCAGATAAGTCAGTCGTGGAGGGGGTCAATCCTCATTCCATCATCCTATGCATATGATTTCGGATACCCTCATGCATCTCTGAGAACCAGAAAACTGAGACGTCTTCCTGAAGACCAAAAAATCATCCGTCTGATTTCGTTATTGGTCGGTGTCTCCCCTTGACATACCTGTGCACCGTTGAGAGAATTGGTCAGGAGACGAAAGTCGACTTGTGAGTTTGAGAACCCAGTCTATCCGCCATTGCAGAGCTCAATCCGTACACGTTCTGTCTGTAGGTTGTTGCTTTTTGTTTTCTTGAGTGGGGTTGTGTTGTGGTTATCCTCACCGTGTGGGAATTGAGTCGAAAGGGGCTGAAGAACTGGGTTGTAAGGCCCTTAGTTGAAGAGGCAGTCTGTTAGGCCTATGAGAAGCTATTTCCAGGACAAGGACTATGTTGGGAAGTGGTATTCTTCCAGAGAGAGTCCAACACCAGCTACGAAGCTCTAAGACTTCCTGATCTTGCATGTTGTTGAGACCTAGAGAGGGAGGTGAAGCACTGATGGACTGTTCTTGTGAAGGTGTATACTCCCGGGCGGAACAGGCATGTGGGGAATGAGATTCCGTGAGTAGTGGGCGTAAGAAGGCATCCTGGGAAGAACCCTTCCGGTTATTCTGTGCAGTTTTCCCTGTAACCTCAGCCTAGACTAGGATTCCTTGCCTTGGGTGGAGTTTAGTCCCAGCTCGAGAGTGACCCACTGTTGAGCTTGATGAGCAGTGTGGTCTAAGGCTGGGAGGTTCGTGGAAGGCCTACACATGGTTGGTGGAATTATGCCAGTAATAAAAGATAAGTGTTAATTTTGTACTTAATTTATAAGTATATGCATGTCTATGATTCTTGCAATATTATCATGTATTCTGCTATAATCATGAATTACTGTTAATCCCATTAAATCTGCATGCTAGTCGTAATTATGTGATTACTCTGTTTGGTTTAGTTAAATGTGTGTAATATGACTTAATTCATGTTATATATATAAGTATGATAATGTTGCTTCCGCACAGTAGCGTTTTTCCGGCTAGTGGGATGACAGTCGGGGACGTTACAGTATGGTATCAGAGCATGGTTTACAACACTGAACCTGAATGGGATGGATAAGTGGTCATTGGACCCAAAGTTCAGGTGGGAAACATGTCTAGAAAAACCAATTTTTGGACCTTTGAATGTTCCTGAGTGCCAAGGAGTCACTTGGTTGTGTTACAAAGCTCAGGAGGTGTAGCGGTATTATAGAACCCACAATCGGTGTGGTATATGGCCACAGAGAGAGAGAGAGAGAGAGAGAGAGAGATCTCAATGCATGAAGTGTTGGAGTCATTAGATCTGATCAGGAGGAAATGAGATCCCTTACGACCGTTAGATCCAAAGAAGGTGCCGAAAGGATATCCGAGAAGCCTTTCGAGAGTTCAGCTATCAGGAAACGTGGGGAGCGCTGAGACACAGAAACCCAAAAACCTGAGAACATCTATGTCATAGATCTGGGAGGAGGGATCGACTGTTAGATCTTGTGGAGTCGCGCTCGATTTAGTCGCGAGAACATTTCAGATTTCGCAAAGTCGAGAGATGGGAAGTGAGGAGAGGTGAACACCTCTGAAACCCGAAACCCCGAAATCCCAAAATGATATACACCATAGATCGTAGGAGAGGAGCTTGACCATTGGATCAAGTAGATGAATAGACCGTAATTTTGGAATTTTGGCAAATAGAAGTTTGAAATGTGTGCATGCACGAACTCCTAATGCCCGAAACTCCGAAACGAAAAGTGAAATTGGTGGGACCCTATGATGTCGTCGAAAGTGATGTGGACCTTCTTAAGGACACCATGTGTCACTAGCTTGGTTGGCAACCATTTTTTTGTGGGCCCAAGGGGAGAGAGTTCGGAAGTTTAGGAGTCGGGAGTTGGAAAGAAAAGCGAGTGCGAGAACCTCCGGGACCAAAACCCTGAAACCCAAAACCCCGAAGCCCCAAAATCCTGAAACCTGGAGTTTCATTTGGAGAGCCTTGTAGCACCTAGAAGTTTAGCGTTTGATCATGGCCCGTGGACGCATGGGTTGGGGACTAAGAAAATGAGGGCTATCGCCCGAAATTGCAGAGCTAAATAGAGCTCATAAAATTCATGGAATTGAAATGTTTTTGTATTCGCGTTGGTTTATGAATGTTGTAGTTTTATTAAGGGTTTAAGGCCTAAAAAAATTCGGTTGACTGCACGTTGTGTGCGCAGAGTCGAATGAGTGTCAGGACAGTCATGAATCGACGCCGAGTATAAAAATGGAAGAGGTGTGGATTTCCTCCAATTCAGAGAGCGAAAAAGAAAGAAGGGATGTCAATTTGGGAGTCGAAGGATTGAACTTCAATGGGCACAAAAGAGAATTGGATAAGGAAGGGCATGTGATGAAAATCATNGAAAGGGGAGATGAACAAGATCAAGCCTCCTACGTTTGATGGAGAACATAAGAAGGAGGAAGATGATGAAACATGGTTGCTTGGCATGAGGAAATATTTCCAACTACAGAATTACTCCTCTCATTCACAATGAAGAATTTCAATGTATCAACTAAAAGGAAAAGCATCCATGTGGTGGGATCAACTTGTGTAGGTGCAACACGTTAGAGAGAAAGATATCACTTGGAAGGAATTCAAGAGGTATTTCGAGAGGAAATACCTGACTAAAAGATACTATGACAGAAAGATGAAGGACTTCTTCAAACTCAAGCTGGGCAGCATGACCATTGATGAATACGAATGAAGGTTTTTGGAATTACTGAAGTATGTTCCATTCATCAAAGATGGGGATGCCATGATTCAGAGGTATCTGAGTGGATTTCCATCTCCCATTAGTGACAAGATTCAGTATGATGATCCTAAGACTATGGAAGAAACAATAAGAAGAGAGAAATGCTTATATGAACAGCGAAGAGAAAAGCCTACCTTTCGGAAGTCTTGGGATGACTAGAAGAAGTTTAAGAAAGAACAGAGGCAGAAGGGAAACAAACCTCCCTTTTTCAGAAATAGTCCTCAAGGACAACCATCATTTAGAGAGCCGATAATGGCTGAAGTGGGGGAACAAAGGCCAAGATAGATGCCCATTCAGTGTTGGGGCTATAAAGAGAACCACAAGTACACAGATTGTCCCCATAAAAATGGAAAAGCAAGAGTTGTCCATAATGTTCAACAAGCTGAAACAATGGAGCACATGGGCATTAGAATGCCAAGGATCTATGCAGCCCTGGACAACAAGCAAGAGGAATTTCAGTCGCACCTGAATGAAGTAGAAGGTATGATTAACAACCAACTATTTATTATTTTAATTGATTCAAGGGCTAGCCATAGTTATGTAGATCCTAGGGTGGTGGAAAGATTGCATTTATCAAGAAGAAAACATGAAAAGTCTTGGTTAGTGCAGTTGGCTACATGAACCAAGAGGAAATTCATTGAGTTGGTTAAGTCATGTCCTATGGACATGAAGGAATTGAGCATGAACGTTGAATTGAATATTATTCCTTTAGGCTCTTCTGACTATTTAATTGGGATGGACTGGTTGGACCAACACCATGCCCTCCTAGACTCTCGTAACAAGGAATTTACTTGCCTGGATGAGGAGGGGAATCGAAAAACAATCCAAGGAATTCCCAGAGCTGTGGTTGTTAGAGAAATCTCAGCAATGCAGCTGAAAAAGTGCTACATGAAAGGTTGTCAATTGTTTGCAGCCCGTGTGGAGGAAGCATCCAGAGATGAAGTCTCAAAGATTAGATACCTTGTTGTACTAACAAAGTTTGAAGATGTATTTCAGGAGGCACTCGGACTACCTCTAAAGAGAGATATCGATTTCTCTATAAATTTGATGCCTGGAGCAACTCCAGTGTCGAAAGCTCCTTATAAAATGAGTACACCAGAGCTAAAAGAGTTGCAATTGCATCTTGAAGATATTCTAAAGAAGGGGTATATTCACCCAAGCATTTCACCTTGGGGTGCCCCAGTCCTATTCATTAAGAATAAGGACGGGACATCGAGGTTGTGCATTGATTTCAGATAGTTGAACAAAGTAACTATCAAGAACAAGTTTCCTCTGTCGAGGATCGACGATCTTTTCGATCAGTTGAAAGGTGTGAAAATATCGAAGATAGATGTCAGATCGGGATATCACCAGGTAAGAATAAAGGATGAAGACATTAGCAAGACCACCTTTAGAACAAGGTATGGTCATTACGAGTTCACAATGGTACCGTTTGGGTTGTCGAACGCGCCTATTGTTTTTATGTGCTTGATGAATGGTGTATTCAGGGACTATCTAAACAAGTTTTTCATAGTCTTCCTGGATGACATTCTAGTGTATTCCAAGTCAGAGGAAGAGCATGAACAACACCTAAGGATGGTGCAAGTGTTGAGATAACAGTAGTTGTATGCCAAGTTGAGCAAATGCATGTTTTATCAAAGGCATATCCATTACTTGGGGCACATTATTTCAGAAGAAGGGATCGTCGTGGATCCTGAGAAGGTTGAGGCCATCAGAGAATGGTCAGCACCAAGGAATGTGGTGGAAGTTAGATCCTTTATGGGTCTAGCGGGCTATTACAGAAGGTTTATCACAGGGTTCTCAAAGATATCTCACCCTGTCACTTCCTTGCAAAGGAAGGAGAAAAAGTTTCAGTGGACTGAAGAGTGTGAGAAAAGTTTCCAGCGATTTAAGCAGCTGTTAACCAATGCTCCAATCTTGAGAATTGCAAATCCAAATGTGGATTTCATGGTGTGAACAGATGCATGTAAAGAAGGGCTAGGAGGAGTTCTTAGTCAAAATGGATTTGTAATCTGTTATCAGTCCAGAAAGTTGAAAGAGCACGAAAAGAATTATGCCACTCACAATTTGGAGTTGCCAGCAATCGTTCACACTCTGAGGAAATGGAGACATTACCTCATGGGAAGGATATTTGAATTGAGAACATACCACAATGGTCTGAAATACTTGTTTGACCAACCTACCTTAAATGTTAGGCAGAGTAGGTGGCTAGAGTTTCTTTGTGAATACGACTTTGATATCAAGCATATCAAAGGGAAGGAAAACAAGGTGGTCGATGCACTCAGCAGAAAGGTGCACAACTTACATGATTCAGCCATTAGCATGTACAGGACTGATATTAAGGATAGAATTTTGGAAGTTGCAAATGTATATTTGCAGTATAGAGACTTGGTAGCAAAGTTACAGCAGAGTGAGAGACCACAGAAAGAGGAAAACTACACCTTGGAAGCTGATGGAATACTTATGTACAAAAACAGAGTGTATATACCCAATGTCTAGGGTTTGAAACTTGTGATTCTAAGAGAAATGCATAACATGACTTATGCTGGACACCCTGGATATCAAAAGACTGTAGCAGCAGTCAGGAGCCATTACTTTTGGCCAGGTATGAAGAAAGAGATCGTTGAATATATCGCCACATGTATGAAATGTCAGAAGGTTAAAGCTGAGCACAGGCACCCAGCAGGGTTGCTACAACCTTTGCCCATTCCTGAATGGAAGTGGGAAGTGGTGACAATGGATTTTATTACAGGATTGCCCAGAACAAGCAAGCTGCATGATTCAATCATGGTAGTGGTGGAAAAGCTTACAAAAGCTGCCCATTTTATTCCACTGAAAACTACTCACAAGGCAGCAGATGTTGTTGATATTTTCATGAAGGAAGTGGTACGATTGCACGGAATTCCTAAAACAATTGTGTCTGACAGAGACCCAAAATTCACCTCGAATTTCTGGAAATGATTGTTCAAAGGATTTGGAACGAATCTGAACTTTATTATAGCTTATCATCCTAAGTCTGATGGATAGACAGAGAGGGTGAACAGAGTGATAGAATACATACTGAGAATGTATGTGATGGACAAACCATCAAAATGGGAAGACTACCTACATTTGGTAGAATTTGCTTACAACAATGGGTATCAAGCATCATTGACGATGAGCCCATTTGAAGAACTTTATGGAAGAAAGTGCAATACTCCAGTAAGATGGGATAATCCAGCTGACAGGGCAGTAATTGGGCCAGAGTTGCTCATGGAAATGGAAGAGCAAATGCTTAAAATTAAGTAGAATTTAAAAGTTGGCCATGATAGGCAGAAAAGTTATGCTGACAAAAACAGAACCCAAAGAGAATTTAAAGTGGGTGATCATGTTTTCCTTAAAGTAAAAGCTAATAGAAGTTCCCTGAAGTTGGGAAACTGTGCCAAGTTGGCAGTGATATTTTGTGGGCCATTTGCATATATGCTTGCATTACTTGCATCCATGACTGTACATAATGTGTTTCATGTTTCATTGCTTAAGAAACCTGATGCTAATCATGTTATCGATTGGAATTTGATTCAGGTGGAGCAAGAAGGTATCCTACAAGTGCATCATGTGTGCATATTGGACAAGAAAAAAAAACAGCTCTGGAATCGAGCCATAGGGCTTGTAAAGGTCCAGTGGACCTGGTACAGTCCTCAGGACGTGACATGGGAGCATGAGGATGCTATGCAGGCATAATACCCGCAACTTTTTTAATATTTTAGAAATCTTGTTGATGTTGTGTGAAAGTTTCATTGAGGACAGTGCAAAAATAAGGGGAGGGGATTGTAATATCCCCAAGGACGAGCCCTGTTGTAATCATGTTTATGAATTGTAAATCATGTTTTGTACACTGGTGAGCCGAGTATTGATAAGTTGGTAAGGATTATGATTTTATTAGGCTGGAGAGCCTAAGTGTTAAGGCCAGGAGCATGTTTTTCTATATGTAATTATGCAGAACATTAATAAAAATATAAACATCACTGTGTGCAGACTAACCACAATGAATGAGTGATGGGGGACTAAGCTTTCACATAGTGGGTAAGGGATTGGGGGCTGGAAGGTTGTAAAGAGAGGCTAATTTTTGAGCCTAGAGGCTTAAGTCCTTGGGAATAATATTTTAATATTATTCCAAAAGCCATGTGAAATATATGTTTTGTCCTAAGTTCCTAGAGAGGAACGCATGTTGATGGAGTGCATGAAGATTCATGGGTGACATGTGTGGACCCAAGAACATGCAGTTAAAAACTGCAGAAGTCAGCCATGGAGGGGGTCGCTCCTCATTCCATCATCCTGTGTGTGTGATTTCGGATACCCTCACGTAGCTATGAGAACCAGAAAACGGAGACGTCTTCCTGAAGACCAAAACATCATCCGTCTGATTCCATTATTGGTATGCATCTTCCCTTGACATACCTATGCACCATTGAGAGAACTGGTTGGGAGGGGAAAGTGGACTTGTGAGTTCGATAACCTAGTCTATCCGCCATTGCAGAGATGAATCCATACCATATATGTTTGTAGGTTGTTGCTTTCTGTTTTCCTGAGTGGGGTTGTGTTGTGGTTATCCTCACCGTGTGGGAATTGAGTCGGAAGGGGATAAAGAACCGGTTTGTAAGGCCCTTAGTTGAGGAGGCAGTCTTTCAGGCATGTGAGAAGCTACTTCCAGGTGAAGGAGTCTGCTGGGAAGTGGTATTCTTCCAGAGAGAGTCCAGCACCAGCTATAGAGCTCTAAGACTTCCTGGTTCGACCTGTTTCCCAGACCCAGAGAGGGAGGTGAAGCACTGATGGTCTATGCTTGTGAAGGTGTATACTCCTAGGCAGAATGGGCATGTGGGGAATGAGAGTCCATGAGTAGTGGGCATAAGAAGGCATCCTGGGCAGAATCCTTCTGGTTATTATGTGCAGTTTTCCCTGTAACCTCATCCTAGACTAGGATTCCTTGCCTTGGGTGGAGGTTAGTCCAAGCTCGGGGGTGACCCACTACTGAGCATGATGAGTCGCATGGTCTAAGGCTGGGATGTTCGTGGAAGGCATGCACATGGTTGGTGGAATTATGCCAGTAATAAAAGATAAGTGTTAATTTTAGACTTAATTTATAAGTATATGCATGTATGTGATTCTTGCAATATTATCATGTATTCCACTGTAATCATGAATTACTGTTAATCCCATTAAATCTGCATGTTAGTTGTAATTTTTTGATTACTCTGTTTGGTTTAGTTAAATGTGTGTAATATGACTTAATTCATGTTATATATATAAGTATGAGAATGTTGTTTCCGCACAGTAGCATTTTCCCGGCTAGTGGAATGATGGCCGGGGACGTTACAGTTGGGTATAGTGAAACTTCAAAGGCTTTATGTATATACATCCATTTCTTGAGGAAGATAGTTTTGATAAGGGATGTGAGATTTGAGGAGGATGGAGCCTTTAGGAAGTCACGAGGGAGTGAGAGGGGTGAGCAGTCATCACCTTAGATTTAGGTGAGTCCACAACAGACTTCCATGACAAAGAGTTCAGGTCCACCAATTTTGGTGACGACTGGACCACAGGTTACATGGCTATGGATGTCAGGATCACAGGTTATTGGTCCACAGGTTTCAGGATTGAGTTCTCCAAATTCTACTTCAGGTTCATAGTCTTCAGGTGATGGGGTTGAGCAGGGAGAGTCCCCTCCACTCGACACTACTTCAGAGAGGAGGAATCCCAAGTGGCTTCAGGACACTTTGAGGGAGGAACAAGGTTTAGTGTGGAATCCCAAGCAGGATGTGAGGGAGAGTAAACCTCCAAAGAGGTTTTGCAACTATATTGCAATGGTGAGTAACATCAAAGAGTTTGAGCCATCCACCTTTGAAGAGGCAGTTGATAGGGAGGTTTGGAGAGATTCCATGATGGAAGAGTACAATTTCATCATGAATAATGATGTTTGGGAGGTGATTCCTAGACCTGAGGGGAAGTCAGTGGTGACTTCCAAGTGGCTGTACAAACTCAAGTATGTTGTATATGGCACCATTGAAAAGTACAAGGATCGGTTCGTGGCTCGGGGATTCTCACAAGTAGAGGGATTTGATTATGATGAGACCTTTTCTCCAGTAGCTAGATACACTTCGATTAGGGTTGTAATCTCCATTGTAGCAGAGATGGGTTGGAAAACCCATCAGATAGATNTCTGATGGGTTTTCCAACCCATCAGATAGATGTGAAGACTGCATTTCTGAATGGTCTCGTTGAGGAGGAGGTTTATATTGAGAAGCAACGTGGATTTGAGGTTCATGGGAGTGATTCTCATGTATGCAAACTTAAGAAGGCCTTGTATGGGCTGAAGAAAGATCCTAGATCTTGGTACTCTGGGATAGATGCATACTTGCAACAGATGGGTTTCATGAAGAGTGAGGTGGATCCCAACTTGTACTTCATTGTGGTTGGAGGTGATCCTCTCATTCTTGTGCTATATGTGGATGATCTCTTTATTATAGGGGTTGAGAGACTCATAGTTGGTTGCAAGGAGAGCCTTGCTTTAGAATTCAAGATGAAATACATTGGGTTGATGCACTACTTCTTGGGGTTGGAGGTTTGGTAGGAGGATGGAAATATCTTTCTAGGACAGGGTAGATATGCAG
This sequence comes from Picea mariana, assembly GCA_032191745.1. NCBI lineage: Eukaryota > Viridiplantae > Streptophyta > Pinopsida > Pinales > Pinaceae > Picea > Picea mariana. The sequence goes on from JASDQU010735687.1 coordinate 213,902, forward strand.
ATGAGATTCTAAGGAGATTCTAGATGGAATATTGTAGACCCATGTCCAAACCTATGACAACCAACTGGAAGAAGATACATTCTTCTGAGTCAGAGTTGGTTGATCCCATGTTGCATCGTCAGTTGATTGGTTCGTTGATGTATCTGGTCAACACAAGACAATATATTTGTTTTGTTGTTAACTCTCTTAGTCAGATTATGGTGGAGCCTCAGAGAGTACATTGGATTGCAGAAAAACATGTGCTCATGTACCTTAAGGGTACGGTGGATTTGGCCTGAAATATGAGAGAGGGGATGGAGCTCGGTTGATTGGCTATTTAGATTCAGATTGGGTAGGATGTGTCAGTGACAGAAAGAGTACCTCAGGGTGTTGCTTTGGATTAGGATTAGCAGTGGTGTCTTGGTTTAGTCAGAAGTAAAATTCAGTGGCTTTGAGTTCTACTGAGGGTGAGTACATGGCAGCCAATCAGGCTAGTTGTGAGGCCATTTGGCTTCACAAGTTGTTAGTTGGATTATTTGGTGTGGAGATGAGACCCAAGATGATCTACTGTGACAATCAAAGTTGAATTAAACTCTCTGAGAATCCAATTTTCCATGATAGGTCTAAACACATTAAGATTAGATATCACTTCATCCAGGACCATGTTCAGAGAGGAGAAGTTGAGCTACAATATGTTTCCACCGATGAGTAGATTATAGACATCCTCACAAAATCTTTGGTGAAAGGAAAGTTTCTTCCTTTTAGAGATAAGATTGGGGTGGTGAGGAACACTTTCCTCAGTAAGAGGGAGTGTTAAATTAATTAAATAAAAGTACCAAGGAAAATTGTTTCTCATCACTTAGGCACCAAGGGGTGAGAAAGTGTCCAAAAGAAGTCTATAGAAATTAATTTTACGAGAGATCAAATTAAAAGTGACTTTTGGAACTTTGTGAGGGAAAATGAAAAGTCATGACTCTTCAGTTTTCTACACCAAGTCTACTTAGAGACTAAGGCTGTCTCATTCATTCATTCCTAGAGTTTGAGAGAGCAAGAGTTTGATATAGTCAAGCTGGGAGAGAGACCACATGAGCATATTGTGGCATAAATTCCAAGGAAATTTTTTAGCACGGAAATCGAGGCAAAGTACAATGCAACTGTGAGACCATATTGTATATATTTATGAGTATATAAATCAAGGCAAATACAACAACAATAGTGAGACTGTATTGTATGGATTTTTAGGCACAGAAATCGAGGAGCATTTTTGGCACTATTTTCTATGTTGAGTTTATGCACGGAAAAAGAGACAAGTGTGTGTATTAATTACTGAATATGAATGTTGTAAATATCTCTCATTTATTTGAATAATAAAAGCCTCCCCTCTTGTTGGTTTTCCCCTTTGTGGGTTTTTCTAGGGTCTGAATTTATAGACCAAATCTCTGTGTTGAATTTTCTGTGTGTGATTTATTTCTGGTTAAATTATTGTAGAATACTTCTTGTGTTTCAGTTCTGAGCATTTAATTTCATGCTTACTAATTTGCAATAGTAAATATGCAATGTGGTTTGGGAATTTAACTATGTGTCTTAGTGAGACTTGAAACCAGGTTGGGGTCTGAAAACTTTACATGCACTGAGAAGTGGTTATGTAGTGCCTCAATAGGATCTTGCATCTAACATATTCCATATTTCAATGTTGGTGTGTGCAATTGCATCCCTATTCATATGAATATGTTGAAGCCAAGAGAAACACCACATAGGAGATGGTTGCACAACAATTGTCGGGTCTGCTTCTTGTGCCACACAATTTCCATGAAATAGGAAGACGAGGAAAGCATACCCAATTAGGTATAGACATTGGAACCCACCAACCCAACGAATACCAAATATCGGCTCTTGATCCACTCTACACTAGGAACAATTGCAAGAAATTGAATATCTCATGTGGCTCATGTACATACTATAAGAAGTTCTTTAAATTGGTTGGGAGACCTTTTAATTTTATGCATACCCTACCATTTTCCATGCTCTCCAGTGGTTAATCTATGGGCATGTAATAATCTAAAAAAAATAGTAGTATGTTACAATGTCATGCCTTCGTTGTGTCTTCCACTGTCAACTCTAGGGTCACATATTTTATCTATAAATGTCTCCTTTCTTTGAAAACCCTTTTTAGTTCTATCACCACCCCAAAATTTTAGATTCACAAAACCCCGTTTTCTTAAGAATTTAGACCCATGCTCCCATCTCTCAAAATATTCTTGGATATCATTGCATTTTGAGGCTGGAGCAAGGCTCACATATGATAATATGTGAGCTTGAAAATGCAATTCAAAGCGACACTCTTTAATTTCTTCTTATAAAACAACAATGGCATTCTTTATTTCTTCTTCTAAAACAACAATGGCAGTTGCTCCTCTGTAAGGTAATTTGCCTAATTTTATCAAAATATTTTTTTTTTTCTCTAATTTCTTATTCTAAAACAACAATGGAAGTTTCTCCTCCTTAAGGTAACTTTTCATAACTGTTGCTAGTGGTTGTGTAGGGATGGTTGGCTCGGAATACTAAATGAGATTTTGTGTAAACTAGGAATGACAATAGGGAGTGGAGGGGAGAATGCAGTTTACCCAGAACCAAGTGAAGTTTCAATTTGTTATTAGCTAGTGAGTGATCCCCTTAGATCCACCTAAGTGGATCCATATGAATATCATCCACTAGTAGTTCAATATGGACATGTTCCTCTAGTTCCAACACCTAAGCAATCCACGTGTCCAACACTCTAAACAACTTGCACCCCAGATATGCTAAAATTCTTGTCATGTATCTTCTCCTTGTCCACTGCTACTAATATGTGCTTTCCCTCATCCTCGACAATGTCAATAGAAACAAAATATTAATACCACTAGCACAGCCACATCATTGTATGATGTGGTTGATGAATGCTGAAAGGCAATTTAGATATGATAAGGCTTCTAAAATTCGTATAAATTTGTTGAGAGTGATACAAACCTTAACCCTAATTTTAATAATGTATTAATTATTTTCAAAATTATTTATGTTTCTATTAATAACATCATCATATTTTCATAAGCTTCAATTTTATTAACACCATTTAGACACAACTAGAGTGGTAGAAGTAAAATGATTGGATAGAAAGTAAAATAATTAAAAGAGTTAAACATTATTTTTAACTCTCCATACACACATGAAACATATAGGTAAAGAAGTCTCCACTCACACAACATTATTAAAAAAAATTCTCTTAGTTAGCATTAATGAAGTTTAAAGAAGTTTGGCTAACAACATGATTTCTAAGTCTCCACTCACGCAACATTAATTTAAAAAAAACACATATAACTAGTAAAAAGTAGATCTGACACTAGCGCCACCACTAACAACGCCCACACCTCAACTTATATCATCGTTATTAAAAAAACAATA
>JASDQU010735687.1:217368-230554 GCA_032191745.1 Picea mariana
ACTAGCGCCACCACTAACAACGCCCACACCTCAACTTATATCATCATTATTAAAAAAACAATACTCCCATTATTCTTTTTTTATTTCATAATAACTGTTGAAATACAAAATGTGTGAGGAACATAAATCATGAGTGGTTACTAAGGTTATTGTCTAGTTATTACTCAAATACAACATGCTTGACATCGCTCCGAGATATTATTTTTCTCTTTGTACTGATTATAATTATTTTATGTGATGTAGACAATTTTTAATTATTATCTTACAACATGGTAGACATCGTTGCAAGCCACCGACCCAAAGACTATTTTTGAATTGGGTGGTCTCAGCGCCAGAATTGCATTGGAAAATCCAAGATATATTTATGTAGAAAACCCATAGATGTGAAGTCGTGCTCTTGGATGTATAAACAGATGATACAAATAGTAAAAAACATGACTGCAAAATTCACATGGAACTTTGAAATAATGGCACTCTCAATTAATTACCCCTCCTTGCGCTTTTATAGAAAACTTTGCAGATATCATTGCCTAGAAATAGGATATCTGCATACTTACAATTCAAGTACCCATAAATAATTCATTTTTCATAACTTAACTAATTTTAATCTCCATAACTTCACCATTTAAAGTAAATTATACCTAATCATACCATATGATGAAGTTTTGATGTACTCAACGATCTCAAAGGCCTACTCGAAGTTGTTCTTATGAGGTTAGTTGGACGAGAACCCATTATATTCAGCCAATGCCATTATAGCTTGAGCCTGGTCCAATTATTGAAACTATAAAAATGAAAGAGACTATAGTCAATTTAAACACGATTTAGATAAAATAAAGATTTCCTTTTGCACAGAGACGTTATAGACCTTCATATTCCCTAAAATTGTTAACTGGGGAGGCTAGAAATAGGGTGTTTCCACAAGCCTACTTGAATCAATATCAATGCTCGTTTGTCCAGGCGAATATCTCACGAAGTCCTTATCATTATAAAATACCTTGGATTCAACAGAAGGCTCCTTGTAATGACCCCTACCATGAGTGGACTAATCCTTTCTTTCATCTCTCAATCCTTGTATTGAAAGCATCTAATGCATAAATAAATCAATTCAATACTCGTGCCTCAGATTAACATGCTTGCGTTAATTGAAACACCCTCCATGAAAAGTGGCATTCTACATTATCACGCTTGCTTCACATCCCATAAAACGTATTGACCAACATCCATACCAAGTCGGCACTCTTCACATCCCAGGAAAATGTATTGGGTTAAACGTGGCATCCATACCATGCTCATAATGGCACTATTCTCATCTGAGGAAAACATGGCCATGAAACCATTGTCCCACTTACCCCACCAGTAAAAGACCCTGTAAAAAATATTAACGGGCCTCCACATAGTTAAAAATATTCAGATATTATTAACATAATTTACAATTATTATGTTAATTGCTCTAATTACCTTTTTTAATGATGAACGAATATCTTTTGTCATGCAAGGAAGTTAATGGCTAGAATCATAGCCCTTTATTTATTGTGACGACAAAGAATATTCAAACCATATAAAATCGTGTCCATTAAAAACCAAATTGTAATTAAAGGCCATTAAATATAACCATTTCCAATAGGTGTATGCCTTTCGACGTAAACATGTTTATGGATCTAGTCCTACAAATATGGTCATTGGCTGGTAGAATTTGTATAATCTAGATAGACAACCAAAATAAAAATGGAATAAAAGCATAGGACGCACCACTAATTTTTATACGATATCACTGCCGGAATACTTGTCAATGTATCTCAGAATACATGTGTGGAAGAAATCCACCATTCCATGTTATCTCCCAAAGAGAAGTCGTTATTTTTTATATGAGAAGGTGGTGATCCTACATAAAAATTTGTGGTGCATCATGTGCGCATATTCTGTTTTATTTTTCATTGTTTATCTCGATCCTACAAATTCTATGATTCAACGACCATATTTGTAGGACTATATCCCTAAACATTTTGGTATTAATATTGTGTTTGTATTGACATTGTTATTCTCTTCTTTGAATAAAAGTCACTATCCTTGTTTCCCAATTTATGATATAAATATATATACATCATTGTAGATTATAGTATATACTAATTACACTATCTACAGATGTACATCAAGGAATCACACTCAACATATCTAAATCCCCAAAGCTATTGATGCCTTTTCTTAGAGGTCATTTTCAAAACTACTTTGTTACAATGAGTATCTATGAGTTTCATATGAACATATCATATGGATCATATGGATGAACTTGTGTTGTTTTCTATCATTTTTGTCTCCAATAACATGTACAATTTAAGAATGTATCTTAAGAACATAAATATACATGAAAATGGCTACAAACGGAAGCACGTTATACATGCACTAGATATTTTTCATGCCTAGATATTAGATACATGAAGTAGATATTACCTTTCCTAGCTATTATATGGATCAGTTTGAAACATTGAAAAACTTCATTGCCTATCCACTTCATAAGTTATGTGCTCCATGCCGACGAATGTGTTGATATTATGGTAGATTCGAGAAGTATTAACCTCCATGTGTAACCTTTGACTAGAATGGAATATTTTGTAAGCAAGAGAAACCCTAAATAGATGTGTAGAAACCCTAGAAGACAAGTCGTCTAAGTAAAAGAATTAATATTCAAGTATTAGATTCTAAAAGTACAATTCAACATAGACAAGTGACAAGAACCACTACAAATAAGAGATGATCTAGCTCATTTGTACACAGACTTCACACACTCTCTCAGTCAAGTTTGGTGCAAGTTTGGAGCTGCAGCCGCAAGGATGGAAGGTGGATCTTCTAGGATGGTTCTTGGTCTCTCTTTCTAGCTCCATATATCCTAATATGTGTGCCCTATCCTCTAGTATCTCTTGGTGGTGTTCTTGGTGTTGGTTCTTGGTGGTATTCTTGGTAAGTGCAAAAATGCAGTTGTTGCAGCTGAGTATTGTTATTGTTATGTGGCTTTGGTACTTTATGTTTCATGAGATATATTTGGAGAAATATGATCTCTCTTGGTTATATGTTGGTTCTAGTGATGCTTCCGGAATCATTCTATATAGAAAAGGTTATGGTGCTTGGGGGTGGCTGCATGCCTATGGTTGGGTGACAATAGTGATATTGTCTATGGTAAAATGAGCACATCTCTTTAGTTCTAATAGGTTATGGTCCCACACAACCTTCAAGATAGTCTAACCACTAGAAGATAGTGTGGCAATTCTTTTTTAAGTTTGTTGTGGCAACAGTTACAACTATAGCTAGATTTTCTGATTATGCAGCTACAACAAACCCTCACCCTTATGTTTGGGCACTTTTGATGAAGTGTTTGAACTAATTCCATGAAATCCTAGTGTTCCCAAGCCTAACGCACCTCTTGGTACCATCAACTAGAAAAAACGTTAGGCTTGAATTTTTTTCAAAGTCAAAGTCAAAGTTTGACTGGTCAAATTTAAAGGTTGACTAATCAAATTCAAAGTCAAAGTTTAAATTCTGGTCAAATTGATTTTGTGGTCAAAGTTGAATTTTAGATTTTCTATATTGATCTAATCATTGAATCTTCTAATTCAGCTTCTAATATCTTCTTGTCAAGATGGTATCTAGTTTCACATTGGAAGACAAGTTGGATGATGCTACAAGACTTCAAAGTTATGCACTTGTATATTCTATCTGTGACATTCCCCAAAAATAAATATTTTTATTTTTGTGTACTGGAAATTTATTTCCGTTTTTGGCAAATTCAAATCTGGAAAATTTTTGCCATTTATGGAAATTTTGAATTTTGAATTTAATAATTGTATTTAATTATTGTGACTGTTGGGCATAGATTTGTTTGGACTCAACTAACTATTTGACTATGACACTTGTATCACAACAAAATTTTTATATTAACTGCAGGAGGACAAATGGAACAACCATGTTAAAAATCAGTTGACTATTACTCCATGAGTGGAGAACAAGTTGGAACTGCCTCTGGGCTGATGATTACAAGTGGAAAATTAGATATTTGGCCACTGGAAGCCCCTGAAAGTTAGGGATTAAGAAAATATGTAAAAATCCCCAAAGGAGGGAAAAGACCTGGGCAAAAAAAAAATGGATAAATAGCATATGTGAGGGGGCAGGACACTGCCAAGTATGCTGGGAAAGGATTTCTAAGCTCTCTTGTTGTTATGAACACTGCAGATTGAGTGTGAGGCAAGAAGAGCCTGCTGAAACAGAATTTTCTTGATGTTATGAACATTGTTGAGTAAGTGTGAGGCAAGAGGAGAACTGTTGGAATTGAAGGACATTGTTGAGGAGGAGTTTCCAAGTTCACCCTCATGGATTCATGGTTAGGCTAGGGGGTGAATCGGGCAAGTAGATTTGGCTGCCCTGTTCTACGGTTGGGAGGAACGTGGTTGTTCCCTTTCAGATATGTTAATTCTCCCCTCTCTATTATGAATGGCTATGGCTTTGATGTTATGTTTCTATTGAATCTGAATTGGAATAAGTTATATTCTCTATCTGTATGGCCCTTTTTGCATCTGGTGTATTGAATCTGACTAAATTGGATCTGTAACAAATTCTTCCCACTTTCTGTTCGAACTTTTTATTCGATGCTATGTATCTAACAATATGCAAACAATATATTAGATGTGTTTAGAATGACAAAATTCGGAAGTTAAAGAATTTTGGAAACCCCTTTTTGTTTTTGTTTTTCAGATGCTAAAACAATCTTGGGAATCGACGCCTTTCAGAGGTTTTTGCTTCCTTGTTTCTTTTCAGAATGGGATACCCTTTCCTTAGTCAAGGTCTATGACAAATTTAGAGATTTTCCCTTACGGAAAACCTTTATCCTTTTGTATCCTTATGTGCGTGTAAAATTCTTTAGTCTTTATGCTTTCAGGATTTGAGAATTGTTGGGTGTTGTTGTTCGACATTTGAAACCCCGAAAACCCGAATCCTGAAATCCCGAAGTGTTAATTCCTCATTCTTTCACTTTTCGAAATTTGGGAATGGTTGTGTTATATTTGAAACCCCAAAAACCCAAATATTGAAATCTTGAAGTGTTAATTCCTCATCTTTCGAAATTCGAGAATGGTTGTGTTATGTTGTTCGACATCTGAAACCCCAAAAACTCAAATCCTGAAATCCTGTAGTGTTAATTCCACACCCTTTCACCTTTCGAAAGTCAAGAATGGTTGTATGTTGTAGTTTGACATTTGAAACCCCGAAACCCCGAATCCCGAAATCCCGAATTGTTGGTTCCACGTTCTTTTCTTTTTGCAATTTTGGGAATTTTTTGTGGTTGATGTTTTGGCTTTTGAAGTCAAGAGATTCCGAACCCTGAAATCCCGAAATGTTAGTTCCACGTTCCTTTCTTTTCGCAATTTCAGGAATTGTTGTATGTTGATGTTTGGGCACCGGAACTCGCGAAGTTCCGAACCCCGAAATCCCGAAATGTGGGTCTCAACTTTTCCTTTTTTGCATTTTGGAAATTTGTTGATGTTGTTGTTTGGACACTTGCACTCGCGAAATCCCGAACTCTGAATTCCCAAAGTACTAATCACCTTTTGCAAATTCGGGAGTTGTGTGTGTTGATGATTGACTTGGGTATTCACGAGATCCCAAACCTTGAAACCTCGAAGTGCTCAGCATCTCTTCGCAAATTCGGGAAATATTGTGTATTGATGTCAAACTCTTGTACTCGCGAAACCCCGAATCCTGAAACCCCAAAATGCTGGCCACAGTGGTTCTGTATTTTGGATTTCGGAAAACAACAGGGTCCTTTGTTTTGTTCAGTACTCGTGATCACTAAAACCCGATTGACCTCTGTTTCCTTCACAAAGCTGTAGGAACTTAGAAGAAAACTTATTGTTAAGGGAACAACTCTACTAATGTAATGAATAGACTGGTAAAAGAACGTTGGAGAATCTTCATCCCGGATAGAGGTATGGGAGTAACAAACCCTATTACAAGTCGATTGTATTGCAGACATAGGGTAATTTTTTTATGTAGGGTTCTTGGTCATAAAAACCCCAAAGTTGCTTGTATTGTTAAGACTGTGGTAGTGTTATAGGTACTAGCAGATAAGGGAGTAATTATAAATTTCAGGGTCTTAATTAAAATTTGAAGTGATGAGTAAATGCTCATTATATCGTCGATTAGAAAACTTAAGTCAAATGGTAAGGACAATTGATGCTAGTCAGGACTCTAAACAAACCTTCAGACTCAAGTCCTCTAACAGAAAGCTTACTTGCTTGAGATCTCAAAAACTTTTCAAGGATAAATGTACAAATAAAATAAAATAAATCTATGGTGATTTTCGAGGTACATTACATATGGTATCAAAGAAAAAGTTACAACATTGGGCCTTAACAGGGCCACATTAATTTCTTAGTATACATTCTTATTTATGAAAAACTAATAAATCTTGGGGATTACAAACATAAAGCTTTTATGTTTTGTGGTGAATAATGGCAGCCCAAGAAGGTGCAGAAAGTAGGGTAGAAGAGAATCCGCAACAAGGACCTCCTGGAGATCCAAGACATAACAGTGATGGAAGCTCACCCATGGAGGTGTTTGAAACAATCAGAAACCTTATTGTTGAACTACAGGTTTTCAAGTCTGACAATGAAAAATTGAAGAAGGCATGGCAGGAACAACAAGAGATAAATGAAGTCCTGTTGCATAGTATAGTAACCAAGAAAATCCCAAAAGATGATAACGCTGAGGAAGAGGTCAGCAAAAGGGCCTCCAAGATTTCTGGTGCGAAAATAGAAAAAGGAGACAATTCGTCTGAAGGGACACCTTCAGCTGAAGAAAAAACCATACCAGACAAAAAAAGAAAACAAACAGACCACCTTGAAGGAGAATTTTAAAAGATTAAACCAGCTACCTTTGATGGAGAATCCAGGACAGGAGAAGAAGCCAAGGCATGGTTGTTGGACATCAAAAAATACTTCCAAATCTACAACTATTCCAACAACTTGAAGGTCAGAATTGCCATCTACAATCTGAAGGGGAAGGCCATCATTTGGTGGCAGGACCTGAAATTGGCCAAGGGCCTAAAGGAGAAACAGTTGGAATGGTCTGACTTCAAGAAGTATTTTAAGAAACAATACCTTTCTGAAAGCTATTATGAAAGGAAGACAAAAGAATTTTATGAATTACAACTTGGACAAATGACGATGGATGACCTTATAAATAAATTTCTGGAACTACTAAGGTTCGTACCATACATCCGTGAGGATAAGGTAAAAATACAGCAATTCTTAAGCTATTTACCACAGTCCTACAGGAACAGAATTGAGTTTGACAACCCCAAATCCTTGAGTGAGGCATTCAGGAAGGCACGAATGTGCTATGACCAGTATAAACAGTGGGTAGAGTTTCCCAAGACTTGGAAGCATAAGAAACAAGATGGAATGCATCAGCGGGAGAAGGGATACCAGCCATCTCCTTATCGAAATGCCACAAAAAGTTTCCCAAGGAAGGATTTTCACTCCAATCATCTGAATACACAAGGTAGTGGTAAACTGGTAAACCTAGGAACGAAGAAGTTTGGGGACAACTCCCATGAGCCATTAAGATGTTGGGAGTGTGGAGAGCCTCATCTAAGGAGGAACTGTCCACATTTAATTGCAGTAAACAGAATTGTTGTTCACAATTTGCAGGAAGCCTCAATAGTGGGTGACATGGGCAGAAGTCTGCATCAGATAAATGCAGCCATAGATGGTCAACAAGCTGACCACTAGTCCTCGGTGGTAGAATTCGAAGGCAAAATCCATGACACTCGAATTTCTGTTTTAATTGACCCTAGAGCTACATTAAGTTATATTACTCCCAATGTGGTAGAGTCGAATAAACTTAAGAAACAAAAGCACGAAAAATCTTGGCTGGTACAACTAGCAACAAGTGCTAAAAGAAAGGTAGTTAACTTTATTTTTTACCTTGAGTTCATCTTAGATGGTCAAAAGATAAGGACCAATCTGAACATCCTACCACTAGGGTCTTATGATATGATTATTGGGATGGATTGGTTGGAACAACACAAAGCAGTACTAGATTGTTATACAAAGATACTTAGATATAAAGATAATTTTGGCATTGTTAGAAAAGCCCAAGGCATACCAAAACCTATATCAATCAGACAAGTTTTGGCGATGAAAATCAAGAAATGTATTAGAAAGGGATGTCAAGTTTACGCCATCCAAGCGATGAATCTATTAGAAAAAGAAGATAAGCCCAAGTTAGAAGACTTTTTTGCCCTACATGAATTCAGAGACATGTTTATTGAGGAGATACCAGAATTACCTCCTAGGAGAGAAATAGATTTCTCCATAGACTTACTACCCGGATCAGCCCCTATCTCAAAAGAACCCTACTGAATGAGTCTACCAGAACTGACAGAATTAAAAATACAATTACAGGAATTGTTGGACAAAGAGTATATCAGACCAAGTGTCTCGACATGGGGAGCACCAGTTCTCTTTGTGAAAAAGAAATACAGTACTCTAAGACTATGTATCGATTATAGACAACTGAACAAAGTAACCATTAAGAAAAAATACCCCTTACCCAGGATAAATGATCTATTCGATCAAGTTGGGGGGGGCAAGATCTTCTCAAAATTCGATTTACAATCAATTTATCATCAAGTTAGGATAAAGGACCAGGACATAAACAAAACGACTTTTTGAAGAAGATACAGACACTACAAGTTTGTAGTCATACCTTTCGGACTCACTAATGTACCAGCCACATTTATGTTCTTAATGAACAACGTTTTCAGCTAGTACTTAGACAAGTTTGTAGTAGTATTTATCGATGATATTCTGGTCTATTCTAAAATGGAGGAGGAACATGATGAACACTTACGAATAGTTATGCAAACACTAAGAAAACACAAACTATACGCAAAATCAATCAAAAAGAAATACAATATTTAGGACATGTCATTTCCTCGAAAGGTATTGTCGTAGAATCGGAAAAGATAAAAGCCATTATGGAATGGCCAGTGCCTAAGGATGTGGCAGATATCCGGTTATTCATGGGAATCACCGAATATTATCGCAGATTTATAGAAGGGTTCTCCAAGATAGCCTACCCTATCACGTCACTACAAAAGAAAGGGACCAAGTTTAACTGGTCGCAAAAGTGTCAAGACATTTTTAACAAGCTAAAAGAATTATTGACATCGGCACCCATCTTGAAGGTAGCAAACCCATATAAAGACTTCACAGTATGCGTTGATGCAAGTAAAGAGGGACTAGGTGGCGTTCTAACTCAGGAAGGGCACGTGATTTGTTATGAGTCCCGGAAATTAAAGGAACACGAGCGAAATTACATCACTCGTGACCTAGAATTGGCAGTAGTAATACATGTCTTAAAAATGTGGCGACACTATATAATGGGCAGAAAATTCTTAGTATTGATGGATAATAGCGGGGTGAAATATCTGTTTAACCAACCAGACCTTAATGCAAGACAAGCAAGGTGGCTAGCCTTCCTGAGCGAATTTGACTTCGAGGTCAGACATATCAAAGGTAAGGAAAATAAATTAGCAGATGCCTTAAGCCGCAGAATCCATGGGTTATTTGAGATAAACATCAGCAGGGCAGAAAGTGATCTGGAACAAAGAATAAATATGGTAGGTATCAACGATGGAAATTACACTAAGATAATGGCAAAATTTCAAAATAATATCGCAAACTCCGATAAAACAGATATAAGTATCGAGAAGAAGGGACTATTAAGATCTAAAAATAGACTTTACATACTAGATTCAGCAGAGCTGAAATTTACTATTTTAGACGAAGTGCATAAGAAACCATACTCTGGCCATCCAGGTTACCAGAAAACAATAACAGCACTCAGAAAACTATTTTATTGGCCTAATATGAAGGGTGAAGCAGCAGAGTACTTGGCTAGGTGACAAGATTTTCAGTAGGTTAAGGCTGAACACCAGCATCCAGCCGGCCTATTATAGCCATTACCAATACCAGAATGGAAATGGGAGACCATATTGCTGGACTTTATAACAGGTTTGCCAAAAACTCATAAACAGAATGATTCTATCATGGTTGTAATCGATAAACTCAGTAAGTCTGCACACTTTATTTCTGTAAAGTCTACTTTTAAAGCTATTAACATTGCTGAAATATTCATGAAATAAATTTTTAGACTGCATGGTATTCCTAAAATGGTGATTTCAGATAGAGACGTAAAATTCACATCTACTTTTTGGAAGGAATTGTTTGCAGGGATAAATACTAATTTGAATTTAAGTACGAGTTATCATCCACAAACAAATGGACAGACCAAAAGGACAAACCAAATCATAGAGGATATGCTCTGCATGTATGTAAGAACAAAACCAAACAAGTGGGAAGACTAACTACACTTGGTAGAATTTGCATATAACAATGGGTACCAAACTTCGGCTAAGTTGAGCCCTTTCGAAATACTGTATGGAAGAAAGTGTACAACTCTAATTAGCTGGGATAACCCAGCTGACAGACTCATGGTTGGAGTAGAGATGCTCCAAGAAATGGAGAACATGGTAAAGAAAGTACAACAGAACTTGAAAGAAGCACAAGACAGACAGAAGAGTTATGCGGATCAGAAAAGAAGACACTTGGAATTTCAAGTGGGAGACCATGTTTATTTGAAGGTCAAAGCCCAAAAAAACTCATTGAAGTTGGGGAACTGTGTCAAGCTGGCACCCAGGTTTTGTGGGCCCTTCGAGATACTAGCTCGAATTGGACCCGTAGCATATCAGCTTGCACTTCCAGCTAATCTAAGAATTCATAATTTATTTCATGTTTCTTTGTTGAAAAAGTATATTCATGACCCTACTCATATGATTGATTGGAACTTGGTGCAGGTGGAACCCGATGGCGAGTTCCAGGTGGAACCCCTGCGCATTCTGGACCGGAGAGAAATAACACTTTGGAATAGAGTCGTCGCTCAGGTAAAGGTGCAATGGAAGCACTTTAGTCCTGAGGAGGCCACTTGGGAATTGGAGGGAGATTTGTAGAAATCTCTTCCAATCCTACTCCAGGAAAGGAACAAACACTAAGGATAGTGTTTTACTAAAGGGGGAAAGGATGTGACATTCCCCAAAAATAAATATTTTTATTTTTGTGTGCTGGAAATTTATTTTCGTTTTTGGCAAATTTGAATCTGGAAATTTTTTTCCATTTATGGCAATTCCAAATTTCGAATTTAATTATTGTGACTATTGGGCAGAGATCTGTTTGGACTCAACTAACTATTTGACTATGACACTTGTATCACAACATAATATTTATATTAACTGCAAGAGGACAAATGGAACAACCATGTTAAAAATTAGCTAACCATGACTCCATGAGTGGGGAACAAGTTGGAACTACCTCTCGGCTGATGATTACAAGTGGAAAATCAGAGATTTGGCCACTGGCAGCCGATGAAAGTCAAGGATTAAGAAAAATCTATGAAAATACCCAAAGGAGGGAAAAGACCTGGGCAAAAAAAAATGGATAAATAGCATATGCGAGGAGGCAGGATGCTGCCAAGTATGATGGGAAAGGATTCCTGAGCTCTCTTGTTGTTATGAACACTGTGGATTGAGGGTGAGGCAAGAGGAGCCTGCTAAAACAAAATTGTGTTGCTATTATGAACATTGTTGAGTAAGTGTGAGGCAAGAGGAGAACTACTGGAATTGAAGGACATTGCTGAGGAGGAGTTTCCAAGTTCTCCCTCATGGATTCATGGTCAGGCTAGGGGGTGAATCGGGAAAATAGATTTGGCTGCCCTGTTCTATGGTTGGGAGGAATGTGGTTGTTCCCTTTATCTTCCCACGAATTGGATTCAGATATGTTAATTTTCCCCTCTCTATTATGAATGGCTATGGATTTTGATGTTATGTATCTATTGAATCTGAACTGGAATAAGTTACATTATCTGTCTGTATGACCCTTTTTGCATCTAGTGTATTGAATCTGATTAAATTGGATCTATAACGAATTCTTCCCACTTTTTTTTCGAACATTTTATCCGATGCTATGTATCTAACAATATGCTTTAACAATATGAAAACAATATATTAGATGTGTTTAGAATGACAAAATTCAGAAGATAAAGAATTTTGGAAACCTCTTTTTTTTTCGAATGCTAAAACAATCTTGGGAATCGACGCCTTTCGGAGGCTTTTGATTCCTTGTTTCTTTTCAGAATGGTCTACCCTTTCCTTAGTCAAGGTCTATGACGAATTTAGAGATTTTCCCTTACAGAAAACCTTTATCCTTTTGACATCTTCTGTGTGTGTAAAATTCTTTGACATTGTAAAATTCTTCTGTTGTTCGACATTTGAAACCCCGAAAACCTGAATCCCAAAATCCCAAAGTGTTAATTCCTCATCCTTTCACTTTTCAGAATTCGGGAATGGTTGTGTTATATTTGAAACCCCGAAAACCCGAATCTCAAAATCCCGAAGTGTTAATTCCTCATCTTTCGGAATTCTAGAATGGTTGTGTTATGTTGTTCGACATTTGAAACCTCGAAAACCCGAATCCCGAAATCCCAAAGTGTTAATTCCACACCCTTTCACCTTTCAGAAGTCGGGAATGGTTGTATGTTGTAGTTTGACATTTGAAACCCTGAAAACCCGAACCCCTAAATCCTGAATTGTTCGTTCCACGTTCTTTTCTTTTCGCAATTTTTGGAATTTTTTGTGGTTGATGTTTTGGCTTTTGAAGTCAAGAGATTTCGAACCCCGAAATCCCGAAATGTTAGTTCCACGTTCCTTTCTTTTCGCAATTTTGGGAATTGTTGTATGTCGATGTTTGGGCACCAGAACTCACAAAGTTTCGAACCCCGAAATCTCGAAATGTGGGTCTCACCTTTTCCTTTTTTGCATTTCGGAAATTTGTTGATGTTGTTGTTTGGACACTTTCACTCGCGAAATCCTGAACTCTGAATTCCCAAAGTACTAATCACCTTTCGAAAATTCGGGAGTTGTGTGTGTTGATGATTGACTTGGGTATTCCCGAGATCCCAAACCTCAAAACTCTGAAGTGCTCGGCATCTCCTCACAAATTCGAGAAATATTGTGTATTGATGTCTGGCTCTTGTACTCGCGAAACCCAAAAATGTTGGCCACAGTCATTCTATATTTCGG
>JASDQU010735687.1:247060-257564 GCA_032191745.1 Picea mariana
CCATTTTTGTTTCTCAAGGGATGAAATTATTTGTTCCAAAAAATATTTTAGGCTACGATGATTAGTTTTAATTTGGAAACATTTCCCCAACAAGTAAGGACACCAAAGATCCACCGTATGAAGAATATACAACATTTCCTTTTCATAGATGGATTTTCCCAAGTGTCTCTCAAATATTTGTTTGCTAGTGAAATCAATGGGTCTTCTATATTGCATGAGAATGGCCCCAATACCTTTCCCAAAAACCTCACAATCTAACACAAATGTCTTTGTGAAGTCAGGAAGTGCCAAAATGGGAGTCATCCACATAGCCTATTTCAAGGCTTGGAAGGGTTGATAGGCGGTGGGAGTCCAACTGAAAGAATTCTTTTTAAGGAGATTAGTGAGGGGAGTTGCAATTTTTCCATATTTTTGAATAAACTTGCGATAATATCTAGTTAAACCTCTCAAACTTTTAAGAGTTTTAGGATGGGGCCAATCTTTCATAGCTTCTATTTTTTTAGGATCCACATGGACACCATATTTTCCAACAATATGGTCCATGTACTCAAATTATCACTACTACATATGTGCAGAAAAACTGATGCCATACTTTGACAGCACTGATAAAATACATCGTATTATCAAATTTTACTTGCATTTTTTGTATTAAAAAAAAAATCCCCAACATTCATCGACTATTCGATGAAAGGGACTTTATCGTCAGATAACCGACAATAAATTCCATTTCATCGTATATTCAATGAACAAAGACATCGTTGAATATCCAACGGTTGACCTGGTCAATGATCTATGTGTCACCATACTGACATTTGATGAAGTCAATATTTTTGTCCATTAAACAATGTCTCCCTGGTCAACAACCATCAAAAGTCTAACGAAAAAGTGACATATAATTAAAAAAGTTTGAAATATTAGAGACATTCGACATTGTTGATATACTAGAGACAAATTGTAGAGGTTATAAGGGATATTTTTTTGGTCGGAATATATATTTTTTTTATTTTGTTAATTGCATTACAAATAGTTAAATTACTAAGGTTGATTTTTGAACATAACCATCAGTGAAAGTTTGGTAAGGAAAAATGTCACATAAAATTCCTCCAAGAGGACAAGGCGACATGAGATCTGCATTGGAGGCTTTGGGTGATCGAAAATTTTACTGCCCTTGTAAAATATGTAGGGGTTATAATAGAAGGAGACTTTTAATAAAAACAGCTAAAAGACATTGTAGAGAGTATGGACACCTTGAAGGTGGGCATGAATATCATCCCTTGGTAAGTTATTCATTATATGTTGAAGGAAAAATAAGAATAGGTTGTTTTTGTTGACTATATATCTCACAAAATGTCTCTCCTTCTACATGTCAAGAAAAGTAACATGTTTCCTATATTTTTTCAACATATTCATAAACATCTTGATAAATTGCACAATCTTCATCATTGATTTTTTGTCTTTGTTTCTCTCTCTCACTTAATCTGATTACTCCATATAGAATACCAAGTCCTAAGTACCCCTAACCCTTAGATGGCCAATAACCTGTTAACCCCTAAGCCATTATTTCTTGACCACTTATGAACCCATAAACCATTAAGTACCCCTATCCTTGACCCATAATTACCCCTTAAACCCTAACCCATTAACCCCTAAACACTAACCCTTGCATCACTAATGTGTTAACTCTTAATCCCTTAGCTTTCAACCCCTTATAAATTAAACCATGGTCTCCAAGTTGGGTCGGGGGAAGTTTCCATCTACATAACACTTGTGTCTCCAAGTGAAATCAAGAAAGAATATGACATAATGATGAAGGAGAAATTAGAATATGTTGTTTTGTTGGTTGTGACTATATATCTCACAAAGTGTCTCTCTTTATACATGTCAATAAAAGTAACATTTTTCCTATATTTTTCAACATATTCATAAACATCTTGATAAATTTCTCAAGCTTCATCATTCACTAGTAAATTTGGGTCATTTTGTGACGGCTCTTTTGACGCTCTTGCAATGTTATGTCGTGGATATTGTGATGAATCTTGGGTCTCCCAAACGTCACTTCATGTGTCGTGGTAAGTGCGACAAACCTCAAAAAACGTCACAAGAGAAACGACCCAAGGAAGTTTTTGCAAGCCCGACAACCAACGTTGGTTATCACAATAAAGAAAACCAACAATTGGTGTCGCACGAGCGACAAAGAAGGGATATCATTGCAAGAGAGACAAAGAAGGGATATCGTTGCAAGAGCGACAAGGTAGGGATATCGTTGCAAGAGGGACAAGGAAAGGATATTGTCGCAAGAGAGATGACTGTAAATATTCTTGCGATGAATTAGCTATACTATCGATGAAAAGGATATCGTCGCAAGAGTGACAAATGTAAATATTCTTGTAATAAATTATCTATACTATCGATGAAAAAAGTTCGTCGATAGTATAGCTAATTCATTGCAAAAATCTTTACATTTGTCTCTCTTGCGACGACATATATTTATTTTAAAAATAAAAATAAAAATTGATGTCCTTGAAATTGATGTCATTTTTATGTGCAACCAATGGTTATAATCTAGTTAGAAAATTCTAATTGATATGGATGCATGCCATATATTATGCGATCCTTTGAGTAATACACTAAACATTTTTGCATTAGAACAAAATCCACTGGCCTTCAAACAAACATTAGTGCTTTATTATTTTTCATTTCTCTATATATCCATTGTTGGATTTTGCAAAGATGTGCTACAATGGTTTGAACAAATTGTAGGCAAATCTTGTTGTCACTTGTGGAATTGTTGTTCCACTTATTTGCTTGCAGTTTCCACTAAGAGTTTCACTTTCTAAGACACCATATGGGTGTTGAACAAGATGACTATGAATATTTGACATTCTTACTAAAGATCATGCTAAGGTGATGCAATCAACAATAATAACTCTCGAAAAGCCAATCCAAGTGAGACATTAGATTCCTCATGAAAAATAGACATTATATGTAAATAGTCACCAAGAACATCGACAAATTTTAAAGGCCTTCACCTTTATTTACTAAACTAGACTTCTTTTCAAGTCCCAAGTTACAAAAATAAAATAAAAAATGGAGGTTTCTCTCTCTTTCAAGTTATGAAAATCATGTGATACTAGCATGAATTAATCTTTGTAGAGAGGGTGCATATTCAAGAAGAGGATATTTTGTTTATCTATTAAATGGTGCCAATGCTATAGAATACCAATGTATTTCTGTCAAAATGAACTTTTAACTCCTTGGATCAATGATTATTATTGACATTTGGGTTTATATAGACAATATATTGGGTAGAATCTTAAAAGAGATGGGTGTTGTAAATCATTTGGTTCACATGCAATTGGAGGAAGAAAAACTGAAGTAGTGAAGAAGGTAGGTGGGAGGAAGCTTACAATGTTTTGGACGAGATGGTGTCCAAGGGATACAATCCTAATGTTGTAACATTTACTCCATTAATGGATGGTCTTTGCAAGAATTAATAAACATTGAGGAGGCTAGTAGGGTTCTTGATAAGGTAGTTAAGCATGAATGTTCTTCAGACTTTGTCACTTAACAACATTATTATTCATGCTCTTCATAATGCAAGGAAGTTACTATAAGAAATTCAACTTTTGATGAGATATCAAAGAGAATTTGTACTCCTGATATGACCCAACAAACATATATTTATTTTAAAAAAAAAACAATAATTGAGATAGCTTGTGCCCTTTATAAAGGAGATAGATTAAGGGTTGATCATTCAATAGAAGGTTATCTCTCTTACTCTAATCTTATCTTTGATGTCTTATGTGGGTGCAAGAATTTTATGGATGTGTTTTTGTGTCTTTGTTGAGAATTTCATATGGTTGTTACATATATATCAAATATTTCCTTGACTAATAACACTTGTTGTTTGGTGGTTTTGTCACATCTTCTTTATCAATTTTCAAGTTCTATTTGTTTCCTAGACTCCATATCCCAAGCACAAGGCACCGTGTCTTGCTTGTATTCTCATGTTATATCTTAAAAGACAAAGAGATTACCATTCTACAGATCTAGTTCCCACAAAACAAGAACTGGCACCCCAACATAATTATTGAGCCCACATATCAAGTTTGACTAGGTCAACCTTATTCACACCTTTTAATACAATAAAAGTATAAAGTATATGCCTCTATCCATGATTACAATTAGTAATAACGAATACATGAGCCATGGCCACATGTAGAGATAATAGTGTATTAAATCCAATAGTGTTAGACTACCCCACTATTAGGGAATTCGTGAGCTACGAATAATCATTTGATGGGTGACCATCTGAATATGAAGGAATTTTCCTTAACATCTAATTGAAAACAACCTTAGACTACAAAATCCCTCTCAACCATGACTGCATACATGTTATTCATGTCATCATCTCTATCATTTTTTGGTGATGCATTCCCCCATGAGGCCTACATCATCACTATTGAGCAACTCACATTAGTTAAACACTACCCATGTTCCCCTTCATATTATTATTCTAATTAACCATATTCACCTCTAAGCAAGTTAATAGGTGGATTCTATGTCAAAAACATATACACTAAGAAAATTCTATCACTAGCCTTTCCTTCACCAACACCTTCCCTAGTGATAAATGATCTAAATTGGATCCATGAAAAATATTGGTTATCGGTTCACATGTTGTAAGGCTTAATACATGAATAATTCTAGTGGTATAAGAAATGATCATGACTATTGACAATGTAGGAGATGGGGTTGATGGAATGAAGGGCCCCATGCTATGTCAACTGGTGTCATACAAGTTTGGAACTCTTGAAACCCACAAACAAACAAACATGTAAAATTTAAATCCAAACTTGAACAATTCGATCTCTTAAATTTCATGTTTACCAATGCCTTCAAATCCCTAGGATGATATCCATGGAACCAAAAATTGATGAAGAAATTGTATGTCAAGGCCAATAGAACCAAGGAGTATTGAATCAATATATACCAAGACTAACAGAAGCTGAAATTATCATTACGTGTATAATAAAATTACATTCACAGATATATACAAGCCATAGAAATAGCCTTGTATATATTATCAGATGAAAAAACACCCATAATGTCAATGCATTATATGCATCATTACATGTTCATCTATATAATGTACATCTAACTATCTTATAAAATTATAACACATCATCAATTTCTTTTAGTCTTCTTTTTTGTTTTCCAATTCGTAAGTAATTCATCCATCTCAGTGTCTTAGTTTACTGGGTTCTCTTCAACAACCGATGTTTCTTCAGTATTTTCATGCTGAGGATGTCTGGTCTTGTACCCATGGCATAGAGGCTGCTGTGAGGGGCCATCACCTACAAAAAAAATATATTAAATTTATATGGCCAATTTTTAAATATCATTGAAGTAGTTCATTAATATTAAAAAAAAAATCTGCAATGTAATTATTTACCTGGCCCACTAACCGACACCGTTGGAATGGATTCCCTGATCACCTGATCTTTAGGTTGAGGAGGCTCAACTATGACATTCTCTGCCATTGAAACAACAAAATTTATAAGTATGGAATAATTAAGTATTGATTAATATACAACCATTTTACCATCGTGAGCCTCAGTCACAGGAACATCTTGAGGCTGCACCCCACTGGGACGGGGTTGCACCCCACTAGGATGGGGCTACTGGGGAGCACCATGATCTTCTGGCCGCACTGCTCTATCAACACTATGTTGTCCAGTACTAATGGTTTCATTGATAGTGCTACCCCCCTGATTAAAACAAAGTAAGACATTAAATTATGGACGATATCAAACATTTACGTATTTTATAAGTAATGAAAGGTTAACGTGAACTGATTTTTATTTACCTTATCCCACAAACTAGATCTTGGGGTCTTCCCCATGCTTTTCCTACGATCAACCACAAATTTATAGTCATACTTGTAACCAAGTTGGAGGTCTTCCTCCATGGTTTCAGTTCCGAAGTCGTCGCCCTGCATTGCATAAGAGTATGTTTTTTTTAATTTTTTTGGTTGCAATTACTTGAAAGTTGTAAGGAGATACAAATAATATTCTTAAGATGTTTTGGTACTTATGATTCGTGACTATAACCTCGAGTAGCTTCCCTAGCCTAGTTTGTGTTGGTCATGTTCGGAAATCCTTGCTTTGGTTTCCTTCAAAGTGTCAGGAAACCTATCATCAAAATTTTCAAGTATGTTATATATAACCACACTTTTATTTAGATCTAAAGAAAATTAAAGATGGTATTGAAATCAAAATATTGTAATTTTCCTTGGGGTATCAGTTATTTTTTCTCCTTATTTTTTCAATATCTTTTCTTTTGCATCATCAATGATCTCCTTCCATTCCCTCTCTGGAATTGAGAGGAGGACGTTCATACATAGGATTTCCTACCAAGCTTCGTCTATAAACATCCCACGTATATTTTAAATATTCACCAACTGCAAAGGTGACCTGTTTTTTATTGAGCATGTCTACTCCAAAGAGGCCTTTGAGATAATCCATAAGTTCTTTTTTGAGGTTGGAATTCTGGAAATTCCACCTCATGTGTAAGGTTTCCCCAAAAATCAACAAGGCCTTGCTCTCTAGGTGCCTATAAAAATGGTCGTTTCCTACACACAAAAAGATATGATCATTAATTTAAAAATAATAATCTAGATGATTTGTGTATGAGATGGACAACATGAAACAATTAAAGTATGAAAAACTACATGGGAGTCTTATTTGTTTTAATGGAAGTTCGTTATCGTCAACCAAAAATGTGTACATAAGGGTCCTTGTGCTTGTCACACAACTAGATCTATGAAATGCAACCATGTCAACCACATCATCAACCTCATTTTTGTCACCATATCTAGAGTCTGATCAATGTGTGGATTTTTGGCGGTGTGTGTCATGGATCCTATCTAAATTAGGTGTGGAAGATGGAGAAGTAAATAATACTCTAGCAATTGTATAACTGCTCACATCAGGACTCTATGGTGTCTCTGAAATGCCACTACTACCAACATCGGGCTTAACAAACTCCAAAAATTTCTTTATAAAAAAGAAAATGTTTTTTCGTGAGATAATGTAAAAGTTAAAGAATAAAGTTTCATAATTGAATATATGAGTACATTAGAGAAAAACACTTTAAATTATGGTTATTACCTTATATGTGTTAAGTTGTGACATAAGGATATTGATCTTTTCTAGGACGTCGGGAGTTTGATCTGGACGATCTAATAAGCTAGCAAGTTCCTTGTTCGCTTTAATTATATTTTTTTTTATTAATACCATCAGATCACGGGATGAATACAACCCCTCCTCATCGGCGGAATCATGATCAACATAGCCCGCCGACTACATATAATTTCAACAAAAACAATGTTATTCCAGTAAAATTATATAAGAAAATAATAAAATTCACGTAAAATGAAAGTCAAATTTGATAATCATTTACATGTTCTGCGGCTTACCCTTTTCCACGATCATCCTGCCACATTATAATATAATTATAACCCCCAAATATTTAAAAAATTGTTAACGATAACAAAAAAACTGATTGCCACCCAAATAAAATGAGCCTCAACGATCAACCTCCCACATTATTATAAAATTGGGACCGTGAAATATTTACAACAATTTTAAAGATAAAAATAATATAACGCAATAAGTAGAGGTTGCTTAAAGAGGTGTTGCATAAATACCCACACACTATTAGTCAATGTTTCTATTCGATTCAAATGGTAATCCATTAATAACTCTTCCCTAGGAGCTATCTTTTTTATTGCACACAGGACTACCCAATTCTCTTCGTGTCCCTCATATATGCAATTCCGTTGCTTGTTTGTTGTCCTAGATCATGTGTTTTTTATAAACCCTACGATGTTTCCAGAAGCTTTAGACCTTCCATCAATATAGATAGTCACTCCCTTATTTTTATCCTTGTTTATTAGTTGTATATAATTTGTGGCGAGTGCATATCTTCGCATACTTTGCATGTACCAGACCAACCGCATCCAATCATTATGATTGTAACATGGTCTGAAATAGTCCATCAATTCAGTTACTGTATTGTATTTTACAGTTATTCCATCCATGGAAAATAGCCCCAGGCCACGCAGGGAGGATGGTGCAATGCAATATGTCTTATTATTGACAATGAAGTCAACATCTATAGGAGGAAGTTCCTTAGGTACCCATTGTTTCACCATATGCTTATACCTGAGTGGCACCACTATGTCTCCTATGCTCTCATCATCATAAGAGCATGATCCTCCTTCGGCAAGAAAAAATTCCATGCGTCTATAGAATTTTCTTCTAAATTGTTTTACCTCTGGTACTTGTTTGTGTATGATATCTACTAGATGCAGTTGCATTTCACTCTATTTTTCCTAACCTTTCCTCACTCAACAAAGAAATATCTAACAAGTATCTATTTGGTTGTACCTTCAGTTGCATGTGCATGTGTTGTTAGTGAGTATTCCATCCTCATCCTAGTTCCAATTTTTGAACTTTTTTTATCTATATTCAAAGTTCTAAATACATTTTTTATATCTTTAGTTTTGGATGAACAATTAGAGGGTGAAATTACCAATATTAGTAGGGGAACTCATGTATACAGTGGATTCCCAATTTAGTGAAGGGTATGAATCTCCAGGTGGGTGCATCTTAATTCTACTCACTTATCCATGCAAGCAATATGCACTATGGTTAGATTTCACACTATGGAATAGTGGTCAACCACCTAATGTAATGTGATATCCCTCTTGATTTTAGACATATTAAGGACATATTAATGTGATATCCCTAAAGTCTACTAATTCTCACCTTCATGGAAAAATAATAGCTCACTTTTGAAGGTGAAAAGGATAAATATCATTCCATCTAACTAAGGCCGACCTAGAAGGATGTTGTACTCTAGGTCTACTTGAAGTACACAAAAATGGGTGTCTACAATCTCAGGACCAAAAAAATAGGGATCACAATAGCATTGAGGGGTATAGTCTTAGATTTGTTGAAACCTTAAAGGGCCCAATAGGTGGGTGAAAAAAAATTAACACGAAGGACATGATAGATAGGAGTTCTTATGATGTTAAGGGAAAACCCATGATCATAAATTACTCATTTGATGGTGAAATCATTGTGATGGATATAAATGAAGAATGGGTTTACCATATTGTCTTGTCATTCCTCTCTCAAAGGAATGCAAGAAATATCTAAGGAGAGAGAAGGGGACAAAGCTTTTGTAATCCTAGGGGAGAAATTGTAGAAGGGACTCAATTATATGGGTCGTATAGTCAGTACATGCTTAGAGAACATTCATGTAGACCGAAATCTCAAAGACATGAGAGAATGACCTTGAATGAATGAAGAATAATAGGAGGCAAGAAATCAACTAGCTTGGGGAGAGGGGGTAGGAACGATACTAGAATATTCATGAGGAGATTCTGATTTGGTTTGAGATATGGCTCTAATCTAGTGAGAAGGTAGGGGACCCATAGTGTCAATAAGGATAAAGGTTAGTTTTTGAGTAGGTTGATCTAAATAAAGACCTACCTAATGCATCAAGAGGAAAATATACAATTCAGTGAGGTTAGGTAAAGAATCAGGTGAAGGGTGGTGCCAGTTGAGGTTATAGTCAAACACTAGTGTCTGGGCACCTCTAGTGATATGGATCCTTTATATAAATTTGAGTGTAGACTAACTAGAAGAAGGGTTAGCATGATAATTCTCCTTCTTTGTAGGAGATTTAGGAGCAACCTCTTCTTCTTTGGAAGAATTGGAGTTGTCTTCAAGAGAAGCCTTCTTCTTCTTTTTCTTCTTGGAAGACTTTAGAATATCATGATCATGCATCATATTCTTGTAGCTGTTGAGTTTGGCATTTTCTCATGTGACACCAATATTAAGCTTAGGAGCTCTATTAGTTTGGCCTTTGTTTGCAACGACTATTTAAGTTTTCAACAATCGTTTGTATTATGAGAGTCACGCTTATGTTATTTACACCACATGCCAATTTTCGAGGTTGACACATGAAGTTGATCCTTTTATCTAATTTAAAAGATAGTTCTAATTTAAATTTTGGGTAGGGTCATTTATGTCACCATGTCTCGCATTGCTTTTCTATTGGAGACTCGCGGATTTTGTGTTTTCACTATGTTATCTCCCACAACAAACTTAAGTTAGGAATTTTCTATTTGATGGAGGTTGTCAATGGAATCTTCAATTGAAGGGGGATCTCTAATATAATTTGTGATCATGTTGTCTCGGTTCAAGGCATTGATAAAGAGGTGATAAAAGGTGTCTTCTGGTAAACTTTCCATAGAGTTGTGCAAAACCTTACACCATCAATGAATGAAAGTTTATTTAGATTCCTCGTCTTCTTGTTTGAGGTTAACAAGGTTAAGGATACAAGATTAATTTGGTTGAGGGATGTTAAATTATTGGATGAACTAATTCACTAACATGTAAGGGTTATAAATTGACTCTTTAGGGAGATG
>JASDQU010735687.1:264972-275218 GCA_032191745.1 Picea mariana
TGAATAAATAAAATAGGTTGAAACTGTATAACTGTAGAATTAAAAACAACTTGCTTGAATGGTGGTAGTTATCTCTGAGAAGAGATGTGGCTACTACACGCATTTGTATGAGAAGAATGATTACAATGAGGCTCCATAGACCTTTTTAACATTACTCATGAATTCCAAAACCCTAGACATCCCAAAACCTAACCCTAGGAGATGAAACACCAAACATTATGTGGGCTCCGATGGGTAAGTTGGTACCTCAACTTCTCGGGGTCGTAACTTTTGCATACAACCTCCGTTTTAGGCACGTGATATCCCGCTGGAAAGGTATTTTCAAGAACTACACATTATGCCATCAAACTTTGACTATGTTTACAGTTTGACTATGGCAAGCAAAAAAAACATTGTTTAAGGCCCCAAAACATCCCTAGAAGTACAAAAAGATGTACTAACATGAAAACTTCCAAAATAAGCCAACTGGATTAAGTGGGCGGCCACCAATCTCCACCTAGAAGTTGTGTAGGGATTTAGACAATCACGAAAGTGTAAAACTCACAATTACAAAGAATTACAAAAGAACGTGTTGAACTAAAAACTATCAAAAAAAACCATTTAAAATAAGTAAGTGATCACCAATATCCACTTAGATCATAAATATTTATTCATAATCTAACAAATTAATGTAATATTTCAAATTTATAGAAAACTTTTTATAAGCTTGTACTATAAATTACAAAAATGTTAAAAAGAACTAAATCATATTTCCAAGTAAAGAATTTAGTTATGTCATGATCTAACACATAGTGTAGTAATTATCCATAACTACAATGATAAAAGTGAGATGCATTATATAATGTTAGAATATGTGTAATAAAATACATTTGACAATCAATATGTCATGTCAAAAAAAATCAATATGTGATGTCAAAAAGAAATCACTCACTTTTATTTTTAAGATTAAGATAAATTTATATTAATAATAGTAATGATAAATACAAGATTTAGTTATGTGTATGAATTATTATGTAATTAATTATTATATTGTTAAGATGTTTAAATAAAAAAATGAAAAAATATATATATTAATATTTTAAAAGTATTTTTGAAAATGAATAAATTAATTAATTAATAATATAAATAAATATAAATATAAATATGATATTATACTAAAATAATAATATAAACATTATATTGAAAATAAATATCAATGAAAAAAACCCATAAAAAATAATATTAAAAATGTTTTAATTAAAATTTGAAAAACAGTATTAATATACAATAAAATATAAATAAAGATACGTCATTATATTAAAATAGTATTATAAATATCACAAGTTCAAATCCAAAGGGGGTAGGGTATGTATACTTCATTAGATTTTATCAATCAAATAGGTGGGTAAAGAGGGTCTCATAATAAAAATAGATTATTATTATTATTATTATTATTATTATTATTATTATTATTATTATAACAAAGATTCAAAACGCTCTGTAGTCAATGGTCGGTCCAAGAAGATGATAAGGAAAATAATTTAGTAGAAGAAGAAGGAGAAGATGTAAGATGAAGTTGAAGATGATGGCGAAGAGAAAACATAAGAAGAAGAAAGAAGAAGTTTCAAAATTAAAAGCAAAAGAAAAGTCTAAAATCCTGGGAATCGAGTTCCGAAATTCCATTCTCTTTCTAATTTTCCTAAATATTTTTTTTTTCAATATTAATTATTTGAAAAACACTACATCAAAATCTTACCCTAATTAGAAGGAGAAGAAGATCTAAAAAAGTTTACATAGCTGATGAAACAGGAAAGAATATCAACCCGAGAAGAGAAGAACATGTGCTTTATAAATTTTATTGACAAATAGGAGAGGATAGAAGAAATCTCAAATAATAATGTTTTATTTTTGTGTAAACCTTTGCAAAGAATCTATTCATATTATCACATATTTTTCAATAAAAATATGAAAATTTCTATTCACGCTTCCATCACTTAAAAAAGGTTGAAGATGACAACAAGATGCTCTTTTCCTCTTAAAATGCATGTACTTTTTTATTGTTTTACAACAAGATGCTCTTTTCCTCTTAAAACACATGTACTTTTTTGTTGTTTCAACTCTGTTGCAACCTCTTTTTAATGCAAACCTAATTGTTTTTGTCTTAAAAAAAAATCTATCATCGATTATTTCAAAAACTGAGGAAACATGCTAATAAAACAACTCTTACATTTTTAAAGTGTTTGAGTTGAAAATTTAAAAAATTAAAATTAAAAATAATATTATAAATATTATATGAATAATTAGTATTAATTTAAAATTTATATAAAATACAATATTAGAACTTTATTATTTTATTTGATATTAATAATAAATATTAATTAAAAAAACTTATGAAACATGATACTATAATAATTATTATATTTCAAAATTAGTTTTTTAATAAATAAACATTATTATATAATAAATTTGTCATTACAATATATTCATTATAAGTTTAATATGTTATTTATGGGAATTGAATCTGGGTAGAGAAGATAACAACCATTCCTCACAACCATCTAAGATAAACTCAATTTACACGATACACAAATTCTAGTAACACAGTTAGTATAAGAATTAATCCAAAAATATTCAACAATCAATCACATCATTATAACTTATCATATGAAAATCCATGCTAGGCACTCTAATTGCATAGAGTGCTCAAATTTTCTTTATTTTGAGCTCATAACCGATGCACACATAAAAAATACTAATAAAAATTCTTGAGCGCTAGTATGGAAATGAGCTACAAACTGAATTATGTAAAACAAAATGTCCTTGGAAGTGAGATTTCCAATATAAATTTCTGCAAATAAGTTTCAGTTGACAACAATTATTTTACTAATGTGGGGATATGTCAACTATTGTTATTTTATATTTATGTTCATGACAATGATTAGGGGAGGGGAGAAATCTGAAAAGAGAAAATGCAGGGGCTTTAAGAGCAAAATATGAGGAATTTTTAGCTTATTTGGTAAGTTTTGTGAGAGGTTTTGTCTCTATTGTGAAAAGCAATGAAGAATGTTGAGGAAGATCTAGAAGATTTTAATAACAATAGAGTTAAATTATTGGATATTGGAGTAGTTTTATTGACATTTATTTATGGGTTAGTTGAACTGTGTAATGTGGGTATTTATAAATTATGACACAAATTTGTCAAAAAAATTATTATTTTAAATTATAATATTGTAACATAATAATATATTTTTTTATTATATATTAAAAATATAAATTATTTTATTGATTCATAACTAAATAATTATATAACAATTTTTTATAAATATAATATCAAATCAATATTATAAAAAATTTATTATTTTAAATTATAATATTGTAACATAATAATATATTTTTTTATTATATATTAAAAATATAAATTATTTTATTAATTCATAACTGAATAATTATATAACAATTTTTATAAATATAATATCAAATCAATATTATAAAAAAAATTAATGAAAATTCTATCTAAATAAACATAAATATGTATAACATTGTCTAAAACCAGTGGAGTTTACACAATTTTGATTATTTACTTATATTAATA
Organism: Picea mariana; assembly: GCA_032191745.1. Taxonomy (NCBI): domain Eukaryota; kingdom Viridiplantae; phylum Streptophyta; class Pinopsida; order Pinales; family Pinaceae; genus Picea; species Picea mariana. The sequence goes on from JASDQU010735687.1 coordinate 268,544, forward strand.
AAATTATTTTAAAAAAGATATTTATAAATCAAGTAATAGCTATTCATATACCATGCCACTTTATATGTATGTAATAAACATGCCATTTTGTCTTAAAAACTATACATGTTTTACCTGTCCAACATGCAAATAACATGGTCGCCCACTGTCACGCTTACGGTGCCTTGAAATTGGGCTTGGAGAGATGAAGCATTGGAAAGACATGAAACTATCGAGTTTGCTGTAGACGTCCTTTAGGCTTCTGTTGTGTTGTTGAAAGATGGAAAATTTGGGGGTACTGTTAAGAAAACACTTCTTGTAGTCAAGTCCCCAAAAAATACAAGAAACAAGTGGAGTATGGACTCACCGATAGCTCCGACGAAAACCAGGTTGGAAAGGATGCAATGCAAAGAGTGGGCAGCCAGTCTAGGATAGAACAAATTAAATACTAGAAATGAATATCTAGGTATCTGGAGTGAATAAATTGATCATCATATCAAAGGATACTTAGTGTCCATGGATTTGACATATGTGGATTGGAATAGGATACAAGTTCGTTATATACTTTATGTGGAAAAACACATTTGGTTTGCAATGTATGAAGTTTTTATCTCGGTTCTTTTGAAAAAAAAAAAAAAATTTCGTGTTTTTCTGAATTTAGTGTTTTATGTTTCAATCCTCTTAATAAATAGTAATGATGCTTTTAAATTTTTAGTTTTGTGTAATTCACTTTATGCAACCTTAGGGTGTTTGTACTAAAAGGCAGTATGGTTTTTATATGCTTATTTTTTTTATCTCGTGAATGTTAAATTAATTAAATAAAAGTATCAAGGACAAGTGTTTCTCATCACTTAGGCGTCTATGGGTGAGAAAGTGTTCAAAAGAGGTTTCTTAAAATTAATTTTATGAGAGATAAAATTAAATGTGACTTTTGGAATTTTTTGAGGGAAAATGAAAAGTCACGACTCTTCAGTTTTCTCCTCCAAGTCTACTTAGAGACTAAGGCACCTTCATTCATTCATTCCTAGAGTTTGAGAGAGCAAGAGCTTGAGAGAGTCGAGCTGGGAGAGAGACCACATGAGCAAATTGTGGCACGAATTCCAAGGCAGTTTTTGAACACAAAAATCGAGGCAAAGTATAGCACAGCAGTGAGACCATATTGTACATATTTCCGAGTATAGAAATCGAGGAAAAATACAGCAATAGTAGTGAAACCGTATTGTACAGATTNTTTGGAATTTTTTGAGGGAAAATGAAAAGTCACGACTCTTCAGTTTTCTCCTCCAAGTCTACTTAGAGACTAAGGCGCCCTCATTCATTCATTCCTAGAGTTTGAGAGAGCAAGAGCTTGAGAGAGTCGAGCTGGGAGAGAGACCACATGAGCATATTGTGGAACGAATTCCAAGGCAGTTTCTAACCACAAAAATCGAGGCAAAGTATAGCGCAGCAGTGAGACCATATTGTACATATTTTCGAGTATAGAAATTGAGGAAAAATACAGCAGTAGTAGTGAAACCGTATTGTACAGATTTCTGGGCACAGAAACCGAGCAGTTTTGACACTATTTTCTATGTTGAGTTTATGAAAGGAAAACGAGATAAGTGTGTGCATTAATTATTGAAGATGACTACTGTAAATATCTCTCATTTCTCTGAATAATAAAATCCTCCCCTCACTGGTTTTCCCCTTTATGGGTTTTTCGAGGGTCTAAATTTGTAGACCAAATCTCTGTGTTGAATTTTCTGTGTGTGATTTATTTCTGGTTAAAGTGTTGTAGCAGATTTCTTGTGTTTCAAATTTGAGCATTTAATTTCATGCTTACTAATTTGCAACAGTAAATGTGCAATGTGGGTTGGGCATTTAACTATGTGTCTCAGTGAGACTTGAAATTGGGTTGGGGTCTGAAAACTTTACATGGTATCARARTTGGTYAGAGAAGAAGAACAAAAATATTTCAACCATTAAAGCCATAGATTTTTCTTAGAAGAGGAGGTACTTCACCTAGCAKATTTTTTTTTGGACTTKAATTTCAGTTGAGAGGGTCATGGCCACCRGTTTGAGGGTTGAGKACATATTGGACGGGGYTGTTAATTTTAGCCSATGGAAGGAGAGAATCACACTRATACTGYAGGMAARTGAGTTGTGGGATATTGTGGAGAACACCCAAACRAGTTWTGTGATTRTGCCTACARATGCTACTCTTTTGGCAGCCTACACCAAGAAGAATATCAAGGAAAAAAGAATTATCCTTGATGCCATCAAGGACCATGTGATTCCACATGTGACTGGGAAATCCAATGCGAGATGTGGGAATCCTTAACCAATCTTTACTAGAGTTCCAATGAAAATAGGAAGATGGTGTTGAGGGAGAAATTAAAGAGCATCAAGATGACCAAAGCTGAAAATGTCACCACATACCTTACTAAAATTACTCAAGTAAGGGATGAGCTTGGAGCTATTGGGGAGGTTGTTGCTGACAGTGAACTTGTGAGGATTGCTTTGAATGGGGTGACCAAACAATGGATTGTCTTCGTTGAGGGAATTGTGGCAAGGGAGAATCTTCCCAAGTGGGATCGTCTTTGGGATGACTTCATTCAGGAGGAAACTCGAAGATGATATGTGCTTGGTAGTTCATCCACTGGTAATAAGGAGGAGAATGTGGCTCTTGCAGCTAAAGGAAAGAGCAGGTCCAAGAAAGGTTCCAAGGGAGGGAGCAAGCAGAAAGGTGAAGGGAAGAAAGACATGAGCAAATTCAAGTGCTTTGCTTGCCATCAGTTTGGGAACTATGTTAGACAGTTCCCTAAAAACAAGAATAAGCAGGTTGCATCTTCAGCGAAGGTGGAGGAGTTTACTCACAAGTTCGAGAAATATTATTCTTTGATGGCTTGCCTCACATCTAGAGCATCTTCCACTTGTATTTGGTACATTGATAGTGATGCCTCCCGCCATATGACAAGAGTTCGTGAGTACTTTACTGAGTTTGCAGTGATTGGAGACCAGGAGGTGGTACTTGGAGATCACTCAGTGGTCAGAGCAGTTGGGTGTGGGACTGTATCATTTTAGAGGGAGTCTCTACCTCCCATGTTGTGGAGAGATGTCCTATATGTTTCAGAACTGAAGAAGAACTTAGTGTCAGTTTCCACTATTGAGGATAGGGGGCATGAGGTATTTTTCCGTGATGGGAAGGTGCTCTTGTATCCTAAGGGATATCTATTCACTTCGGCCAAAGTGATTGGTATTCGACATGAGAAGTTGTACAAGCTCATGTTTCATCCTTCAAGAGCATTGTTTCATGGCACCAACACTAGTGACCTTTGTGAGTTATGGCATGGGAGGATGGCCCACTTGCATCATGGGGCACTGAGGATATTGAGAGAGATTGTGTATGGAGTTCCAACGTTTAGTACAGAGCACCATGAGGTGTGAAACGGGTGTGCTCTTTGGAAGTAAACCAAGACTTCTTTTCCAAGCAGTGATAGTAGAGCAGCTGGTATCCTTGATCTGATTCATACTGATGTGTGTGGTCCTATGTCTTTTTCATCTTTGACTGGGTTCTTGTATTATGTCTCTTTCATTGATGACTTCTCACAGAAGTCTTGGATTTTCTTCATGAAGACCAAAAGATAGATCTTCCAGTGGTTCCAATAGTTCAAATCTCTTGTGGAGAACCAGACACGGAGGAAAATCAGAGTGTTGAGATATGATAATGGGGGTGAGTATACCTCCAATGAGTTTAGATACTTTTGTTCCTGAGAAGGCATCAGGAGAGAGTTGACAGTTCCATACACCTCATAGCATAATGGGGTGGCTGAGCGGAATAACAAGGCTATTGTTGGGGATGCGAGAACCATGTTACATGATTAGGGACTACCACTTTTTCTTTGGGCTGAGGTTTTCAACACTACAATTTATCTGCAGAATAGGACTCCACACATAGTCTTGGGGGATAAGACTCTTGAGGAGGCTTTCTCTGGGAAGAATCATGTTGTTGGGCATTTTAGGATTTTTGGGTGCCTTACATATTCACATGTCTCTTCTGAGAAGAGGACAAAGCTAGAACCCACGAAAGAGAAGCGAATATTTGTTGGTGTAATATCCCCAAGGACGAGCCCTGTTGTAATCATGTTTATGAATTGTAAATCATGTTTTGTAGACTGGTGAGCCAAGAATTAATAAGCTAGTAAGGCTTATGAGTTTATTAGGTTGGAGAGCCTAAGTATTAAGGACAGAAGCCTATTTTTGTATATGTAATTATGCAGAACATTAATAAAAATATAAACATCGTTGTGTGCAGACCGACCATGATGAATGAGTGATGGGGGACTAAGCTTCCACAGAGTGGGTAAGGGATTAGGGGCTGGAAGGTTGGAAAGAGAGGCTAAGTGTTGAGACTAGGGGCTTAAGTCCTTGGGAATAATATTTTAATATTATTCCAAAATCCATGTGAAATATATGTTTTGTCCTAAGTTCCTGGAGAGGAACGCATGTTGGTGGAGTTCATGCAGCTTCATGGGTGACATGTGTCGACCCAGGAACATGCAGTTAAAAACTGCATAAGTCAGTCGTGGAGGGGGTCGCTCCTCATTCCATCATCCTGTGCATCTGATTTCGGATACCCTCACACAGCTCTGAGAACCAGAAAACTGAGGCGTCTTCCTGAAGACCAAAAAATCATCCCTATGATTTCTTTATTGGTCGGTGTCTCCCCTTTACATACCTATGCACCGTTGAGAGAATTGGTCAGGAGAGGAAAGTTGACTTGCGAGTTTGAGAACCCAGTATTTACACCATTGCAGAGCTCAATCCGTACACGTTTTGTCTGTAGCTTGTTGCTTTTTGTTTTCCTGAGTGGGGTTGTGTTGTGGTTATCCTCACCGTGTAGGAATTGAGTCTGAAGGGGCTGAAGAACTGATTTTTAAGGCCCTTAGTTGAAGAGGCAGTCTGTCAGGCCTGTGAGAAGCTATTTCTAGGACAAGGACTCTGATGGGAAGTGGTATTCTTCCAGAGAGAGTCCAACACCAGCTACGAAGCTCTAAGACTTTCTGATCTTGCCTGTTGCTGAGACCGAGAGAGGGAGGTGAAGCATTGATGGACTGTTCTTGTGAAGGTGTATACTCCCGGGCAGAACAGACGTGTGGGATCAGCTTGTGTAGGTGCAGCACGTTAGAGAGAAAGATATCACTTGGAAGGAATTCAAGAGGTATTTCGAGAGGAAATACCTGACTAAAAGATACTATGATAGAAAGATGAAGGACTTCTTCAAACTCAAGCTGGGCAGCATGACCATTGATGAATACAAACGAGGGTTTTTGGAATTACTGAAGTATGTTCCATTCATCAAAGATGAGGATGCCATGATTCATAGGTATCTGAGTGGAGTGCCATCCCCCATTGGTGACAAGATTCGGTATGATGATCCTAAGACTATGGAAGAAACAATGAGAAGAGAGAAATGCTTATATGAACAGCAAAGAGAAAAGCCTACCTTTTGGAAGGCTTGGGATGACCAGAAGAAGTTTAAGAAAGAACAGAGGCAGAAGGGAAACAAACCTCCCTTTTTCAGAAATAGTCCTCAAGGACAACCATCGTTTAGAGAGCCGATAATGGCTGAAGTGGGGGAACAAAGGCCGAGATAGACGTTCATTCAATGTTGTGGATGTAAAGAGAACCACAAGTACACAGATTGTCCCCATAAAAATGGCAAAGCAAGAGCTGTCCATAATGTTCAACAAGCTGAAACAGTGGAGCACATGGGCAGTAGAATGCCAAGGATCTATAAGGCCCTGGACAACAAGCAAGATGAATTTCAGTCGCACCTGAATGAAGTAGAAGGTATGATTAACAACCAACCATTTATTATTTTAATTGATTCAGGGGCTAGCCATAGTTATGTAGATCCTAGGGTGGTGGAAAGTTTGCATTTATCAAGAAGCAAACATGAAAATTCTTGGTTAGTGCAGTTGGCTACAGGAACCAAGAGGAAAGTCATTGAGTTGGTTAAGTCATGTCCTATGGACATGAAGGAATTGAGCACGAACGTTGAATTGAATATTTTGCCTTTAGGCTCTTCTGACTGTTTAATTGGGATGGACTAGTTGGACCAGCACCATGCCCTCTTAGACTCTCGTAACAAGGAATTTACTTGCCTGGATGAGGAGGGGAATCGGAAAACAATCCAAGGAATTCCTAGAGCTGTGGTTGTTAGAGAAATCTCAACAATGCAGCTTAAAAAGTGCTACATGAAAGGTTGTCAATTGTTTGCAACCCATGTGGAGGAAGCATCCAGAGATGAAGTCTCAAAGATTGGATACCATGTTGTACTAACAGAGTTTGAAGATGTATTTCAGGAGGCACCCGGACTACCTCTGAAGAGAGATATCGATTTCTCTATAAATTTGATGCCTGGAGCAGCTCCAATGTCGAAAGCTCCTTATAGAATGAGTACACCAGAGCTAAAAGAGTTGCAATTGCATCTTGAAGAGCTTCTAAAGAAGGGGTAAATTCTCCCAAGCATGTCACCTTGGGGTGCCCCGGTCCTATTCGTGAAGAATAAGGACAGAACGTCGAGGTTGTGCATTGATTTCAAACAGTTGAACAAAGTAACTGTCAAGAACAAGTATCCTATGCCGAGGATCGACGATCTTTTTTATCAGTTGAAAGGTGCGAAAATATTGAAGATAGATCTCAGATCGGGAT
>JASDQU010735688.1:1096-26667 GCA_032191745.1 Picea mariana
ACCCCCCCCTCCGGAATCCTTCCTAACCGCCTACCCAATACTGCGCACCTCACTCTGCCACCGTACCCCACTATCACCTGTCACACGTCACACTCCACATACCCGTTGGCCAATCAATGCCCTCTGTGTGACCATTATTCGCCCCATCATCACCCAACGCCATAACGGACACCTCTGTTGCACTGCTTAACCCTGTTTCTTCAACATTGTGACGTTATTTGCATATCCATACACTGTCGATGTCGTGCCAAATCGAGCCTTCGAGCCAACGGTCGCCAAAGTTCATTGTCAACAAACGCTATTAACCCAGGTAATTACAATCATCCATCAATTCACCTTCAAAACTTTGTTATTCATGGCTCCCAAAGATAAATCCCATGAGACATCCAAAAATCCATTTCTTCCCCCTCCCGTCAACCTGGATCATATTCCCCTAGCAGATAAAGACTACAAAATTACAGAGCCAAAGTGTGAATTCGACTTCTTCGAATTACACTTCTGGGTAAAGGATATTTTTCTGGATCGAAGTGACAAAATTGGACTCTGGGAGTCCAATTTGCCTCTGTACATGTTCCCCTAGACCTTCCACTTCCTGGAATTCACCCTGAAATGTCAAGCCCATTATTTTCCCGGCCAAAGGGCCATTGTTTCCTCTTCTGGTGAAACCTTGTTCACCATTACCCCCGAATCCATTAATCAGATGTTACAGATCCCAAGAATTGACTCTGCAATCCCTTTCTCTGTCGAAGCCCTGAATGACCTCTACCAGAAACTCTCCTTCCCCCAAAGAGCCCAAATTTTCGAAATCTTTCTACCAGAAGATGCTCAGTTTCCCAAGAAAAACCCTCCCTATCCATCCTCCATCTTCTCTGTCAGGGAAAACCAGATTATTTCTACCATATGTTACCTGTTAGGATACTTTTTAGATGAATGGGTAGACGAACCTATCTTAGGTTTTCTGTCCATTTTTTCCACAGAAGAAAAAGCTACAGTCCAATTTGATTTCAGTCAATTTTTCGTTGACAACACACATGATTGGTTTTTCAAATTTTCAATAGAAGGAGTGTTCAGATATTCCTCAGTGTTGGTGTACCTATTCTTGTTTTTTTAGTCAGATAGATTCTCATGTGCTCTCTAGAAATTGGATCAGGAAGGAAACCCTCAATCAATGACTTCATGGACCTCACCAGTGAGGAAAAATTCAACTGAGTTCAGCTTCAAATATTTCATTGATAAATATTATCACCCAATGGTTTGCATGCTCGGCAGCAGAACAAAGCCAAGAATGAATGAAGAAGTCCAGAGAATTCTTCACCTCTCTGATTTGGCCAAAACAAGATATTGGTATATGTACAAAAACCACACTGAAAAAAGAGTTTATGGATGTGAATTGCCATCATACAAAATACCAAAGTATCTCCTTGTAAGGATCTTTGCATTGGAATACATCAGGCAGATGGTGAACTCTGATGATATTCATTTTGTCTCAGTCAAGAAGAAACAACAACTCAGAATCAAGACCCAAATTGGTTCTTTCATATGCAACAATAGAGCTGCAGGAGAATAGGAAAACAACCTCTTGAAACAAATGAACTTCACTCATAGTTTCACATGGAATTATGACCCATTTGGTGTCATCTCAGAGCTTCGGGTCAAACAAAAGAGCACTTCTTATGCTCACATACATAAGCCAAAGGTGGAAAAGTATATGAATAAGACAGATTGGAAAGAACATACATTGCTGGAAACAGAAGAACATCCTCCCCCTGTCATTGCTTCACATACCAACACACCTCAAACACAAACATAAAAGAGAGCAAGGAAAGAGGTTTCCCCTTCAGTCACAGAGGTGTCATCTGAAGACTTTCAAGTCTACAGGAAGAGGGATAAAACTAGTCACACACCAGACCTACTCAAAGAAGGAGAAATGCATTCCACCATGGTCATGGAGGGACCACTTTCCTCGACCTTTTCAGGCAGTCAGTTCATAGTGTCCACATCTTCATCTAAAAAACAAACAGACACTACTATGTCAGTCGAATCCTCTCATGAGCAAACAAGGTCAAATATATTTGACAAGTACAAACAGATCAAGCAGAGGAATGAACTCCTAAAAAGCAGAAGATATGCCCAATTCTAGAAGCATACCTCTACTGCCCAACATAGACTATTGTCATCATTTGAAATAGAGAAAGGAAGAATGCAAATGGCATTCCTACAAGCACAAGTCCCTCATCCCAAGACAGTTGTTGATTATAAGAAGACTTCTTTTGAGTTTGATGTGAAGGAGGTCTATACAGTGGACCAAATGGACATCGACAGGAAAACGGGAGAGATGATATTCTCCACTTTGAAAAACACCTCATTGTCTGCTTCAAAATTGCAGGTGTCCCTAAATAACATCCAGTCTCAATTGAAGCTAGAGAAAATCTCCTCTTTGGCCAAGGACAATAAGATTAAATCACTAGAAGAGTTGGTGATAAAAATTGGGTATGACCCATCGAATGTCAAGGTAGCTGAAGAATTGTTGAAGAAGAAAAATGTTGATATAGAATCCTTGAGAACGGAATTTAAGCTTCCCACTACTAAAGATTCACAAGCAAAGGAGGTGGTTGAAACTGAAGGCCACAAAGAAAAGATGTTGAAGTTGATCATGGAACAGAATGCACAGATAAGAGAGAGGGAGGCAGAGACGGACAAATTGATAAAGGAGAAAGAATAGAGCGTGCAAATGGCTATTATTCCAATGGAGGTAGTCCCTCTGACAGGATTTAGGACAACAGAAGCAGCTACAATAGTAGAGATTCCATCAGCCATCCAATTGCAAGTTCCAGATGCTTCTGAGAATCTCGTGAAGTCTATGGAAGACATGTCCCTTCAAGGGGAGGAGATCAGAAAATTGCAAGAGGAAGTAAAAAACCTCCAAGACCTTAAGTCTATGTTCCAGTCTAGTTATCATGCATAAATGCATAAGGCTCAGAGACTCAGTCAATAACTACAACAACTACAGAAGGAGACTGTCATGGAAAAGACCTTATCTGAGGCCAAGGAAAACATCTGGGTGGATATCAGCAAGTCTATGATAGAAATATGGCCATTCATACAGATCATCTTTGAACAATGTGAACTGGTACAGAAGGCCAGAGAAGCAATTGGGAAAATAAGAGAAGTGCTAGGAGAAAGACCTACAAAGGCCATTGAGCTCATCAGGTTCCTAAACTCCAAAAACAAGCAGGAGTTAGAAGAAATGGAGATTGAATAAAGTATAGAGACCATCCTTGAGGCCAAGAAGGTCTCAACTGAGAAAGGATTGATGTTGCAACTAGAGGATAAGGCTCAGGTGATGGACATTAGAGTTCAGAGATTATTCACGAAGATTGAAGTAATACACAAGAAGGGTCTCCCTGGACTGCTTGTTCTCAATGACAAGCTAATCACTCTGTCAGATTACAAGCATAAAATCAATGTAGTGGCAAAGGATGGTTCCAAGTTTGCAGGTATACAGGGAAGCATTACTGGAAAATCTTTCCTAGAGACATTACAGTTGAATCTGAGTATCCAGCATGAGATAAAAACATAATTTTATCACCAAGCCCACTTTTTCCAAGTATACTGAGATGGACGAGATATACAGAAAGGTACTTGAGGTTTCCATCCTCAGTAAAAAGAGATGGGAATATTTATGCTCTTTACTTGAACAAAGGTAATTTTGAGGTTCGAGTCAGCATGGAGCAGATAGTCAAGTCAAAGATAATGAGTCACTAACTACTTCCACAAAATCAGCACCAAGGATCCGAATAGATCAACAAAATTCCTATATTTTGTAATTTGAGATCTAGTTAGTTAGTTTTTTTTTCTCCATAATATCCTAGTCATTTATGACAAGATCTTATGTAAAATTATTGTATAAATACTTCTTCCTTCGAAGTATTGAGGGTTGATTTTTGCACCCAGGAGCTATTGTGTAATCTTTTCAAAGGATCGACCAGTAATAAAACAGGCTATTCATAAGATTCTTGTGTTAGATTGTTGGTGATGTCTCTCTTTCTTTGTTGAATGTTTTCCTATTCTCTATTATCATTTATGTATTTCAGATCTTGATCATTAAAATAAAGTCAATAGAACATAATTTATCTTGTATATTATGTCTCTTGTATTTTAATGGTCTATATGTTTTTCATCTGAAATTGAGTAAGAAAATTCTTAATTGCTCCTTTGCTTAGTGGACTCTCATACCTTTTCTATCTTATTCACCTCATTTAATCTCAATAGATCCAATAGTTTTACTACCTTGACCTATGAAGAAAACCTCATAAAAAGTTGAATCTGATTCTAATATTTAATACAGACCCCATAGCCCAATGGAAATTTAATGCATTCTTTCAGCCAACTTTTACAAACAAACAAACAAATTTGGACTGTCATAACTAGCCTGACATTTAAAAACTTAAACAAATCTAAATCTTACAGGGAGATTCCTCTCTGAAACTGGCAGGGCTAGATCCTAGTTTCAAAAGTGGTTTTGGTAGTTACCTCTGTCAATTTCTTCTACCCTTCGACAACCTCTGGGAATTACAGAGTGATAACAGTAGGGAAGCAACATAGGGCACCATTTGATGAAGGATAATATTGGAGAGCGAAGAGGGTCCTTTAGTTGGTTCATGCAGACATTTGTGGACCAATGAACATGACATCTATCACCAGTGTCATGTATTTCCTTGTTTTTGTTGATGGCTCAATAGGAAGATGTGGGTGTATTTTTTGAAACTAAAATCTGGTGTGTTTAATGAGTTTCAAAAGTTCAAAGCCTTAGTAGAAAAAGAGTTTGGTTGTCACATTACCACTCTTAGGTATGATGATGGTGGGGAATTTTGCTCCAAATAATTCAATAAATTTTGTGCTAAACATGGGATTAAAATTTAGTTCACTACACCATACACTCCACAATAGAATGGATTGGTTGAGAGGAAAAATCACACAATCAAAAAGATGACCAGGTGCTTTCTATAGAACATAAGTGTTACAAATAGGTTTTGCGATAATGTAGTGTTCACAACAATATACCTGCTGAATAGATCTCTAACAATGGTGGTGAAGCAGAAGAATTCAAAGGAAGCATGGTCTATGAGGAAGCCTATAATTAGTCATCTTAAGTTCTTTGGTTCTATTGGTTATGCCTAGATTCCATATGAGAAGAGAAACAAGTTAGATCCGAAGACCAAGAAATTGACTATCAGCAGGTAAATGACAATCATAAATCATATAGATTGGTTGATGTTAACACCAATCAATTGAGCTTTAGCAAAGATGTCGTAGTTGATGAAGACGATGGACCTTTCCAAACTTCTTCAACGATCAAAATCCTATAAAAATAGCATGTTTCGGCTCATCATTTAGGTATCAAGATTCAAGTAGCTCCACCTAAAAGAGGGGAGGATTGCATGAGAATTTTTCAATATTTTATCAGCGACAACTTTGATAGATAAGATCCCAAGAAAATACCAGAGTGGTGGCATAGAACCATTGGAGATGTTTGGACAATTGAAATGATCGAGGGATAACATTGAGAAACCATAGTAGGAAACCTAATATGGTCAAATTTGCTCTAATGGCCAATGTTTAGGAAGTATATGAGCCACGTTTTTGGGGAGGAAAATGGGAGATTTGAATGGGAGAAGGCCATGGCAGCAGAACATGAGAGTTGGATAAAAAATTAGACTTGGTATCTCATAACTCTTCCACCAAGGAAGAAACCCATTGGCTGCAAATGTGTGTACAAGGTCAAGTACAAGGAAAATGGTACATTTGACAAGTACAAGGCATAGTTGGTCGTAAAATGGTTCTCTTAGTGAGAGGGAATCGACTATGAGGAGACATTTGCTCCTACAACAAATATGAGCATCATCTAATTAGTTCTAGTCATGTCAACATAATTTGGCTAGAAGATCAATCCAATGGACATGAAGAGTTCCTTCTTCAATGGAGATTTGGAGGAAAAGGTCTACGAGTATCAACCACATGGGTTTTAGGTTCCAAGGAAGGAACATCTTGTTTACAAACTTAAGAAGGTCCTGCATGGCCTGAAGCGGGAACCTCATGAATGGTACATTAATATTGATAGGTACTTGGAAGAACAAGGGTCCTAGAGGATTCCATTAGATTCCAATCTATATGTCAAAAGATTTGGTAATGATATCATTCTACTGGTCATTTATGTAGATGACATCATTATTACAAGTAGTGAGGAGAGTGATATTGAACATACCAAATCTAATATGAGTAAATCTTTTGACATGACTAATTTAGGCCTCCTATATTACTATATGTGCAGAAGTTTGGAAAACATGTAGCAACATTTTTGTCTCATAAACAAAATATGTTAGGATTTTGCTTGATAGATTCGGAATAACATATTGCAAAATATCATCTACACCTATGGACAAATGGTTGAAGCTTTCAGCCATAACAACTCTAAGGTAGTGAATGTGTTAGTCTACATGAAGCTAATGGGGAGCTTGATATATCTTATAGTTACTAGGTCGATTTGAGTTATGTTGTGAGCTTCATCTCCAAATTTATGAAAGCACTGAAGGTAAAGCATTGGACTAAAAAAAAAAGAGTGTTGAGATATGTGAAAGGAACACTTGACTTTAGCATTCTATATAGCAGAAGCAAAGACCCTAAGCTTTGTGGGTCTATAAATTCATAATGGGTAGGTTGTGTGGATGATAGAAAGTCAACATTAGAATATGATTTCAACCTTGGCATGAGTGTAGTCACTTGGACCTGCAAGAAACAACATGTAGCATCTTTTTCATTGCCAACACCCCTGCTCTGTGAAAATCAAGGGATGTCCAAACTAGTGAAGAATCGATACTTCCACGAGAATACCAAGCAGATTGAGATACATTTTCACTTAATCAAACAACTTGGAGAGGATGTATCTATCGAGCTACAATATTTTCCCATAGAGGACCAAACTCTAGACATTTTCCCTGAGCCTTTGGGTCTTAAAAAATATGTAAAACTATGGATAAGCTTAGTTACTAGGTAGATTGACCATTAAAGGAGGATGTTAAAGTAAATATTAGATTATAATGGTCAATTAGATATTAGACATGGCCATTAATAAAGTCTCTTGGACTTTAGGTTATTTTATGCTTTATTTCACTTTAGTGTGTTTTATGGTCTATCCCACATTCATAAAGTGGATTGACTCAACTGGCTTGTAACTATTTATAAGAAATATTTTACTTTCTCATTATCAATGCAATCTATTTATGTATTTGTGTTATTATTATAGAGAAGCCAGTCTATATATTAAGAAATTGCAGTTTTCTTGTCAAGTGTTTAACAAAATGCCGCAAGGAAAACAATTTGGAAAGTATTCTTGAAGTTGACAATTGTTGGAATGATGGCTCAAATTAAAAAATTGGATTCCTGTTAGAGTATACAAAGGCATGATTTATATAACTCATGGTTTGCAAATTTCAACTCCATAGAAAATTGGGTGAATTTGTGGAATACAGAGTTGGCTTTGTGCAAAAAATAATAAAATGTAGTTTGCAAGTAATTTGTTAGATAAAATTTCCACAAGGAAGAAGGGAATAAATTCTGCAATTGAGAAATTCATGATTTTTAATTGCCCGTATAGTGTTTTTTATTGAGTTATATGATGGTAGGGAGGCCATCAAGGAAAATTGTAATTACAGAGTTTGGATTTGTATAAAATTTAGAGCAAAATTACAGAATTGTCGAAAATTCCCATTTTGGATGAGGATGAAATTTGATGTGGAGGAGCCACATGAAGTATGATGTACATGTGGTTGGCATGGTTGAGCCGAGTTAGAGGAACCATGGAGGGTTGTAGGGTGACATGACAACATCAAAGGTTGACACATGGACATGAGTGCTACAACAACATAGCATGTCATGCCATATAACAAAGATGACACGTAAACAAGGATGTCGTGTCAACAAGAGGTACAAAATTGAGAAATAATAAATAATTGTTTGTGTGTGTGCACGCATGCGCATGAAAATGAGCATGGAGAAAGAGTGCAAAAACTAAACAAAAGTGGCAACTTCAAAGAGCCATAACTTTCAACTCATAAATCCAAATTAAGCATGCTTATAGCCATTGGAAATCTAGTCAGAGGATAACATGTTAGAATGTTAAAGTGCTCACATATGGAACCGTTTGTCTAAGAAATTTGTAGGAACGATGCTTTAGGAATTGATTGGACAATGTGATTGTCAATATGCATAATCTCCAAAGTAAGCTAAACTTGGGGAAAATTATGTATGGTGAAATAAGAGTGTACCAAAAGTGAAATTGACTAATTTTTATTGTATGAGCATCATAATGGTGCTTGCACAATGGATTGGAGGTACAATTGGATGGATAAAATCATGGTAGTCTAAGGTGAATATTAGCTAGTAGGTTGAATAATTGGATTAATGATGGTTAAGGATTGACTCAAATCATAGAAGGACTCTAGATATGCAAGGATATTTAGGAAGAGATTATTATAGCAATGATTGATGGTGGAGGTCCTTGTAATTTAGATTCTAGGTTAATCAAGAGGAAATAAGGGATTGAGAGTGTTTGATGGTGCCTTAGCCAGAACACATGTAATGCATTGATTTGGATCAACATATGTAGGTTTATCTACATAGAAGAGTTATGTGTGGTCTTGGTTAGTGTGACTAGTTATCATATACAACACAATAATCACGAAAGATAAAGGAGTCTAGAAGTTACTGGCAAACGAAAATGGAATTATCATGCATAAGAATGATACAAGTCCTTAACCTCTCAAAGTAAGGGAAGGCAAATTATTAATGAAGGATTAAATAGCATGATTACAAAGGAGGAGGTCATGGAGAGCCTAGATAATAAAGGAGAATTTCCAAGGAAAGAGAAGAATATGCATGCAAAGTGATGGATAAACCATGTGATAATTGAACCATCTCTATGGTAATTTGTATGTATGATTGGAAGTGTTTGTTGAGCACACACTTATACTGAGAGGGGGTGAATCAATATAAGACAATTTTTTACTTTTTCAAGTATTCATCAACCGTAAGAAAACAATCACATATGAGATCTATTAACTGCAAAACACGGAACACAAGATTTACATGGAAACCCTTTTGGGAGAAAAACACAAAATTTCTCTTTATAATTATTTGTAGGCACCAACCTACTATTACAAATATTTGTAGAAACCAACCTACTGAGACACCAATCCCCACTAGTACAAATCCTAGTAGGCACTAACCTACTCTTACAAATCTTCGTAGGCACCAATTTACTAGAGACACCAATCCCCACCACGAAGCACCAACTTAGCAAGAGACACCAATATCTTTGTTTGAGCGACACCAACCTACTCTTACATATCTTCATAGACACCAATCTACTAGAGACACCAATCCCCACTACTAAGCACCAACTTAGCAAGATACATCAATCTCTTTATGAGATACACCAACTTAGCACGAGACATCAATCTATTTATGAGCTGCACCAACTTTCACTGAGTCTTCTTGTTACTTCTACCTTCGCCAATTTTTCTCGTTACTTCTTGCTTTACTGGATCTACTCATTGTTTTTTCATCCACCGTGTCTTTTTACTACTTCTGCCTTTACCGGGTCTGACCAAAATTTGAATTTCCAATTGGTAATTTTCCCAAAGCTTGTAGTTTTGGGCCTCTTCCCAATAATGAACTTGTATAACATTCCACATATCCAATTTTGCAAATATGATTTTAAAATTTTTAATTGAAATACTTATGTATGTCTCCTCTATTCTCTGAAATTTTCATAGTCTGAAGAGTCCCAGAAAAAAAAGTTCTAGTGAAAATTCCACGTTGACTTGTTTGAAACTAATCTCAGGATCATTCAGAAACCCTAACTTCCTCAGAGCATATCTCATAAAGTACAACGAACCAAAATCTAAATTTTTTACCTGAGGTACTTCTATATGTCTCCTCTATTTTGTAAAAATTTCACAGTCTAAAGAGTCCCATAAAAATAAGTTATAGTGAAAATTCCAAACTGACCTATTTGAAACTAATTTCAAGAACATTCAAGAACCCTAACTTCCATAGGGAATATCTCTGAAAGTATAGAAAACCAACATTTGAAATTTTTACAACATGTACACCAAGATCTCTCCTTTGTCTCTAAAAAATTTCAAGGTTTGAAACATCCTAGAAATAAGTTATACCGAAAGTGCCAAGATGACATGTTTGAAACTGATTTCAAGAGCATTCAGAAACCCTAACTTCCATAGGGAATATCTCCAAAAGTGTAGTGAAACAACATTTGAAACTTTGAACACATGTACACCAAGATCGTTCCTCCACCTATTCAAATTTTCAAGGTTTGAAATGTCCCAGAACATAATTTATCGTGAAAATTCCAAGATGCCCTGAAACTAATTTCACAACCCTTCACTTTTGGAATGATATTCAATCTTTGCTCATCCACTTCTTCAAATCTTATTACATCTTGCAAACACACACTTTCAATCAATACTTTCTCTTTATACTTTTTCATAACCCTTCATGAAGGGAAATGTCCATTAATAAAATAATTAATTCCTTTTTTTTATTTTACTTTTCTAAATACCATGGGAAAATACCCAAACCCATGGGTTCGAAACCCCCATTTCACGATTAACTTTTTCATGTGCACCTATTTTTAATATACTTGTAAACCTATATATAAATCAATCTTGGAAATGTTGTATGTATTTTTGAAGTCATAATATGAC
The DNA here is from genome assembly GCA_032191745.1 of Picea mariana. Classification (NCBI taxonomy): domain Eukaryota; kingdom Viridiplantae; phylum Streptophyta; class Pinopsida; order Pinales; family Pinaceae; genus Picea; species Picea mariana. Next base: position 11,881 of record JASDQU010735688.1, read on the forward strand.
ATTGATCACAGCATGAATCCTTTGACATCAATGACAATAATTCCAACAATCTCCTCCTTTGTCATTGATCCGGATTATTTTCGGCACGAAATGAGAGTGGAGATATAATAAAGAAATGTATAGAGATATATCAAATATCCAATAATATAACAGATATATATCAGAGATATAACCATAAACACAAAGATACAATAATACACAATTTCTATTAATGAGCGAAATGTACAAAACTGTAGAAATACAGAGTGAAAGACTCGCTAAAATGGTGGCATCTTATCTCTGAGAAGAGATGTGATGGATATTCTCATTCGCAAGAAGATGGATGTTACAATGAGGCTCCAAAGACATTTTTAACATAAATAAAATTCAAAACCCTAACCCCGGAAGATGAAAAGCCAACAATTTTGTGGACCCCTTTTTGGGTAGTTTGGTGTATCAACTTCCCAGGGGCGTAACTTTGTCATACGATCTTAGTTTGGGGTGCATGATAGCTCGTTGGAAAGGTATAGGCAAGGAGCTTCATTTTGGGGGATCAATCAAAGTATTCATATATTTTTGAGGTGTCCTATCATGAAAAAACGTCATTTAGGCCCTCAAAATGGCCCCGAAATTTTTGGACCCGAAAAAACTATTAAAAATAGTAAATTGTCAACAAACTATTTTGAACTAGTTGGAATAGGTGGGTGGCCACTGATATCCACCTGGACCAATCCTCCCTCCTTAGGAGGAAATGGTATCCATTGCGTTGATTTCCTGGGGGAGAGGGGAAAGCATTTGTTGAATCTGAATATTTGTGAGTTGCTTCCCTTATTGGAGAAGTTGCGTTGCTTAGCTTGTTGAAGGTTTTCACGAACCTTTTGTTGGCGGGGTTGAATATGTTCAACCAACCTATTGTAAATTGGATTGAATTGGAAGTGTGTAGGCACCCTTATAGGTGAAGAAACAATATCTTCTTTCTCTTATGCAATCTGCTTCTATTGGATAGAAATGTCTTGGGCCAAGGCTGCAGTGGTTGCAGTGTCCTTCTATCCACCTTTTGAACAGATTGCGAAGAGGTTGAATTTTTCAGCATGAGAGATTACCTTGCAGCACTGTTTTGGTGGGACAGTAGTCAAAACTACCTATGGTATCTTGTAGAGATGACCCCCCAAAGTAACAATGACACTACAAGGTCGAGACTCATAAATAACAAGGTGCTTCAACATATATTGTTGGACCAAAAGAACATCGTAGACATCCAGTGGGGAAAAATCACATAATACCTCATCCTTGAAGGAATGGATGCCGAATGAAAATCGACACTTCTGGCTGACACAAAGATCTTGTCCCTGGAAAATCCACCCAATGTTGTATGGTTGTGGGTGTGGTGTTGTCGACAATCCAAATTATTTGATGACCTCTGCTAAGATGAGGTTCATCTGGATTCCTCTATCAACAATAAAATGCAGTGGGGTTCCCTTCACCCACATATGTGAATGAAAAAGGTGCTCCCCCTCTTCAAGATCTACTGGTTCTTCTGGTTGTATTTTTACAGTCACAACAATAGTGGTGGGGTTTGCGTCGATGATCTATCTTCTTTGATTATTTTCTTAATCAGATTTTGAATTAGGGTTCAACTCGTTTTCTTTGATCTCGACCACCAATGTTTTTTTTAAGCGACATTCTTCAGTGTTGTGCCAAGGGATTTTGTGGAAAACGCACCACTTTCCAGTTTCCTTCTTCGTCTTTCTGTTACCCTTCTTTTCATGTGGCTTGGACTAGTTTTCTGGAGGCTAGTTGTTAGGGTCATCTTTACCATACTTTTTTTGTTGTGGATTTGCAGACCCGAACTCCCATTTGTTCTGGGGCCTAAATTTCTGCTCAATTTTGACAACATATCGATAGGCAACTCCCAGTGATGAGATTTCTAGGAAATCCATTTTGGTTTGGATGTACTTATGCAAAGCCTCATGGTATTTCAGAACCAGATGTCGCTCATAGTATTTTATACCCGGATTGGTGCACAAGGTATGGAAATTATTTCTGAACTCCTGCATTGTTTGGCCCCTCTCTTGCCGCAATGTGGTCCATCTCATGTACTAGTCGTCATAGTTACCAACAGGGTAATATTGTTCCTTGACCACATCCATAAAAAAATCCCCAAGTGGGCTCGGCCCCATATATTCTAGACTCCTCTGGAGAAATTTTCTCTTAGTAATTTTCCCACTAATGTTTGACATGGGGGAGAGCCTTAAGGAATGCGAAGTGATCTTTTCCATGTCGGAAAAATTTTAAACAAAGAAATAACCTTCTAGTAGATTTAATCATTTTTCTAAGGCATCTACATCAATATGATCTTCAAATACGAGAATATAAAAATTAACTTGTACCTTGAAAGGAGAGGTGCCTCCAAAGTGGTTGCTTGATGAAGATGCGCCTGTTGTTATCGACAAGTGTTGAAGGATGTGGGAAAAATTCTCCATCATTTCGTCCCTCTGTCGCGTGAGAGATTTCTCAAGCAACAGATAAATAGAATCTTATGCTCTATCATCTTTCTTTTCTTCCTCCATGGAGGGTTTCTTGAGCGTACAAGAGAGATTTTCCTCAAGAGAGATAAGCTCGAGACCCAACTTTCTATACTTGGACCTCATCGGGGACACGCACTGAAAAATGATCAAGAGCATCCTTCTTTGATACCACTGATCCGGATTATTTTGGACACAAAATGAGAGTAGAGATATAATAAAGAAATGTACAAAGACATATCAGATATCCAATAATATAACAGAGATATATCAAAGTTATAACCATAAACACAGAGATATAATAATACACAATATCTGCATTGATCTGACCTTCAAATACTGGAATATCAAAATTAACTTGTACCTTGAAAGGAGAGGTGCCTCCAAAGTGGCCACTTGATGAAGACACATCTATTGTTATCAGCAAGCATTGAAGGATGTGAGCAAAATTCTCCATCATTTCATCCCTTTGTCGTGTGAGAGCTTGCTCAAGCAACAGATTAATAGAATCTTATGCTTTATCATCTTTCTTTTCTTCTGCCATGGAGGGTTTCTTGGGAGTGGGAGAGAAATTGTCCTCAAGAGAGACAAGATCGAGACCCAACTTGCCATACTCAGACATCGTCGGGGACATGCACTGAAAAACTATCAAGAGCAGCCTGCTTTGATACCACTGATCTGAATTATTTTTGGCAAAAAATGAGATCGAAGATATAATAAATAAATGTACAGAGATATATCATATATCCAATAATATAACAGAGATATATCAAAGATATAACCATAAACAAGGAGATACAATAATACACAATTTCTATTAATTAGGGAAATGTACAAAACTATATAAATATAGAGTGAAATACTCGCTGGAGTGGTGGAAGCTTATCTATGAGAAGAGATGTGAGGGCTATGCTCATTCGCAAGAAGATGGATGTTACAATGAGGCTCCAAAGGTTTTTTTTAACATAAATAAAATCCAAAACCCTAACCCCGGAAGATGAAAATCCAACAGTTTTTTGGACCTTGTTTTGGGTAGTTTGGTGTATCAACTTCCCGGGTGGTAACTTTGGCATACGATTTTCGTTTGGGGTGCACGATAGCTCATTGGAAAAGTATCGAAGATGAGCTTCATTTTGGGGGCTCAATCAAATCCTTTAGTTATTATTGAGGTGCCCGATCATGAAAAAAATGTCGTTTAGGGCCTTAAAATGCCTCGAGAAGTTTAGGACCCGGAAAAATGCTAAAAATAGTAAATTGTCAACAAACTGTTTTGAGCTAGTTGAAATAGGTGGGTGGCCACCAATATCCACCTGGATCAGTCATTGATGGAAATCCTTCAATGAAACACATAGTCCACCAGGTATAGAAGGAACTTTCCCCTTGTCTACAAATCTCCCCCTTTGACATCAATGATAAAGGGATGCTCCCCCCGAGCTTATGATTCTCCTTAAGCACTTAGTGATGAGACAGATACTCCCAATTTATGTCTGAGATATTCAAATGTCTCTTTGGGAATGGGTTTTGTGAAAATATCCACAATCGTTTCTTTGGTGACAATATATTCCAACTTGACATTATATTCCGCTACTTGTTCTATTAAGAAGTGATACTTGATTGGAATATGATTTGGATTCTTTGAAATATCTATTGCACTTGTGTTGTCACAAATTAATGATATTGGATGATTATATTCTACCTTAATATCTTTTAATTTCTACTTCATCTAAATAACTTATATGCAACATGATGTTGTTGTTATATACTCAGCCTTTGTTGTGGATAGAGAAACTGAAGACTATTTCTTGCTCAACCAGGACACTAGATTGTTGCCCAAAAAGAATGTTCCTCCACTTGTAATTTTCCTATCATCAACACTTCCTTCCCAATCCACATATGTATATGATATTAGACTAAAATCTTCACCTCTTGAGTACCACAAGCCGAAATCCAAGGCGCCCTTTAGATACTTGAATATTTTTTTCACTGCTTGTATATGAGTTTCTTTTGGTGCAGCTTGAAACCATGCAACCAATCCTACTACTTGCATAATTTCCAACCTTGATGTCGTCATATGTAGTAGGATACCAATCATTGACCTGTACAATGTTTGATTTGCTTTTGGAGGTTCATCATCTTTGCTCAATTTACAACCTGTGACCATAGGTGTGCTAACTTGTGCACAATCTTCCATTTCAACATTTCCTTGATACTCTTGGTTTGTGAAAGGAATATGCCTTTGTCGAATTGAGAAATATTTACAATTCACCAAGTATGGACATCTCAAATTCCTTTTGCATTTCTATTGCAAAATCTTGGCACATTTTGTTCATATTGCCTCTAAAAATGATGTCATCTACATAAACCACAACAATGAACTAATTTTCTCCTACTGTCATGATGTAGAGATTATTGTCAGTAATTCCTCGTTTGAGGCCTTCTTGTTGTAGATATTTGTCGAGTCTTGAATACCAGGCTCTAAGAGCTTGTTTTAGCCCATGGAGTGTTTTCTTCAATCTACATACATGATCCTTATTTTATGATAACAAGAATCCTTTTGGATGTTCAATGTATACTTCTTCCTCTAAATTTGCATTGAGAAAGACAAACTTGGCATCCATTTGATAGAATTTGAAGTTCTTGAAACACACAAATTCTAGAAACATTTTGATAGCTTCTAGTCTTGCAACCGGGGCAAAGGTTTCTTCGAAATCAAAACCTTCAACTTGAGCATAACCTTTATAAACCAATATTGCTTTGTTTCTTATTACTTATCTATCTTCATTCAACTTGTTCCTAAAAACCCACTCAGTGCCATTCACATTTTTATCTTTTGGTCTTAGAACAAGTTCCCATTTATCATTCTTCTCAATTTGATTAAACTCTTCTTCCATGGCATCAATCCAATGCTTGTTTTCACTAGCTTATATAAATTACTTAGGCTCTATTTTAGATAGAAAAGATAATTTTGCATGGTCGGGTGCACTTTCTAGTCTTCTTCTAGTTTGAACTCTCATATCTTTATGACCAAGAATTAAATTTTTCGAATGATTCTTTCAGACAAATATTTATGGTGTCTTTGTATCTTGACGTTTTGATTCTTCTTCTTCATTTTCTTCTCCTTCTTCTCCTCCATCTTCTTCTTTACAGCTTGGGTCTTCTGTTTGAACATGTGCTTTCACCTTCTGATGCCCTAATTCCTTCGCTTTCAAATTGATGCTCTCCACGATTTTTCCCAATGCTTTATTGTAACATCGATAAGCCTTGCTTCTTGATGCATAACCCATATAGATACCTTCATCAGCTCTGGACTCAAATTTGCCCAAGTCCTCATTGTCTCTCTTTATGTAGAACTTTCTTTCGGAAACTTTGAAGTATTTAATTGTTGTTGGTCTACCCTTTCATAATTTGTAAGGTGTTTTGTTGTTGTTGACTCTTATTTTCCCTCTATTCAAAATGTAGAATGCGGTGTTGGCTACTTCTCTCCAAAACCTATCTGATAGATTAGCTTCATTCAACATTGTTCTAAACATCTCTTGTACGGTTCAATTCTTCCTTTCTACCACTCCACTCTGTCATGGATTTCTTACAGTTGAAAAATGTCTCTTTATTCCATGAAGCTCACAAAATTCTTCAAATTCAATTGAGATAAACTCACCTCCTTTGTCTGATCTCAAGAACTTGATTTTCAAATTAGTTTCGTTTTCAACCAAGGATTTGAATTCTTTGAACTTATCAAAAGCTTCAGATTTTTCTTTTAGAAATGTAACCCATGTAATTTTAGAGTAATTATCAATGAGCAACATGAAGTAATTTTCACCTTTTAGACTTTGTGTTCTTGTAGGCCCACAAAGATCTATATGAATGAGTTCCAATGGCTTTGTTGTTGAGTACTCCTTTGATTTGAAGCTTGCTCTTGTCTGTTTCCCACGTTGACATTGCTTGCAAAGAGTGTTTGAAGGTTTAACAAACTTGTCATATCTCTCACTACTTGTTTGGTGCAGATTTTTACTAGATTATCAAAGTTTATATGGCACATTCTTCTATGCCATAACCAACTCTCATCTATTTGTCCCATATAACATTTTTCTCCCTTGATCCCATTCATGATATACACATCATTTGAGGTTCTATATGTATTTTCCAATAATCTTCCCATGCATTTCTCCTTATCTCATAGCTTTGAGAATCAAATGTGAGAGTGCATCATTGATCACAGATTTGACTAACACTGAGAAGATTATGTTCCAAACCTTCAACATAGAAGACATTCTATGTTTTGGTCTTTCCATTATTAAGAATAAGAGTACCTTTTTTTACTATCCTTTTGGTAGCATTATCTCCAAATGTTACACTTCCTTCATTTACTTCCTTCAAAGTGAAAAGCTTGTTCTTGTCCCATGTCATGAGGCTTGAGCATCCACTGTCAATGTACCATCGTTTTCCTTTGTTTTGAGCATGAAGGGCAGTTTACACAAGCATAGATCCCCCCTTCTTCTACTTTCCTTTCTCCTACTTCCTTTTCCAAACTTCTGTGGGTTCCTTCTTTTGTTTGGCAAGGGTATCTTATTCCCTGTTTTGTCTAGAAGTTTCCACTAGGCCACTTCTACGAAAATGTGTTATGTGCCCATAGTTGTTGCACTTATAACATACAAGATTGTAATAAAATAATGGAGCAAATGAATTATAGTTTCTATTTGATAACCCATAAGTACTTCTATTTTTGTTTCATACATTATCATTTCTTGCATATGCTCTACAATCTATTACTTTATGACTAAAGTGATTGCAAGAAAAACAATAACCAAGGAAAGAGTTTTGGTACCGAGTTGTGCAAGGCCATCTTGGTGGGAAAGATCTTCTGAATCTGTCCTTGCTGTCTTTGGGAGGAATGATAATTTTCTACGAAACATCATTTTCTCTCTTCTTGTTGTCTTCATCACAGATGGATATTTTGAGTACATCAACATAACTTTTAGATTTTCCTTCATTTACTTTATTTGATGGCTCTGTAGCTTTTGAATCTTCTTTGGTGGTCATATTAATCTTATCATATCCAAGACCAATTTTAATGTGTGGTGATATTTGGCATTTGATGATATCATCTAAGATTTCAGTTCTCTTTTCAAACTTCAAGCTTCTATTCAACTAAGCAATTGACTTCTCCAATACCTTTCTTAAGGAAACAATTTTAGCTTCCAACTTCTCGCAATTTTCTTCCTTTTCCTTCAGTTGGATTCTCACTACTTCTTCTATCTTTTTTGCCTCTTCTAGTTGAATCTTTTGGTTGATAATAGTCTTCTTTGTTTCTTCAATACTTCGTGAAATTTTTGCTTTTGCATCACGATCCTCCTCTTCATATTTATGCAACCACTACTTTTGTTTCAAATTATTTGAGTTCTTCTTCAAGATATACTTCCGCATATGTTTTGAAATTTTGTTCCTCTTCTGAATCCATCATTTTTTTCCCTCTGTATTAATTTTCCGAAGTATCAATTTCCATTTCCATGTGTGCTCTTGATATCTACCTTCCAATGATTAGACTGTTTCCGAAGGAATTGGCTCTGATACCAATAATTGAGCACACACTTATACTGAGAGGGGGGGGTGTGAATCAGCGTAAGAATTTTTTTTACTTTTCCAAACATTCATCAACCATAAGAAAACAATAACATATGAGATTTATTAACTACGGAACACGGGACACAATATTTACGTGGAAACCCTTTCGAGAGAAAACCACAAAAGTTCTCTTTATAATTATTTGTAGGCACCAACCAACTATTACAAATATTTCTAGGCACCAACCTAATGGAGACACCAATCCCCACCAGTAAAAATCTTGGTAAACACCAACCTACTCTTATAAATATTTGTAGGCATCAACCTATTGGAGACACCAATCCCTACTAGTACAAATACTGGTAGGCCAACCTACTCTTACAGATATTCGTAGACACCAATCCCCGCCACTAAGAACTAACTTAGCAAGGGACACCAATCTCTTTGTTTGAGTGGAACCAACCTAATCTTACATATCTTCATAGACACCCATCTACCAGAGACAACAATCCCCACTGCTAAGCACCAACTTAGCAAGAGACACCGATCTCTTTGTGATATGAACCAATTTTTATCGAGTCTTCTTGCTACTTCTGCCTTCATCAGGTGTGCTTGTTGCTTTTTCCTTCATCAGGTGTGCTCGCTACTTCTACCTTCACCAGGTCTACTCACTATTTCTTCCTCCACTAGGTCTGCTCACTACTTCTACCTTTACCAGGTCTAACAAAAATTTGAATTTCCAAATGGTAACTTTCCTAAAGCTTGTTGTTTTGGGCCTCTTCCTAAAAACAAACTTTTACTACATGCCACATATCCAATTTTGCAAATCTAATTTTGAAATTTTTACTTGAGGTACTTCTGTATGTCTCCTCTATTCTTTGAAATTTTCACAGTCTGAAGAGTCCCAGAAAATAATCTATAGTGAAAATTCCAAGCCGACTTGTTTGAAACTGATCTCGGGATCATTCTAAAACCTTGAATTCCTCAGAGCATATCTCAGAAAATACAACGAACTAACATCTGAAATTTTTACCTAAGGTACTTCTATGTGTCTCCTATGCTATGTTAAAATTCCATAGTCTAAAGAGTCCTAGAAAAAAATTTATAGTTAAAATTCCAAACTGACTTGTTTGAAATTGATTTCAGGAGCATTTGGGAACCCTAACTTCCATAGGGAATATCTACGAAATTATAGCAAGTCAACATATGAATATTTTACCACATGTACACCAAGATCTATCCTATGTCTCTGCAAAATTTCAAGGTCTGAAACGTCCTAGAAAATAAATTATAGCGAAAGTGTCAAGCTGACTTATTTGAAATCGATTTCAGGAACATTCAAGAACCCTAAGTTCCACAAGGCATATCTTCAAAAGCATAGCGAACCAACATCTGAAATTTTTACCACATGTACACCAAAATCTCTTCTCCGTCTTTTCAAAATTTCAAGGTTCTAAATGTCCCAAAACATATGTTATCGCAAAAATTCCAAGATGAATTGAAACTGATTTTGCAACTCTCCCCTTTTGGAATGCTATTATTTCTTTGCTCAACCACTTATTCAAATGTTACTACATCTTGGACACACACACTTTCTCTCAATACTTTATCTTTTTAGACCTTTTCACAACCCTTCATGAAGGGACATGCCTGTTAATTAAATAATCAATTCCCCTTTTTATTTTACTTTTATAAATACCATGGAAAAATATCAAAACCCATGGGTTTGAAATGCCCATTTCACTTTTTACTTTTTCACGTGCACCCCTTTTTAATATACTTGTAAACACACACACACACACACACACACACACACACACACACACACACACACACACACACATATATATATATATATATATATATTGGAAATATTGTGTGTATTTGTAAAGCCGCAATATGACATTAATGACAACATTAATCCTTTGACATTAATGACGACAATTCCAATAGAGTTGTAGGTTATAAACCAACAACTTATGTGTAAAGAAGGTGAAGTAAATAATGAATGTCTTATCAAGTGGGAAGCTAATAGTGGATAAATAAAGAACTCCATTGAATAGGTTGTCTTGGTGGACATAATTGAACTTCATGGATAATTCTCCATGGAAATGAAAAGGATAAAAAAAACTCTAGAATTGGATAAAGATTAAAGACAACTAGAGATGAGAATATTAGATACCATATAATGGAGGTTCAACAACTGGAGGATGTTGCAACATTAATGTAATGAATCCAACATTGTATGTGAATTATTGGATGAGGATGAGGGTAAGGAATTCTAAGTGTACAAGGACAACAAACCAAAGCGGGACATAACAATTATAGTTATTTCTAGAATGGAAGTATAAAGAAGGCACATGAAATAAGAAGTGTATTTACGTTGGTATTGGTTGGAAAGTAAAATGACTTGAAACAAGTCTGTGTGAAGCTAGAGTGATATAGTTACAACATTACGGTGTGTTGAAAATGTTGAAAACTAAACTTAATGTTGGGACAAGATTGGCCAAGGAAAGGATGCAGTGAATGAAGCTCATATTGCTAATATGGGTTGCAAATGAGGAAAGGGAAGGTTGGGCTTGGCTAGAATTGTTATAGGGAAGGGAGCAATGATGCACTAGAGAGTAGAGTGGAAAGACAAATCAAAAAAAGAACAAAGGATTGTTTCCATAACCAAATGGGATACAAGGGCAGCCCAAGGCAGGAAAGGAAGCTTCCCAACGATGCAAAGGAAGATGCAACAATGTTATAGAAAGCTACAAGATGTTGAGGAATTTGTTGTAGTAGGAATTGGTGAACATGGCTAGCAAGGTAGAACTATTAATGAGGGGGATTTTCTCACCTTGAACTATTGAAAAAACAAGGACACGATGCATGAATAATAAATGTGTAATATGTTCATTTCCTCCCACTCAAACTCCTCAAAGTACTCTACCTATTCTAGCTTTCACGATGGACCTACTCAACCCTTTTACTACCAACAAAAATAAATAAGGTGATAATGGAAAACCTCTTTTTAAACCTCTGGAAATTATAAATACATAAGATGATGTTCCATTTATGAGCATAACAAAAGAAACCGATGTCACACATCCCATAATCCAATTCACCATAGGAAGATATACCATTGCATGGATCAACAACACTCTTAAGTATCACCAATATGTTCTATCATAAGATTTGGATAAGTCTATTTTTACAACCATAGTAGGAAAATTTTTTATTTTAATTGAATAATCCCTCTTGAGTAGACCCACTTTCCTCATGAATCTATCCCCCTTCCAAAAAACAAATGCTCATGAAAGATCACCTTGGAAAGAACCTTTTCTTAACCTCATAGCCAAAACTTTTGATATGATCTTATAAGTACAATTACACAAGGAAATAGACCTAAATTCATCATGTGACTTGGGTTTATCATTTTATGGGATTCGAGCAATAAACGATGAGTTAAAGGACCCCGTAACTGTTCCAAAAATTTTCACCTCCTCGATAACCTTAACTAGATCGTACCCCAACAAATCAACAAACCTTGAAAACAAATCAATGGTCCAACCATATGGACCTAGGATCTTATCTTTTTAAAATGAAGATAGTATAGACAAGAGCTTCTCTTTTGAAATTTCTTTGAGAATTTCTTGTTGTCCTCCTAAAAAACTAGTTGGGGAAAGTATGAGGCCACTTTTGTAATTTTTGTGATTTTTACTCCTTTAGGCTCTTTGTAAATGGAATTAAAATGTTGAACACCTAACTCAGGTATTTCCTTAAAACTCATAACAACAACACCTTCACCATTCCTCATTTCCCATATAGTATTGGTGTTCTTCCTATAATTTACATACTTGTGGAAAAAAATAATTTTCGTGTCTCCCAATTCCATCCAATTGGCCCTGCTCTTCACCCCCCAATAAACTTCTTGATCAATGTGAAAAAGTTTCTTCCTCTAGCTTCAAGGTCCTTAGCTCTTAACAATTCCTCATTACTGAAAACCCCATTTACATTGTCACTAAATTTTTTTTTTATCATCTCCTATGTCTCCTTAAGAAGCTTGTCCCTATTCTTATATCTCTCCATTTCCCAAGATACTTCCTTTCTTTTAACATATTTTAATGCTTCAACAAACTATTCACTGGTAGATTTTGATGAGGAACCATCGAAACATTTCCAATTACTTTTGACAAGATTTAGAAATTATTCCTCTTCCAACCAAATTGGATTAAAATTGAAAGGCAATGATGGCTTTTCATCCCTATGCTCACTTCGAAAAAAAATGAACTATGATATGAGATACTACCTTCCTTAATCAATGACCTATATCTATCCACCCTTTGAACTAGAGAATAAGAAACCAGAAATTGAGCTAGGTGCTTGGAAGCCCCATCAGATCCACCTCTATTGTTTCTCTAGGTCAACCTCATTGAAATAGGCTCAACATCCATCAAACCTACCAATAAATATGGTGTGTAAAAAAATATACAAGACAGTCAACCTTGTCTGAAACCCCCCACACTTTTCTTCTACAAATGGTAAAGTTCAAAACACCCATGATTATCAACCTTCCTTCCCTAACCACCCGTCGAGAAAAAAAAAAATTAAAGGGTTGTTTCCCTTTATAAGGGCCATACACATTCAACACAGTTATGGGCATGCCTAAACTTTTACCATGAAATTTTGTGCATAGACCTAAAAATACATCAAAGGAGTTTGTTAGACATAAACTTGACCTCCATCTAGAAATCAAACCACTTGAAAGACCCACAGAGTCAACAAAATCAAAGTCCAAATCCTTCAAAACTTTCTCAAGGCTACTTATAACATTTCCTCCCTTTTCAATAGTTTCCCATAATAATATAATATTTGGCTTTTCTACTTCTACGGGTTTAGATTGAATGCTCAATCCTCTTATATTCAAGGATAAAATTTTCATTTTAAAACACCCTAAAGGGGTTGGCCTCTAAGAATCCTAGTAATTGCCTCTATTTCCCTTGTTGAATTTCAATAATAGCCTTCTCTTGTGCATGGTGCAAATATGATTTCCAATCTACAAAATACAAACTTGGACTCCTTTATGAGGTCAAACCCTAATCCCCCTAATAGAAAACCAGAAAATATATCTCAAGGTTTGGATCGTAATTCATAACAACCTTTACTCTTTTCATCTCGAGACAACACTTCATTGCCTAAAATAATCAACTCATTTCCCATAAGGTTAGAAAAGGATATATCTACAATTAAGGAAACTACATAAGAACTCTATCGCCTTCTCTTCAATAGAAAAATGTTGGTAAGACTCCCTTTCCCCCTATTTTTACCCTTCCCTCGACTTTTAGGTTTAGGAACCACCTTTGTGAGAAGTGGCCACTTGTTCGTTAAATTAATATTCAAGCTTGAAATAATATTCATACAATCAGGAATGGACTTACCATTTGTTCCAAAATCTACTTTTGTTTTGTCTAGGCTAGATAGACCTTGGATTTGTTTTGCTTGACCATGGGGAGTGGAGGGATTGGAGCTTCTCCTAATTGAATCATAATCCTTGGCTACATATCCTTTACTATAACACCTTCGATATTCCTCAGAGGAGGAAACACATTGCCTTTTTCCCCAAACTTCTTCAATGAGACCGTTGACCTAGAAATATCTTTGTCTATAGTGCCTTGCGGTAAAACCACTAATGGATTCAATTCACCAACAACCCCCTCAGAATTTTGACCCTCCTCCACTGTATTTTGATGGGATATCAACCTTAGCTTCTTTTCTAAAACCGATGAACAAAAGGTTGAGAAAAATCAACAATAGGGTGGACATAAATATGACAACTAGCACATCTAAAAGGAACACTTGTGTAATTTAGAACCTAGGTATGTACCAGATCACCGATGACGATATCAATATTTTAAATGAGACTAGATCTGGTATCAATATCTACTAAAACCTTAACAATAGACCTATGGACACTATATTTGTAGATAGGATACACTAAAATCATTTTTCTTAATAAGTTTATGAAACCCCAAATAATTGTGTAACCATAATTTGATTGCTAACCCCAAGAATTTTACCTAGATGGGTATCCTTGAATCCACCTCAAAATGGAGGCTTCAATGACAAATAAGATGAACCGTAGAACCATTTCCCATCAATAATGATGTCTGTTATCCCCAATTTCTAGGGATAACTAGGAGATCATGTCTCGAGGCCGACAGGTCCTAGACATGGAGTACCGAGAGCAGGATTGACCTGAGCATGGTCTTGGAGGGCCCATATTTCTTCTCCTTCATTAGACTTGTCCTGTCAGCAGCAACAGCAGCATCCATCACCTTCGGCTTGGACTTGCATCAGAGAAGACTCTTGCTCCATGAGGTAATTGGTCCAGGTATCATGGTATGTGTCATGTTTGATCATTATAACTTTCAGATATATGCATCAGATTCCTTACATTTCTGACGATTGCTTGGATCTTACACTAACCCACTTGACCATGGTTGGGGGAATTAACGGGGTGCCCTAGCAAGCTTGTATTCACAGGTTTTGGTTAGCCACCAAGGGGGATTTAAAGAGCCATCATCCGCTCCCATCATTATATCACTTTTAAATCTTATCTCCCATTCATCTATCCCATTCCCCTAGTCCGGACATTAGGATGACCTATTTATCGGGTTACACCTTATCCTGTGGGAAGAAGGGGCTAAAGGCCCAGGGGGTAAAAGCAGTTGGTAGGTGA
>JASDQU010735688.1:49246-62796 GCA_032191745.1 Picea mariana
TATATATATATATGTTTACAAGTATATTAAAAAGGGGTGCACGTGAAAAAGTAAAAAGTGAAATGGGCGTTTCAAACCCATGGGTTTTGATATTTTTCCATGGCATTTGGAAAAGTAAACTAAAAAGGGGAATTGATTATTTAATTAACAGACATGTCCCTTCATGAAGGGTTGTGAAAAGGTCTAAAAAGAGAAAGTGTGTGTGTCCAAGATGTAGTAACATTTGAATAAGTGGTTGAGCAAAGAAAGAATATCATTCCAAAAGGGGAGAGTTGCAAAATCAATTTCAATTCATCTTGGAATTTTTGCGATAACATATGTTCTGGGACATTTAGAACCTTGAAATTTTGAAAAGACGGAGAAGAGATTTTGGTGTAAATGTGGTAAAAATTTCAGATGTTAGTTCGCTATACTTTTGAAGATATGCCTTGTGGAAGTTAGGGTTCTTGAATGCTCCTGAAATCGATTTCAAATAAGTCAGCTTGACACTTACGCTATAATTTATTTTCTAGGACATTTTAGACCTTGAAATTTTGCAGAGACAGAGGATAGATCTTGGTGTACATGTGGTAAAATATTCATATGTTGACTTGCTATAATTTCGTAGATATTCCCTATGGAAGTTAGGGTTCCTAAATGCTCCTGAAATCAGTTTCAAACAAGTCAGTTTGGAATTTTAACTATAAATTTTTTTCTAGGACTCTTCAGACTATGAATTTTTTACATAGCATAGGAGACACATAGAAGTACCTTAGGTAAAAATTTCAGATGTTAGTTCGCTGTATTTTCTGAGATATGCTCTGAGGAATTCAAGGTTTTAGAATGATCCCGAGATCAGTTTCAAATAGGTCGGCTTGGAATTTTCACTATAGATTATTTTCTGGGACTCTTCAGACTGTGAAAATTTCAAAGAATAGAGGAGACATACAGAAGTACCTCAAGTAAAAATTTCAAAATTAGATTTGCAAAATTGGATATGTGGCATGTAGTAAAAGTTTGTTCTTAGGAAGAGGCCCAAAACAATAAGCTTTAGGAAAGTTACCATTTGGAAATTCAAATTTTTGTTAGACCTGGTAAAGGTAGAAGTAGTGAGCAGACCTAGTGGAGGAAGAAATAGTGAGTAGACATGGTGAAGGTAGAAGTAACGAGCACACCTGATGAAGGAAAAAGCAACGAGCACACCTGATGAAGGAAGAAGTAGCAAGAAGACACGGTAAAAATTAGTTCATCTCACAAAGAGATCGATGTCTCTTGCTAAGTTGGTGCTTAGCAGTGGGGATTGTTGTCTCTGGTAGATTGGTGTCTATGAAGATATGTAAGATTAGGTTGGTTCTGCTCAAACAAAGAGATTGGTGTCCCTTGCTAAGTTAGTTCTTAATGGTGGGGATTGGTGTCTATGAATATCTGTAAGAGTAGGTTGGTCTACCAGTATATGTACTAGTAGGGATTGGTGTCTCCAATAGGTTGATGCCTACAAATATTTGTAAGAGTAGGTTGGTGTTTACCAAGATTTTTACTAGTGGGGATTGGTGTCTCCATTAGGTTGGTGCCTAGAAATATTTGTAATAGTAGGTTGGTGCCTACAAATAATTATAAAGAGATATTTTGTGGTTTTCTCTCGAAAGGGTTTCCACGTAAATATTGTGTCCCATGTTCCCCAGTTAATAAATCTCATATGTTATTGTTTTCTTATGGTTGATGAATGTTTGGAAAATTAAAAAAAGTTCTTACACTTATTCACACCCCCCCCCTCTCAGTATAAGTGTGTGCTCAATTATTGGTATCAGAGCCAATTCCTTCGGAAACAGTCTAATCATTGGAAGGTAGATATCAAGAGAACACATGGAAATGGAAATTGATACTTCGGAAAATTAATACAGAGGGAAAAAATGATGGATTCCGAAGAGGAACAAAATTTCAAAACATATGCGGAAGTATATCTTGAAGAAGAACTCAAACAATTTGAAACAAAAGCAGCGGTTGCATAAATATGAAGAGGAGGATCGTGATGCAAAAGCAAAAATTTCACGGACTATTGAAGAAATAAAGAAGACTATTATCAGCCAAAAGATTCAACTAGAAGAGGTAAAAAGGACAAAAGAAGTAGTGAGAATCCAACTGAAGGAAAAGGAAGAAAATTGCGAGAAGTTGGAAGCTAAAATTGTTTCCTTAAGAAAGGTATTGGAGATGTCAATTGCTTAGTTGAATAGAAGCTTGAAGTTTGAAAAGAGCACTGGAATCTTAGATGATATCATCAAATGCCAAATATCACCACACATTAAAATTGGTCTTGGATATGATAAGATTAATATGACCACCAAAGAAGATTCAAAAGCTACAGAGCCATCAAATAAAGTAAATGAAGGAAAATCTAAAAGTTATGTTGATGTACTCAAAAGCTCCATCTGTGATGAAGACAACAAGAAGAGAGAAAATGATGTTTCATAGAAAATTATCATTCCTCCCAAAGACAACAAGGACAGATTCAGAAGATCTTTCCCACCAGGATGGCCTTGCACAACTCGGTACCAAAACTCTTTCCTTGGTTATTGTTTTTCTTGCAATCACTTTGGTCATAAAGCAATAGATTTTAGAGCATATGCAAGAAATGATAATGTATGAAACAAAAATAGTACTTATGGGTTATCAAATAGAAACTATAATTCATTTGCTCCATTATTTTATTACAATCTTGTATGTTATAAGTGCAACAACTATGGGCACATAACACATTTTCGTAGAAGTGGCCTAGTAGAAACTTCTAGACAAAACAGGGAATAAGATACCCTTGCCAAACAAAAGAAAGAACCCACAGAAGTTTGGAAAAGGAAGTAGGAGAAAGGAAAGTAGAAGAAGGGCGGATCTATGCTTGTGTAAACTACCCTTCGTGCTCAAAACAAAGGAAAATGATGGTACATTGACAGTGGATGCTCAAGCCTCATGACATGGGACAAGAACAATCTTTTCACTTTGAAGGAAGTAAATGAAGGAAGTGTAACATTTGGAGATAATGCTACCACAAGGATAGTCGAAAAAGGTACTCTTATTCTTAATAATGGAAAGACCAAAACATAGAATGTCTTCTATCTTGAAGGTTTGGAACATAATCTTCTCAGTGTTAGTCAAATCTGTGATCAATGATACACTATCACATTTGATTCTCAAGGCTATGAGATAAGGAGAAATGCATGGGAAGATTATTGGAAAATACATATAGAACCTCAAATGATGTGTATATCTTGAATGAGATCAAGGGAGAAAAATGTTATATGGGACAAATAGATGAGAGTTGGTTATGGCATAGAAGAATGTGCCATATAAACTTTGATAATCTAGTAAAAATCTGCACCAAATAAGTAGTGAGAGATATGACAAGTTTGTTAAACCTTCAAACACTCTTTGCAAGCAATGTCAACGTGGGAAACAGACAAGAGCAAGCTTCAAATCAAAGGAGTACTCAACAACGAAGCCATTGGAACTCATTCATATAGATCTTTGTGGGCCTACAAGAACACAAAGTCTACAAGGTGAAAATTACTTCATGTTGCTCATTGATAATTACTCTAAAATTACATGGGTTACATTTCTAAAAGAAAAATTTGAAGCTTTTGATAAGTTCAAAGAATTCAAATCCTTGGTTGAAAACGAAACTAATTTGAAAATCAAGTGCTTGAGATCAGACAAAGGAGGTGAGTTTATTTCAATTGAATTTGAAGAATTTTGTGAGCTTCATGGAATAAAGAGACATTTTTCAACTGTAAGAAATCCATGACAAAGTGATGTGGTAGAAAGGAAGAATTGAACCATACAAGAGATGTTTAGAACAATGTTTAATGAAGCTAATCTATTAGATAGGTTTTGGAGAGAAGTAGTCAACACCGCATTCTACATTTTGAATAGAGGGAAAATAAGAGTCAACAACAACAAAACACCTTGCAAATTATGGAAGGGTAGACCAACAACAATTAAATACTTCAAAGTTTCCGAAAGCAAGTTATACATAAAGAGAGACAATGAGGACTTGGGAAAATTTGAGTCCAGAGCTGATGAAGGTATCTATATGGGTTATGCATCAAGAAGCAAGGCTTATCGATGTTACAATAAAGCATTGGGAAAAATCGTGGAGAGCATCAATTTGAAAGCGGGGGAATTAGGGCATCAGAAGGTGAAAGCACATGTTCAAATAGAAGACCCAAGCCACAAAGAAGAAGAAGAAGGAGAAGAAGGAGAAGAAAATGTGGAAGAAGAATCAAAACGTCAAGATACAAAGACACCATAAATATTTGTTTGAAAGAATCATTCGAAAAATTTAATTCTTGGTCATAAAGATATGAGAGTTCAAACTAGAAGAAGACTAGAAAGTGCACCCGAACATGCAAAATTATATTTGCTATCTAAAATAGAGCCTAAGTAATTTATATAAGCTAGTGAAAACAAGCATTGGATTGATGCCATGGAAGAAGAGTTGAATCAAATTGAGAAGAATGATAAATGGGAACTTGTTCCAAGACCAAAAGATAAAAATATGAATGGCACTGAGTGGGTTTTTAGGAACAAGTTGAATGAAGATAGATAAGTAATAAGAAACAAAGCAATATTGGTTTATAAATGTTATGCTCAAGTTGAAGGTATTGATTTTGAAGAAACCTTTGCCCCGGTTGCAAGACTAGAAGCTATCAAAATGTTTCTAGAATTTGTGTGTTTCAAGAACTTCAAGTTCTATCAAATGGATGCCAAGTTTGTCTTTCTCAATGCAAATTTAGAGGAAGAAGTATACATTGAACATCCAAAAGGATTCTTGTTATCATAAAATAAGGATCATGTATGTAGATTGAAGAAAACAATCCATGGGCTAAAACAAACTCCTAGAGCCTGGTATTCAAGACTCAACAAATATCTACAACAAGAAGGCCTCAAACGAGGAATTACTGACAGTAGGAGAAAATTAGTTCATTGTTGTGGTTTATGTAGATGACATCATTTTAAGAGGCAATATGAACAAAATGTGCCAAGATTTTGCAATAGAAATGCAAAAGGAATTTGAGATGTCCATACTTGGTGAATTGTAAATATTTCTCAATTCGATAAAGGCATATTCCTTTCACAAACCAAGAGTATCAAGAAAATGTTGAAATGGAAGATTGTGCACAAGTTAGCACACCTATGGTCACAGGTTGTAAATTGAGCAAAGATGATGAATCTCCAAAAGCAAATCAAACATTGTATAGGTCAATGATTGATATCCTACTACATATGACGACATCAAGGTTGGAAATTATCCAAGTAGTAGGATTGGTTGCACGGTTTCAAGCTGCACCAAAAGAAACTCATATACAAGCAGTGAAAAAAATATTCAAGTATCTAAAGGGTGCCTTGGATTTCGGCTTGTGGTACTCAAGAGGTGAAGATTTTAGTCTAATATCATATACATATGTGGATTGGGAAGAAAGTGTTGATGATAGGAAAAGTACAAGTGGAGGAGCATTCTTTTTGGGCAACAATCTAGTGTCCTAGTTGAGCAAGAAATAGTCTTTAGTTTCTCTATCCACAACAAAGGCTCAGTATATAACAACAACATCATGTTGCACATAAGTTATTTAGATGAAGTAGACATTAAAATATATTAAGGTAGAATATAATCATCCAATATCATTAATTTGTGACAACACAAGTGTAATAGATATTTCAAAGAATCCAAATCATATTCCAATCAAGTATCACTTCTTAATAGAACAAGTAGCGGAATATAATGTCAAGTTGGAATATATTGTCACCAAAGAAATGATTGTGGATATTTTCACAAAACCCATTCCCAAAGAGAAATTTGAATATCTTAGACATAAATTGGGAGTATCTGTCTCATCACTAAGTGCTTAAGGAGAAGCACAAGCTCAGGGGGAGCATCCCTTTATCATTGATGTCAAAGGGGGAGATTTGTAGACAAGGGGACATTTCCTTCTATACCTGGTGGACTATGTGTTTCATTGCAGGATTTCCATCAATGACTGATCCAGATGGATATCGGTGGCCACCCACCTATTTCAACTAGCTCAAAACAGTTTGTTGACAATTTACTATTTTTAGCATTTTTTCGGGTCCTAAACTTCTCGGGGCATTTTAAGGCCCTAAACAACATTTTTTTCATGATCGTTCACCTCAATAATAAGTAAAGTATTTGATTGAGCCCCCAAAATGAAGCTCATCTTCGATACCTTTCCAATGAACTATCGTGCGCCCCAAACGAAGATCGTATGCCAAAGTTACGCACCCGGGAAGTTGATACACCAAACTACCCAAAACAAGGTCCAAAAAACTGTTGGATTTTCATCTTCCGGGGTTAGGGTTTTGGATTTTATTTATGTTAAAAAAACCTTTGGAGCCTCATTGTAACATCCATCTTCTTGCGAATGAGCATAGCCCTCACATCTCTTTTCACAGATAAGTTTCCACCACTCTAGCGAGTATTTCACTCTATATTTATATAGTTTTGTACATTTCCCTCATTAATAGAAATTGTGTATTATTGTATCTCCTTGTTTATGGTTATATCTCTAATATATCTCTGTTATATTATTGGATATATGATATATCTCTGTACATTTATTTATTATATCTCCGATCTCATTTTGTGCCGAAAATAATCCAGATCAGTGGTATCAAAGCAGGTTGCTCTTGATAGTCTTTCAGTGCATGTCCCCGACGATGTCTAAGTATGGCAAGTTGGGTCTCGATCTTGTCTCTCTTGAGGACAATTGCTCTCCCACTCCCAAGAAACCGTCCATGGTAGAAAAAAAGAAAGATGATAAAGCAGAAGATTCTATTAATCTGTTGCTTGAGCAAGCTCTCACGTGACAAAGGGATGAAATGATGGAGAATTTTGCCCACATCCTTCAATGCTTGCCGATAACAACATATGTTTCTTCATCAAGTGGCCACTTTGGAGGCACCTCTCATTTCAAGGTACAAGTTAATTTTGATATTCCGGTATTTGAAGGTCAGATCGATGCAGATATTGTGTATTATTATATCTTCGTGTTTATGGTTATAACTCTGATATATATCTGTTATATTATTAGATATCTGATATGTCTTTGTACATTTCTTTATTATATCTCTACTCTCATTTTGTGTCAAAAATAATCCGGATCAGTGGTTTCAAAGAAGGATGCTCTTGATCATTTTTCAGTGCATGTCCCCGATGAGGTCCAAGTATAGCAAGTTGGATCTCAAGCTTATCTCTCTTGCACGCTCAAGAAACTCTCCATGGAGGAAGAAAAGAAAGATGATAGAGCATAAGATTCTATTTATCTATTGCTTGAGAAATCTCTCACACAACAGAGGGACGAAATGATGGAGAATTTTTCCCACATCCTTCAACACTTGTCGATAACAACAGGCGCATCTTCATCAAGCAACCACTTTGGAGGCACCTCTCCTTTCAAGGTACAAGTTAATTTTTATATTCCCGTATTTGAAGATCAGATTGATGTAGATGCCATAGAAAAATGGTTAAATCTACTAGAAGGTTAATTCTCTGTTTAAATTTTTTCCGACAGGGAAAAGATCACTTCGCATTCCTTAAGGCTCTCCCCCATGTCAAACATTGGTGGGAAAATTACTAGGAGAAAATTTCTACAGAGGAGTCTAGAATATATGGGGTCGAGCCCAGTTGGGTATTTTTTTATGGATGTGGTCAAGGAACAATATTACCCTGTTGGTAACTATGACGACTAGTACATGAGATGGACCACACTGCGGCAATAGAGGGGCCAAACAATGCAGGAGTTCACAAATAATTTCCATACCTTGTGCACCAAGCTGGGTATAAAATACTATGAACGACATCTGGTTTTGAAATACCATGAGGCTTTGCATAAGTACATCCAAACCAAAATGGATTTCCTGGAAATCTCATCACTGGGAGTTGCCTATCGATATGTTGTCAAAATTGAGCAGAAATTTAGGCACCAAAACAAATGGGAGTTCGGGTCTGCAAATCCACAACAACCAAAGTATGGTAAATATGACCCTAACAACCAGCCTCCAGAAAACTAGTCCAAGCCACATGAAAAGAAGGGTAACGAAAAGACAAAGAAGGACACTGGAAAGTGGTGCGATTTCCACAAAATCCCTTGGCACAACACTGAAGAATGTCTCTTAAAAAAATCATTGGTGGTCAAGATCAAAGAAAACGAGTTGAACCCTAATTCAAAATCTGATTAAGAAAATAATCAAAGAAGACAGATCATCGACGCAAACCCCACCACTATTGTCGTGACTGTAATAATACAACCAGAAGAACCAGTAGATCTTGAAGAGGGGGAACACCTTTTTCATTCACAGATGTGGGTGAAGGGAACCCCACTGCATTTTATTGTTGATAGAGGAATCTAGAGGAACCTCATCTTAGCAGAGGTCATCAAATAATTTGGATTGCCGACAACACCACACCCGTAATCATACAACGGGTGGATTTTCTAGGGACAAGACCTTTGTGTCAACTAGAAGTGTCGATTTTCATTCGGCATCCATCCCTTCAAGGATGAGGTATTATGTGATTTTTCCCCACTGGATTTCTATGATGTTCTTTTGGTCCAACAATATATGTGGAAGCACCATGCTATTTATGAGTCTCGACCTCATAGTGTCATTGTTACTCTGGGGGGTCATCTCTACAAGATACCATAGGTAGTTCCGACTACTGTCCCACCAAAACAGTGCCGCAAGGTAATCTCTCATGCTGAAAAATTCAATCTCTTCGCAATCTATTCAAAAGGTGGACAGAAGGACACTGCAACCACTGCAGCCTTGGCGCAAGACATTTCTATCCAATAGAAGCAAATTGCATAAGAGAAAGAAGATATTGTTTCTTCACCTATAAGGGTGCCTACACACTTCCAATTCAATCCAATTTACAACAGGTTGGTTGAACATATTCAACCCCACCAACAAAAGGTTCATGACAACCTTCAACAAGCTAAGCAAGACAACTTCTCTAATAAGGGAAGCAACTCACAAATATTCAGATTCAACAAATGCTTTCCCCTCTCCCCTAGGAAATCAACGAAATGGATACCATTTCCTCCTAAGGAGGGAGGATTGGTCCAGGTGGATATCAGTGGCCACCCACCTATTCCAACTGGCTCAAAATAGTTTGTTGACAATTTACTATTTTTAGCAGTTTTTTCGGGTCCAAAAATTTCGGGGCCATTTTGAGGGCCTAAATGACGTTTTTTCATGATAGGACACCTCAAAATATATGAATACTTTAATTGACCCCCCAAAATGAAGCTCCTTGTCAATACCTTTCAAACGAGCTATCATGCACCCCAAACGAAGATCGTATGACAAAGTTACGCCCCTGGGAAGTTGATACACCAAACTACCCAAAACGGGGTCCACAAAATTGTTTTCTTTTCATCTTCCAGGGTTAGGGTTTTGGATTTTATTTATGTTAAAAATGTCTTTGGAGCCTCATTGTAACATCCATATTCTTGCGAATGAGCATATCCATCACATCTATTCTCAGAGATAAGATGCCACCATTTTAGCGAGTCTTTCACTCTGTATTTCTACAGTTTTGTACATTTTGCTCATTAATAGAAATTGTGTATTATTGTATCTTTGTGTTTATGGTTATATCTCTGATATATATCTGTTATATTATTGGATATATGATATATCTCTGTACATTTCTTTATTATATCTCCACTCTCATTTCGTGCCGAAAATAATCCGGATCAATGACAAAGGAGGAGATTGTTGGAATTATTGTCATTGATGTCAAAGGATTCATGTTGTGACCAATGTCATATTATGACTTAAAAAATACATACAACATTTCCAAGATTGATTTATATATAGGTTTACAAGTATATTAAAAAGAGGTGCACATGAAAAAGTTAATCGTGAAATGGGGGTTTCGAACCCATGGGTTTGGGTATTTTCCCATGGTATTTAGAAAAGTAAAATAAAAAAAGGAATTAATTATTTTATTAATGGACATTTCCCTTCATGAAGGGTTATGAAAAAGTATAAAGAGAAAGTATTGATTGAAAGTGTGTGTTTTCAAGATGTAATAAGATTTGAAGAAGTGGATGAGCAAAGATTGAATATCATTCCAAAAGTGAAGGGTTGTGAAATTAGTTTCAGGGCATCTTGGAATTTTCACGATAAATTATGTTCTGGGACATTTCAAACCTTGAAAATTTGAATAGGTGGAGGAATGATCTTGGTGTACATGTGTTAAAAGTTTCAAATGTTGTTTCACTACACTTTTGGAGATATTCCCTATGGAAGTTAGGGTTCCTGAATGCTCTTGAAATCAATTTAAAACATGTCAGCTTGGCACTTTCAGTATAACTTATTTCTAGGATGTTTCAAACCTTGAAATTTTTTAGAGATAGAGGAGAGATCTTGGTGTACATATCATAAAAATTTCAAATGTTGGTTTTCTATACTTTCAGAGATATTCCCTATGGAAGTTAGGATTCTTGAATGTTCTTGAAATTAGTTTCAAATAGGTCAGTTTGGAATTTTCACTATAACTTATTTTTATGGGACTCTTTAGACTGTGAAATTTTTACAAAATAGAGGAGACATATAGAAGTGCCTCAGGTAAAAATTTTAGATTTTGGTTCGTTGTACTTTATGAGATATGCTCTGAGGAAGTTAGGGTTTCTGAATGATCCTGAGATTAGTTTCAAACAAGTCAACATGGAATTTTCACTAGAATTTTTTTCTGGGACTCTTCAGACTGTGAAAATTTCAGATAATAGAGGAGACATACATAAGTATTTCAAGTAAAAATTTTAAAATCATATTTGCAAAATTGGATATGTGGAATGTTATACAAGTTCATTATTGGGAAGAGGCCCAAAACTACAAGCTTTGGGAAAATTACCAATTGGAAATTCAAATTTTGGTCAGACCTGGTAAAGGCAGAAGTAGTGAAAAGACACGGTGGATGAAAAAACAATGAGTAGATCTAGTAAAGCAAGAAGTAGTGAGAAGAATCGACGAAGGTAGAAGTAACAAGAAGACTTAGTGAAAGTTGGTGCAACTCATAAATAGATTGATGTCTCGTGCTAAGTTGGTGTAGCTCATAAAGAGATTGATGTATCTTGCTAAGTTGGTGCTTAGTAGTGGGGATTGGTGTCTCTAGTAGATTGGTGTCTATGAAGATATGTAAGAGTAGGTTGGTGTCGCTCAAACAAAGATATTGGTGTCTTTTGCTAAGTTGGTGCTTAGTTGTGGGGATTGGTGTCTCTAGTAAATTGGTGCCTATGAAGATTTGTAAGAGTAGGTTAGTGCCTACTAGGATTTGTACCAGTGGGGATTGGTGTCTTGGTAGGTTGGTTTCTACAAATATTTGTAATATAGGTCGGTGACTACAAAGAATTATAAAGAGAAATTTTATGTTTTTCTCCCGAAAGGGTTTCCATGTAAATCTTGTGTTCCATGTTTTGCAGTTAATAGATCTCATATGTGATTGTTTTCTTATGGTTGATGAATACTTGAAAAAGTAAGAAATTGTCTTATATTGATTCACCCCCTCTCAGTATAAGTGTGTGATCAACAAACACTTCCAATCATACATACAAATTACCATAGAGATGGTTCAATTATCACATGGTTTATCCATCACTATGCATGCATATTCTTCTCTTTCCTTGGAAATTCTCCTTTATTATCTAGGCTCTCCATGACCTCCTCCTTTGTAATCATGCTATTTAATTCTTCATTAATAATTTTCCTTCCCTTACTTTGAGAGGTTAAGGACTTGTATCATTCTTATGCATGATAATTCCATTTTTGGTTTGCCAGTAACTTCTAGACTCCTTTATCTTTCGTGATTATTGTGTTGTATATGATAACTAGTCACACTAACCAAGACCACACATAACTCTTCTATGTAGAGCAACCTACATATGTTGATCCAAATCAATGCATTACATGTGTTCTGGCTAAGGCACCATCAAACACTCTCAATCCCTTATTTCCTCTTGATTAACCTAGAATCTAAATTACAAGGACCTCCACCATCAATCATCGCTATAATAATCTCTTCCTAAATATCCTTGCATATCTAGAGTCCTTCTATGATTTGAGTCAATCCTTAACCATCATTAATCCAATTATTCAACCTACTAGCTAATATGCACCTTAGACTACCATGATTTTATCCATCCAATTGTGCCTCCAATCCATTGTGCAAGCACCATTATGATGCTCATACAATAAAAATTGGTCAATTTCACTTTTGGTACACTCTTATATCACCATACATAATTTTCCCCAAGTTTAGCTTACTTTGGAGATTATGCATGTTGACAATCACATTGTCCAATCAATTCCTAAAGCATCATTTCTACAAATTTCTAAGACAAACGGTTCCATATGTGATCACTTTAACATTCTAACATGTTCTCCTCTGAACTAGCTTTCCAATGGCTATAAACATGCTTAATTTGGATTTATGAGTTCAAAGTTATGGCTCTTTGAAGTTGCCACTTTTGTTTAGTTTTTTCACTCTTTCTCCATGCTCATTTTCATGCGCATGTGCACACACACACACACAAACAATTATTTATTATTTCTTAATTTTTTACCTCTTGTTGACACGACATCCTTGTTTACGTGTCATCTTTGTTATATGGCATGACATGCTACGTTGTTGTAGCACTCATGTCCATGTGTCAACCTTTGATGTTGTCATGTCACCCTACAACCCTCAATGGTTCCTCTAACTCGGCTCAACCATGCCAACCACATGTACACCATACTTCATGTGGCTCCTCCACATCGAATTTCATCCTGATCCAAAATGGGAATTTTCGACAATTCTGTAATTTTGCTCTAAATTTTATACAAATCCAAACTCTGTAATTACAATTTTCCTTGATGGCCTCCCTACCATCATATAACTCAATCAAAAACACTATATGGGCAATTAAAAATCATGAATTTCTCAATTGCAGGATTTATGCCCTTCTTCCTCGTGGAAATTTTATCTAACAAATTACCTACAAACTACATTTTATTATTTTTTGCACAAAGCCAACTCTGTATTCCACAAATTCACCCAATTTTCTATGGAGTTGAAATTTGCAAACCATGAGTTATATAAATCATGCCTTTGTATACTCTAACAGGAATCCAATTTTTTAATTTGAGCCATCATTCCAACAATTGTCAACTTCAAGAATACTTTCCAAATTGTTTTCCTTGCGGCATTTTGTTAAACACTTGACAAGAAAACTGCAATTTCTTAATATATAGACTGGCTTCTCTATAATAATAACACAAATACATAAATAGATTGCATTGATAATGAGAAAGTAAAATATTTCTTATAAATAGTTACAAGCCAGTTGAGTCAATCCACTTTATGAATGTGGGATAGACCATAAAACACACTAAAGTGAAATAAAGCATAAAATAACCTAAAGTCCAAGAGACTTTATTAATGGCCATGTCTAATATCTAATTGACCATTATAATCTAATATTTACTTTAACATCCTCCTTTAATGGTCAATCTACCTAGTA
>JASDQU010735688.1:80334-90570 GCA_032191745.1 Picea mariana
GGGGGAAACTTCTTTCTTGGATCCCCCCCCTCCCCCCCCCTCCAACCGTTAAAGGTAGAAAGGTCAGGGGGGTTCAAAATTCACTGATGGTTGTTGATCTAGGCATTGCTAGATGCCGCTGATGGAAGTTGTGCACCTTTTAGTCTCAACACGACAAATAGTCTTATCCATAATAAAAATTAGAATAAAATCATAAAATCTGTAGCGTTAAGCTCACCCTTTCTCATTTTTTCACCAAGCTATTATTTCCTAAGGTAAACACATCAAATTTACTCAAATAAAGGGTATTTTAACAATCCCTTTGCAATTTTTATTGAAACAAACATCACTAACCTAACTCCTAACCTAATCAACGAACACATTAATCCATATTAGACTTTTGGATTAATTATTACTCTAACCTAACTAATTTGGCCAAGATTAAACTGTTTGAGCAAATTTATTCACTAACCTATCAACATTAATTTAAAAGGTTTGATCATGATTATGTGGTATGAGTTAAACCACATTTATTTTTCACGGGGTTTTCTCTCTTTTTTTTTTAATACCCTCTTTTCATTTTTTCTATTTTTATCCTTTTTATTATCTTTATGTAAATCATTTGCAAAATAAAACATTATTTACAATAAAATATGACTAGAGGAAGAAATTCTAATCACCAGGTGATACTATGAAATATAGGGTTATAACACCTACCTAGCAAGCTTTGCACACACCCTGAATCTACTGTTGAATATCGAGAAGTCCATCTAGCAAATTATCTCGAGCCAAATGAGAGAGTTGGGTCAAGTTAAGGTTCCCATACCACTGATTCCAAATTGTAGTGATGTTTGATGCACTATTGGATGCCAATGCATGCTCCTTGACCCTCCCAATATCAACAAATCTGAACAATCCATGATCCTCCACACAAAGAGAAATAGTCTTCTTGGTCGCCTCATCAATTATATAACATTTTTTATTGCTAAAATTGACATCTAGATGGGGGTAGTCCCATATAATATTACTCACTAAAAGTAGATTAAGCTCCATACTTGACACATAATACACATTGAGAAAAGTTAATGTTTTTTCTCTAAAAATAAATATGCACATTCCCTTTGCCAACCATTGTGCATTCTTCTACACCACTGAAGATCACTGAAACTTCAAGGGACATGCAATGTACTTTATGAACAATTCCTGTTATTGGTAAAGTGTCATGATGCACCTGAATCAATGTACCAAACAAATGACCCAAGTTGATCCACTTGCTTCTTGATTGTTGAGTCTTCTTTTTGGCATCCATAGCCACCTTGTTTTTTCTACCTATATTGATTATGTTTCCCTAAAACTATCAGTAATCCATTCATTTTGCTCGACGATACACTCATTTGACTATTCCTTGGTGTACATTAGGTAATAAACGTTTAATCCTATGATTTTCATGGTTTATTGATAGTTAGAACAATTATCTACATGATTTATTCCATCTAATAGCCTTGTTGTTGAAATCATATTGAGACAGGTCATCCGGTACTCACACTCTTGGTCATCCGGTATTCACACTCCAGGTCATCTGGTGCTCGCAATTCAGATCATTTGGTACCAAAACGTTCCAGAAACCATCTAGTACCAAAACATCCCAGAAACCATCTGGTACCTACATCAACAACCATACGATACCAGAACCTAGAAATCTGAACGAAATCAACTCAATGGATATTTCGATGAGCTCGAGGAGTCAGTTGGTGGACGAGATCACCTATTCTAAGTCTATACGATATTCCTTCATCCTCATGCACTTCGTGTCATAAGGATGAAGGAACTTTAAAATGAGAAAAGTCGTGTAGACTTGACACATTTATTATTGAGTTATATTTTACCTCGATTGTATCAAGTTGTTTCTCTTATAAAGAGGGCATGTAGGTGATTGAAGAAGTAGTCAAATAATGTTATGCTGAAGTATTGGTTTATAAACACATCTTCTCTGTAAAATTATTTGATGAAGATTAATATGAAGTGGAATTTATCGAGCCTGTGCGTTCTTTAAATTTTATTACCTTGTGAGTTCTTTTAAGCTTCCATGTTGGCATCGCCAAGGGCCCGCCGGTCCAACTTGGCGAGCTTACTGTAAAATTGTAGCGTATATTTGGTTCCCATACTGGCATGGTGTGATATGGTATTGGTTTGTGATCACCAACATTTTTCTACAACGTGAAAATCACAGTGTTCCAGCCACAATGTGAGGCCCGCAAATTCCAATTTAAACATCATAAAAACTAGGTACCTTATCAAGAGCATCTGATATTGCAGAGTCATGTTCTGGTACTGCAAAATTTTGTTCTGGTACTAGTTAATAATCCAGTACTGGTGCTAAAGTAATATGATCATTGTCATGTACTTGACATTATTTCCACTTCAGGTAATTGGACATATGGGCCAATGTTTTTATGTTCTCTCTATCAAGGAATCATTTAAGTCTTGTGCTAAATTGTTCCTTACTTTTATGTAAACCCTCCTAAACCATTATACTTGAACGTGTCATCCTTATATCCCTTTAAAAAGAGACTTCTACATCTAGCTCTATTTTGTTGGGTATGTCTATGGGTGCATCTACCTTGTTATTGCCTCATCATTTTGAAAAGTGACTTATGTTATCGATAGTTGATATTATCCATTGAAAAGGGTTGACACCATTATGCCTGATGCTAACCTAGTTGATTTAACAAGTTCTTATCCAAGTTTCTCTTCACAAGCTTCTCTTGGGCAGTATTGATGAAAAAATTCATGTGGTCCCCACTCATGTAAAACCTCAATGGACTTTCATGAGAATCCTAACAAGATTAACTAGAGGGACCTCTTAGTCATTATCCAAGATGTTCCATTATATATTGAATAGTTGAGATTTAAGGCTAATGTGGATGATGTCATCCTTGGGCTAATTAAAAGCAATTAATTATGTGCCTAATAACTCTAAAACACTCTCGTACCACATGCCTTCCTTATACTCTAAAGTTGTCAATGAACAATATACATCATTCTAAATATTTTGAGTAATATAATAAAAGGAAGTATTAGGAAGTACAAGTAAACTCGTCGGGGTACTGAACATGCCTGCTAGCAGTGAGGCCATGCTTGTATGGTACTAAGGTAAACCCATCGTGGTATTAAATAGGCCTGCTGGCAGTAGGGCTATATCAGGTAAAGGGAGTTGAAAAACATACATTGGCACACCTAAAAATAAATAAAATCCATTGGGTCTCATTATGAAGCAATCATTATTAGGATCAAGGCTAGGAGATGAACTTTATATCTCTTGGATGATGTCCTTAAGAAACTTCCAGTATCCACTTTAGGGTTCTATCTTTTAACATAGATAGGTTTTCATGGAAGTGGTACCCTCAGTATATGTAATTCACCCTACCTGAGAAAGAAGAGAATTATTTTAATATCAACTTGGATAAGAGACAAGTTAATCATCTTAGGATGTATTATTTTATGTGTTCCCTCCTTTTAATAGCATGAAACCATAACTATGTCACTTTTATTTTAAAGGTAATCTAGGTAGGGGGCCTATTAGTTAAAATCGTTATGAAAACTCTTGGCCAATATCCTATATTCATATCAGAGTCACATTCAAACCTTTTCCTCTAATTATTATTCACAACAGGTTGGATATGACTCAATGTCAAATCATTAACGAATCCTATCTATTACTCATGGCTAGACATGCTTAAACAAGTCGTTCATACTACTTTGCCATCATAACTATAATTTGAACATTATGATAAAATACGCTCCTCTAAATGGCATCACCATTAAAATGAGCATCATTATAATTGTTATATTGTAACGAACCTTTGTCATTATCCCACCTTTGCTGCTCGGGTTCGTTACTTTGCTTAGTTCCGTTACTCTGCCAGGCCTATTACTCTGTTCCAGTACCAAACCCTCCTATCGAAGAAACCCAAATTCACTGTGTGAAATTGATAATTTATTTCAAGACATGCATGGGGGTTGATCGCCATGAACCTGTGTTTATGGTAATTCAAGAGACAGAGGAATATAGGGCATGAAAAGAAAATTTTGAACAGGTTGGATGGGTACCATTTCTAGAACAATTTCGAGGCCACCATGATGAAATGTGTGAGGTCTTTGCACAAAGTTATTATGGTGAAACCGTTCAGTTGGGGAGTATAACGATGCAGATGATCGAAGATTCTATAGCAGAGGCCACTGGCTTACCACTAGAAGGTGAAAAATATTTTAAGGGTATGGTGATTAACTGACATCTATGTCAACAGTCCTTAGTGCACGAGAATTCAAATCCAAATTGGACAAAAGGTATCCCTCGTCAGTGGGTTAAACTAGAGTATTGGACAATGCTTGCCAGCCTGTAAATATTCATAACCTGCGAAGGTAGGTATGCCATCACTTTCCTTTACCATTTAAGAGTACTATTGCATTTTGAAGGTGGTCCAAAGATAAATTTTCTATACTTTCTATGGATGAGTTTAAGTAAGATGGCTAGAGGGGTTAGATCTACTTCCAAGAAAATAGAGACAATTCTCTATCACCACGACTTAATGAAATTATTGGTTGTCTCTGAATTAAAGAAACGAGGAAGTAGCTGGAAACAATTCATTACTCGAGATTTTACCCTATAAGAGATTACTACAAGCCCTACTGAAGGAATCCCTAAGTCTATAGGAAAAAGGACAAAAGGGAAAGGGAAGTAAAGAGTCTAAAGAAAATATGGGAAGCAGTGAACACAAGAAGAAGAAACCAAGCAAGGAGGTTGACGATGTTGGGGCTAGCAACAGACCAAAATGAAAAAAGGCAATCAAAGTGGTAGAAACCCCCGAGTCGAGAGTCAAAACACGAAGTAATAGTAAGACTCATGAAGAGTTTAGTACCAGACCAGAGTCTAGTACCAAACCCTCTATCTGGGGTAAGACCAAAGCGAAAAAGAAAAAACAGAGTATTGAGTCATCAACAAAAATAAAGAGAAGGCGATTATTTAAGGATGAGGTCGAGGCGCCTATTATTCAAACTCTGGAGGTAACAAAAGAGAAAACCCAGGTCAATCTAGAGCCTACCAACATGACCACTAGGAGTATGATTAAACAAATGAAAATCCCTACTCTTCCAACCTTTCAAGAGGAACCAATTGATATTTCTGTTTCACGAGAGGCAGGGGATGAGACTATTCAGGTGAGTAATGCAACAAAGGAGCTTGTTGCAGAGACTCTAAAATAATTATCATTTGAATGCAAAGATAAGACAAAGGTTAAGAAGTAGGAAGACCCCCTAACAACTCTGACTAAGCATCAGATGCTAGTCAAAATACATAGGCTTCAAAAACAAAATGAGAAATTGAGACAAGATGTGGCTGAATATGAAGTTTTGGATTCACATATAAAGAAGGAGAATGAATTGCTTAAAGCCCATAATCAAAAGTTACGAGATAAGAAAGCAAATCTCGTTGTCAAATTTAAGAAGGATGTTCATTTGGGTAAAAAGTGGGAAACAGAGGCTAAAAGGCATATGTTACATTAGAGAGTACTCAAAAGAGAGCTTAAAGAGATGAAGAAGGTTGGAACTTCATGGCTGGACATCTTAACCCAAGCAACAGATGGTTAATTCAATATTAAATGGCACCAATTTTGAAATTTTGAAGACCATTGTTGCATGAGGACATGCAATGGATAATGCATGGGGAAAATGTTGAGTCTTTTTTTTGACATCCACAGTCACCTTGCGTTTGCACCCTATATTTATTATATATCCCTAAAACTATCGGTAATCCATTCATTTTACTTGATGATACACTCATTTGACTGTTCCTTGGTGTACATGAGGTAATAAACGTTTAAGCCTATTATTTTCATGGTTTATTGATAGTTAGAATAATTATCTACATGCTTTATTCTGTATAATAGCCTTGTTGTGGAAATCGTATTAAGACAGGTCATCCGGTACTCACACTCTAGGTCATCCGGTCCTCACACTCCAAGTCATCCGGTACTCACAATTCAGATCATTCGGTACCAGAACATTCCAGAAACCATTTGGTACCAAAATGTTCCATAAACCATCTGGTACCTGCATCAACAACCATCCAGTACCAGAATCTAAAAAATCTGAACTGAATCAACTGAAGGGATATTTCGATGAGTTTGAGGAGTCAATTGGTGGATGAGATCAACTATTCTAAGTCTATACGATATTCCTTCATCCTCATGCACTTCGTGTCATGAGGATGAAGGAACTTTAAAACGAGAAAATTCATGTATTAGACTTGACACATTTATTATTGAGTTATATGTTACCTTGATTGTATCGGGTTGTTTCTCTTATAAAGAAGGCTTGTAGGTGACTGAAGAAGTAGTCAAATATTGTTATGCTGAAGTATTGGTTTATAAACACATATTTTTTGTAAACTTATTAGCTGAAGATTAATATGAAGTGGAATTTTCTGAGCCTATGCATTCTTTAATTTTTTTTATCCTGTGAGTTATTTTAAGCTTCCCTGTTGGCATCGACAAGGGCCCACTGATCCAACTAGGTGAGCTTACTATAAAACTGTAGCGTAGATTTGGTTCCTAAACTAGCGTGGTGTGATCTAGTGTTGGTTTGTGATCATCCTATACTTAGTTTGTATTCATCATGTACTTAGCATAATTCAATTTCTGGTTTGAGTTGGATGTGAATTGATGTATGATGAGCTTGGTGCACCAAAACTGTAGGCATTTTATCTAGTTAAGTTTCAACAATTTGTAATGTTTAATTAGTTACATTTTTGAAGCGTGATTATATTCATTTTTAAATCTGTCATTCATCTTGAATTGTAAAAGTGTATTAGTTCCAGAGTAATTTGAGAATCCATTTTTTGCATTACCTGTATCTATAAATGGATTTATGCTCCTGGTATATTAAACTAGACAGTTCTTTCAAGGTTGTAAGATTTTAAGAATGTGTTTGAATTTATTTGTATACTACATTTGATTGAGTGTGGAGAAGTAGATAGAAATTGATAGAGGATCAACATTGCAGAAAGATGATAGGATTCCCTCCTTTATGTTTCATGAGCCAATAAGTGGGAAACTTTCTTTTCTGTATTAGTAATTTGTTGAATTCCACAAGTGTGTTATTTGTCAAACTTTTCTTTTTGAATGGTAAGATTTAGTTTAGGATAAGATATAAGTATTTTCATTCCTTTAGATAGAATGATTTTTGTTCTTTTAAAGTATGATTAACCTTTGGGTTGAAACAAAGCTTAATATCTAGAAGTAGTATTCACTATGCTTATTAGTTAGATTAAAATTACCTAGTTTCAACACATATAGTGTAGAAAATATGTTGATTACAAATCCTGGTTGACATATTAATGATTGGAAATATATTCTACATATAATTGCACCAACATTCACCATGAATGCAAGGAAGGATGACTCCTTCTCCTCTATATTCTCTGTGACACGAGCCTTTTCCCAAGGCCCTCCCTAGTTGGTTTTCTAATCATCCAACCTCTTTCTACATTGCTTCTTCATATGGGCCACCTTGCCACAATAGCGACAAGAGATGGTCTTCAGGCTCTTGGTTGCATCTTCATTGCTACCTTGACTTTTCATCTTTTCCTATTTTCCTTTTCCCTTGATATTGGTTGCAAAGGTTTGTTCTAAACCCTCTGTCTCACTACTGCTACTGAACTATTTCTTCCATCTGTCTTGCTATAAGAGCGTATTACATAGCTCATTGAACTTCAGTTCAACATTTGTAGTGGTGATGTTTAGGGTCTCAATAAATTTCTTATAAGTACATGGTGATCTTTTCAATGTAATTACCACCATGTCGTCCTCTTCCATATTTTGACCAATGACGGGCAACTATTATTAGATATCCTTGATCTTGAGTAAATGGTCTTGTAAAGATGCACTCTTATCCATTACAATCGAAAACAACATATTCTTCAAGAAGAAGTTGTATGCAACTCTTTCAAATCCTTATAAATCTCTACTAAAGTCTTCATTGTCTAGACCTCAGGAAGCATTACATCTATCACAAACAACTTAAACAACATTACTTCTTTTAACATCATGTTTGGTAAAAAGGTCATAGATACATGTAAAAATTGCAGATAAATATATTGAAATAAAGAAAAATACATGTTCTTCTCTCCCTTAATTTGCAATTCTGGAGTAAGAACACCTAGATACCAACTCTAAAATGTTGTAGTGTACCACTACAAAACACAGATTTTTGGTAAATCTGCCCAAAAAACACAAAATTTTACTCTCAAACAACTGAAAAACATACAGATCTTGAAAAATATGCTCTTAAACAACTCCAAATCAGTTAGTTTCTACTTATATTTTTTTGAAAACAATAAATAAAAAACCAATTCTTTTGTACTTATGAATCTGGGCATCAATACATGCAAGAACATATTGAATCTACTCCAAAATCCACTGAACTGATCCTAGTTTTGAATGAACTGAAACCCTTTTGGCTATTTGATGTGTCACACTAATGATACCTGGATCCATCTCTACCAAAAATAGTCCCTTGGTCTTCATGCTTATAGACTCTATGGCACCCAGACTGTTGAATTCGCAAGAGTGGAAACCTTGTCTTTCAAAGGCACAAGACCCTTGATATGACTTTGAAATTGTTGAAGTTGCAATAGTGGAAACCTTGTCTTTCAAAGGCCTGAGACTTGTGATACAACTTCAAAATTGTTGGGTGCTGATACCATATAAGGATAACACAAACACATAAAGAGAACCAAACTAGTTGAGTCAATCCACTTTATGAATGTGGGATAAACCAAAAATCACACTAAAGTGAAATAAAGCATAAAAACATAAAATAACCTAAAGTCCAAGTGAATTTATTAATGCCTATGTCTAATATATAATTGACTATTATAATATAATATTTAATTTAACATTCTCCATAAGCTACCCAAATACTCTAACAACCTTCAAATCTAGTAATTGCAGTACTCTATTCAACATTTGCAAGATTCAAACACTATTTTCCTCAATTATTCTCATAGAAGAATTTTGTCAAACACTTGTCACACAAACTACAATTTCTTCATATACAACTAACTTATGGCCCATACAAACCCAATGCTATAACCAGTAACTCTAATACCATTCATTCTACAATGTACCCAATACCCTTTGTGCACTTTGAGGATATGGGATACTCTTTTAACCACCCAAATTCACAACAATTTTTTTGTCTCTAATACCAAAAGAGATTATATGGACTAGTTGTATAATTTCACCAACAAAAGTAAAGCAAAAATAGCCTTTAACCATAAATTTCAAACTTAATATATGCATGTAACTTTATAATAATTTCAGCGATAAATATGCAAATTAAAATCATGAACAATAACAACAGAAACTGGAAACAATACTATGCATAACAAAAAGCACAAAACCCTTTCTTTTGATAGCACAACCAAGTAGACTTATTTTTCTAGGAAAATGTTCCACCAATTGGTTGTAGATGAAGGATGTTCCACCCAACTATAGGCTCTCTATTGCACTTAATATCTCTGCAATAGAGGCCACCCCCGAGTTGAGGCCTCTTCCTATGGTTGGCTCTAATTCTCTTCTCACAACCC
This sequence comes from Picea mariana, assembly GCA_032191745.1. Classification (NCBI taxonomy): domain Eukaryota; kingdom Viridiplantae; phylum Streptophyta; class Pinopsida; order Pinales; family Pinaceae; genus Picea; species Picea mariana. The sequence goes on from JASDQU010735688.1 coordinate 89,960, forward strand.
AATTCTCAGGTTCATAATCAATAATTAAACCTACAATAATTCTAATCCACAACCCTCTTCCCCATCAACCAACAAAACCCAAGGAATGAGATCCCCTTCTCTACTCAACAGTCCCTCAAGCTATCCCACTTCCCTCCAAGGATTGAACATAGGTTAGCCAAGAAATATCACTAGTCAAAGTCCAAGGGTTATCAATTGTAGTATATTTATCAATGATTGAGTTTTTTTTTACATGTGGTTCACGACACCAAATACCAATACTCGCTACGTCCACAGAAAACCCCCCCGAAATCCATGAGAGAACATGGGGAGGCCGGGCATTTTCGAAATATTGGGGGCTCAACAACAAGAACATCATATAGACTCATTTAAGGGTATCACATGTCACTTACAAGGAATTGAACCTGGGTGGGGAGGGTAAAAACCATTCCTCCCAGCCACCCAAGCTACATCCAATGGAAAAAAATTGGACCATTTCTTAATTTGCGCATGTCATCATGGGGCAGGGGCCATGCTAATATTCTTTGCATCGTTCCAATTTTATCTCATGTCTCTGAAGAGACAAGCTAACAGATATGATAACGGAAGAGAGGATCACAAGGAACATAACT
>JASDQU010735688.1:104858-119201 GCA_032191745.1 Picea mariana
AGGATAAATCATGTAGTATATGGCAACACCAAGAAGTACAAAGCGAGGTTTGTGGTGAGAGGATTATCTCAGAAAGAGGGAGTGGACTATGAGGAGACTTTTTCTCCAGTCGCCAGGTACACTTCCATCAAGACTATTATTTCTCTTGCTTTAGTCATGGGTTGGATATTACATCGTATGGAGGTAAAGACCGCGTTCCTCAATGGTGTGATTTAGGAAGAAGTGTACATAGAGAAACCTCAGGGCTTTGTGATACATGGGAAGGAGTCTCATGTTTGCAAATTAAAGAAGGCCTTGTATGGACTCAAGCAAGCACCCATGGCATGGTACTCCAAGATTGATGGATACTTGATGAGTTTGGGCTTCACCAAGAGTGATGTAGATCCCAACCTTTACTACAAGGTTTTTGATGGTGATCCATTGATATTGGTGTTGTATGTTGATGATTTGTTCATTACGGGGGTAGAGAGACTCATTGTCGGGTGCAAGAGGGAGTTGGCCTCCGAGCTCGAGATGAAGGATCTTGGATTGATGCATTATTTCTTGGGATTGGAGGTGTGGCAGAGACCGGGTGAGATCTTCCTCGGATAGGGTAAGTACATAGTTGAGATCTTGAGTAGATTTAGTATGATGGACTGCAAGTCCATGGCTACATCTATGATGAAAAATCTGAAGAAGCTGAGTGATTCCACTTCAGATTCAAATTTGGCGGATCCCACTATGTACAAGCAACTAATTAGATCCTTGATGTACTTGGTTAGCACCATGACACAAAATTTCTTTGCTGTGAGCACCTTGAGCCAATTTATGGTTGATTCGAGGTAGTTCAATTGGGTTTTAACAAAGCATGTGTTGAGGTACCTACATGGTATAGTTGGATATGGTCCGAGATATGTCTCAGGTAGTGAAGTGAGGCTACATGGATATACAAATTCTGTCTGGGCAGGGAGTGGAGTAGACAAAAAGAGGACTTCGGGGTGCTGCTTCAGCTTAGGATCAACTATGATATCGTGGATTAGTAGAAAGTAGACTTATGTAGCACTCAGTACAGTAGAGGCAGAGTATATTGCAACCAATGTAACAAGTCGCAAAGCAATATGGATTCAAAAGATTATTGTAAGACTATTTGATCAAGAGCTAGAGACAACCTTGATACATAATGATAATCAAAGTTGTGTCAAGATTTTAGAGAATCCATTATTTCATGACATGTCGAAGCACGTTGATATCAAATATCACTTCATCCGAGACATAGTGTAGAAGGGAGCAGTAAAGTTCCAATACATATTCACAAATGAGAAGATTGCAGACATTCTCACCAAGCCTCTCTCTAGGGCAAAGTTTGTATAGTTCAGAGACAAGCTTGGTGTGATGCATAATGTCTCCCTCGCTGAGAGGGAGTGTTGATGTTTCATCATTGGGCAGACATTCTCCTAGATTGGTCATGCTGATTTGACCAAGGTAGGATGATACATTCACTCACAAGGCCATACTGATTTGGATAGTGGTGAATGGATTAGGATGTTGATGTTTCTCCAGTTAGCAGCATCGGGTAGACATTCTCCAAAATTGGTCATGTTGATTTGACCAAGGGAGAATGATACATTCACTCATAGGGCCATGTTGATTTGGCTAGTGGTGAATGGTCCAGGTGTAGTCTTTCTCCTAGTAGTCATGCTGATTTGACAAGGAATGATAAAGACTCAAGATACTTTCACATTTCCTTCTCCAGGATGACGTGATCTAATTTTTTATAGGGCCGGTTTGACGTGTTTACAAATCTAGTCTAATGTTGAAGATGTAGGCTCAAGAGACCCCTTGTGATGAGGGGCTTCTCGGTGAATCTAGTCAACATCAGAGCCCTATATTAATTAGACACGCATGTGAGGAGATGACACATCAACAAGGCTCTTGGAAAAATTTTCTAGTAAAGAAGAAATACCAAGAAGACAAGTCAAAGTCCATTAAACTATTAAAGAAATCCTAGAAAGCATTAAATGAAATATTGAAGGCAAAATGACAAGTCGGACCCACAAGGAAATTGAAGGTGACTAAAACTATATAAATAAGAGGCATGATAATTTCATTTACACATCTCTCTCACACAAGCTCTTCTCATCAAGTGTGCAAGTCCTAGTTGTAATTCACTAGCTAGTTGCAGCTGTAGTTGTAGTTGCGAATTGTTAGTTGCCAGTTGCTCTATTTTGAGGTGCACTATCCTTTTGGTGATATTTTGGTGGTGTGATATCTCTGTCTAGGGTTCGCTACCTTTGAGGAATCTTCCTCATACAAGGGAAAACTTCTTTATGTGATGGGTTTCTTCATTTTATGCTAATGTGCTTTCTGGCTTGAATTATACTTAAGAAAAGTTGTTGGGTTTTTTCCCAAGGTTAGGTTTCCCAGGATAAAATATCGTGTCTACTGTGCATAACTATCTTTCTATGATTATATTGTTTCGGCTGCAGTTTTATTTTGGTTGGGATTTTCAATGTGTAATTATTTTATGATAACAGTGGCATACAATTCTGTTTGAAATCATCAGGAAATAATTATCAGATTTGAAAATAGAAAATTCAACACAAGTGACACTAGACATGATGGATTAGATTTCAAGTGAGAGTTGACATGAAAATTGATACTTCTATGTAGGTGAAAATTTTAATTTATTTTCATTGTTATGGACTTTGAAAATTTGGTTGTAGAAATATTTATATACATTGTATATATTTTAAATAATTATTTACATTTAAGTTAATAAGGTTGTTCTTGGTTCAATGGTAAAGTAGATGTGTTTTATATTTTTGTAAGATTCACATCCTTTATAGTTGCATATTTTTTATTGGATATTGTTTTGTATGTGTAATACCTTTAAAAACATAATGGTTTTTTATGTGATATAAATGATCATCTTTTAACATTTTAAACAATTTGAAAAATAAAATTTACAAATAAATTGTTTTAATTGGTTGGAGATGACTTCACTAATTGATTTGCATACATTACTATATTCCTCCACTGCAAGCAAAGTTTCTAAACTTATTTGGTAGATATTTAATCTAATAATCACATCTTCGTGGGACTATTAGTGGGTCAATAGCCTTGTTTTATTATCGGTCAATTTTATTTTAATTGTGTAAATATTTTTTAGGATTATGTTTTTAGAGAGCATTTTAGGGGTTAACGATAGATGGACAGTGAGTCTTCTTTTAACATTAAATTTGAGAAGATATTGTAAATTTTTTGAATAAACATGATTGGACCTCAATTGAGAGCGACCTTTTAAATTGATACTCGTATGTGAGTGAATTGTTTTAGATATTTTTCTTCACATGGACTTTGGAAAATTGGTTGTAGAAACATTTTATATAAATGTTATATCTTTAGTAGTTGTGTGCATTTAAGTCAATAGAGTTTTGGTTCGATGGTAATGTATAGATGTTTCATATTCTTGTAATATTCTTGTAAGGTTTAAATCCCTTAGATTTACATTTTGTTCTTGTAGGTTGTTTCTCATGTGCAAGCAAGTCATTTAGGCAATTGGGACTAGGTGCAAATTATGCAAAAATTTTACAATATAAATACCCCCCACTTGTAACATCTTAGGTAAACAGGTTATTTTCCCTGAAAGTGTTTCTAGATAGAGGTGGTGTTGTCAGAATGTCTCATTATTTCAAGATGTATCCTTGTTTAGCAAGCTCTTTCACTTCATGACATATTCTTGATATTGCCCTACAATGAGGAAACATGAGGAAATGATCCTTAAATATTCAAACAAAATTCTTGTAGTATAAAAGGATCAATCCATCATAGGTTAAATTTTTTCAATTTCTCTATCAAGAGACGCTTGAATGGAACTTATTGGATTGTGAATCCAAGTACATTTTCATGTTTTACTCTAAGTCATAATGAAATTTCGACTCATTGACATGTAAATATAATGTCGGCTTGGGTTAGAGAAATGTCGATGATGGAAAGTTGACCATCATTGTGACAAATCTTATGATTATGATGACAATAAGGCATCCTTATAACTTTCTTCTTCTTGATATTGACTCCAGGAAACTCCTTATTGTTAAAGCCTATATATTTGAACCTTTGTGTGTTATATATGTTAAACCATTAAACAATTTTTGAAGGATGGCCATCCTAAAAATGCATGATCATCATGTAAAATGGTGATCAAATAAATAAAACCTTTTATGGAACTTCCTTGTAGGGTGTGGAATATGGATTAAAATCATAGACATTGACAATAATTATGAGCATACTTGTTGTGCATTCATCCTTTTAAAAGTTTACTTGGTGATTCACCCACTATATAAACATAAGATTGAACGTGGATGTTCTAGTTCCTTTTTATTTAGTAGCAGGGAACTTTATGAGGTGAAGTATAAATTCAATATCTTTATTAATATTCAAAAGGGTTATGTATTGTAGTGTCACTAGGTGACTTGTTAGCTAGTATGAAGTTGGTAAGATTTTTTTAAAGTGAAGCTCCAAGGTCCAAGACTTGCCTCATCCCCCTATGTGCTCACAAGAATTACTAAGTGGTGGTCAATTTTTCTCTACTCAATGAGTTTGACTCACAAGTCAATAATGACAGAGGTTCCAAGTAGGCCATTCAATAAGTAGGATATGCCCTAGTCCCTTACTAACCTAGAATCTTGCTAAAAAATCACATCATTAAACCATCAAAAATAGAAAAAAACCAATCATAGTCAACCACATGGAGGATTTCCATAGAGTCCACACTAACAAGATGGTGCCAACTCAAAATTATTAAGTTCAATGGTAGAGTATTGTGTGGTGCTCTTGTGGTGTACATATTAACATGATTATAACATAAATGAGTTGATAAGACACATGGCATCCTCGAAAGGTGACACATCTAGATGAGTTAAAAACATAAATAAAGTGGTGATGTCCAATATTAGTCAAAATGACATGCATGTTAGTGGGGAAATGTGGCAAGGCCAAGTGTATCAAAGGTTGTGGACTTTCCTTGTGGAACATTTAAGGAGCATTCCTTACCCTTAGTGCCTATTGATTAAACAAAAAATAATTAAGTATAATAAAAGGGGAATTTATGCACCTCTTTCTCTCTCCAAGTGGGTGGTCAAAGTAGGTTAAAGACAATGACATTCTACGAGCTCATATCCCTCAATCCCTTAATGACTTGATGGTGGAATAATGTTAAGCATAGAAGGGTTATGGATTAAATGGGGTGTCAAAGCAATAGGGCATCCTCATGGATTAGTCAACAGGATTTCTATGCCCCAAATACCTAATGGTCCACTAAGCTTCTAAAAAACTAAGGTTATAGGGAGAGAATCGTATGGATAATAGTTGGGCTAACATAATGGTGCTAAGTGGAAAATCAAACGAAGGCATGTTGGCATACAGATCAACACAAGACAAGGGGAAAATGCCATGTCAAAATATTAGATACATAGGTGGATGAATAAAAAGGTGGCATGTGGCACCCTTATAGAAAAACAACTCAACAAGATAAGGAGTTGGAAAGTTCCATTGGATGACATGTGGACCAATAATACAATTACATGTGGCATAATGTGGATGGCTTTGGGGAATTGAATTTTCTTTTAGTAAAACAATGTGCTCCCTCCTTTGATATATTTCCTTTACATTTCAGCTCAATAATTTAATGTCCTTGGGGAGAAAAGAAACCTACTAGGATCTACTGATCAATATGATGAGCCTCCAAGTTGTCTATTTTATGGCCCATCCTATATCTACATTTGACACACTTTTGCCCCTAATTCAAGATCTTCATGGGAAATATTCATGCTTTTTTACGACCAATGAAGACATCATGATTTATGGTTATCTAATTACATATAATGTACTTAATTCCAAGATTGAATGTGGTGCGCTTGATCATAAAGTGATTTTTGTATGTGTTTCTTATGTGAACTAATGTGGTCTACAAGGAGTAATAGCGCAAGAATTTAATCTATAAGAAAAAGACGATCTCCTTCATTTATGACCATATACCACTTTGAGGAATGATGGAAAATTTTGAGGAATCTTGGGCCCACTCAAGGAGAGGAATAAGAACCCTTGTCATCATTTCCTTTCTCATCTTTTGTTTCTATTTATGAGTAGACATGCTTTTGTAGTAAATAGAGCATTGGTTTAATTCATGTTAATTTGTAGTAGTTTCATTATTTTCATACATTTCCTAATAACACTTTCAATTCTTTACTTCATGCATTACTTTTAGTACCTTTATTTTACAATGTTCAACACTTCAAAGTACATCCAAGGATCACATGTTTATTGCTTGATTGGACTCATTAAATCAACTTTTCATGTAAGAGGTAGTGACTCTAGATCTTCATCTTCCTTATGCACATTGTCAAGGGAGATAGGAATGAATGTCATGAACCGAATTGTCTGAAAATTCAATGAGAATGAACTGTCAAAGTTGGGCATTTGCATTATCCAACGTTCATTAGGATTAGTAGTTTAGATTTGAGCTCTGYAGTTGCATACATAGTGCATAACACATCATAAATTTTCATAATCCCTAGGTTTATAATTAAAGTGAGTTGAGGGGTTCAATATATATYATTGTAATTCTTTGTTCCAACACTTTTTGGCACCATTTTCAAGGAAGTTACTAAAACTGTATTAGAACAATATGGAATTTCTTTAAAAAAATAACAATACATACTTAGTTTTCATGCATCGATCTAGTGAGTGGAGGGATTCAATATATATCATTGTAATTATTTGTTCCAACACTTTTTGGCACCATTTTCAAGGAAGTTACTAAAACTATATTAGAACAATATGAAATTTCTTTAAAAAAATAACAATACATACTTAGTTTTCATGCATCAATCTAGTGATAGATATGGTAGATTTTTACCAAAAACCCAATTTGTTGGTATATTTGAGGCAAGTAATAGTGAAAAATTATAAAAGGGGAATTTATGCGTCAGTAACCAGCACAGAAGTGCACTAGGAGGGAGAGGATCCCAAAAAGAGAAGTGTCAGTCTTCTCTTTTTTGAGTTTAAATCTCAAAATTTAAATGTTATTTAATGTAATTAAAGTTTGTAAGGCTTAAGGAAAGCTGAGCCACTGTATTTGTACATGTTGAGTGTAAATTCGCCTTTAATGGGCTGTAGTTGTACATATGTCAAGTGCCGAATCATATCTGGGTTGTAAATGCCATTTATTGTAATAAGGCTTAGTAGGAGAATGTTTTAATTGCGAAATGATAGCACTAGAATAGCCTAGAGGGAAGGCTCGAGAAACCCCTTGTGTATAAATGTATGTAACCTATGCCCAAAAGAAGGATGCTGAAGAGAGATGTAGAGGGGGTTAGTCAATTTGTTAAAAAGAGATTAGTTAGTCAAATTGTTGAAGAGAGTTGTAGAGAGTTGTTGTGTATAGTAGTTGAGAGGAGATGAGACTCTTTTGCAGTCCAGTCTTGTACACACTGTAAAGAACATTCAAGTATTAATACAAAGAGAAGAATTCCCTGCATATGAGCCTTTGTTTGTATTTTCTGTGTGAATGAATGAATATGTTAGTTTCTGAATGTTTTCTGTGCATATGTGTGTATGGTTATGGATGTTGTTAGTGCATATATGTTTCCTTTGTAGGAATAGATATAATTATCTGTTTGTAGTTTTCTGAGTGTTTATGGGTTCTCACGATGTGCAAGGAGTGCACCTTAGAGTTTTTTAGAAGAATCTAAAGGGCCTGCGCAAGGCGTGCGTAATAAATCTTCCAAGAGTTCTATGAGGAGCGTGCTAGGTGGGCACACCAGAATCGTTCTCAAGTTCAGAAGGAATAGTGCAAGGAGTGCACATCAGAGTTACTAAATAATCTGAGAGCCAGCACAAGGAGTACGCACGTGAGTATTTAGAGTTCAAGACTCATGGAGCAGCCAGTGCAAGGGATGCACTGAGGACCATTACTAAACTCCACAAAGATCAAGAGGAAGAGCATGAGTTCCATGAGGGCACGAGAAACTGTTAAAGGAACAAAGGACCGAGAACCTTTGAAGTTCAAGAAATTACAAGCTCATGAGAGTTAGTGCAAGTGTGCATAGAGTCTCTATAAGGCGTGCAGAGGAGGGGACCCTTTTAGGTTCCATATTTTCAGAGAAGCACAAGGTGTGTGCATGAGACTTCATTAAGTCTCAAGATCAGGAGGGAAGCGCAAGAGTGCACATGAGAATAGTCAAAGTTTCAAATTGTAGGAGAAGTGCAAGTGTGTGCCCACACTTCTTCTGAAGTGTTGAGAAAATCTCAGGAGGTGCAGTGCAAGAAGAGTCCAAGGAGCCATCCCTGCAAGAGAAGATTCAAAGGCCAAGCCTTTGCAAAATATTGGGAAATCCTTTTGTTGGAAGAAAAGCGCATCCACAACGAAGGAGGAGCTACAACAGTCGTTGGATTAGTTTTAAGATTCAATCCGAGCCATTGGATCAACCCTCAGACAAGAGGAGGAGCGCGTAGGGGAGGAGAACATATTCCGACTGTCGGATCGTAGAGCAAAGATCGAAAGTCATCGAATCCAGGTAAGTAGTGCAGGGTTTAATCCTCAGAGTCCTTTGGACTTCACGAATTCAAAGATTTCTCGTGTTTATGCTCAAAGGATACAAGATTCTTGAAGTTTCAGGATCCTGAGTTAATATGGACCATTAGTCAGAGAAGACACGTGTTCGTGGATTGGGGTATTTTGAAAGAATGACTATCTGGGAGAACAAGAGTGCAGTTGTGAAAGTTCACAACTTTCCCAAAGTTCTGAACAACAGAGCAAATCCTAACCGTTGATAGACATGGAACACGTGGTGCCATATCTCATAGTTCAGAGACTTTGTGCTCTAGAATAATTGAGGCATCATTGAAGAAGTGTGAAAATTCCCTGAAGATCCGAAGGCCAGAGTGAATCCTAGCCGTTGGCGCCAGGAGACATGCGTCACGAGATTGCTGATAGTTCGGAAATTCGACAGTTCGGTGAAACAGGGGTGAAAAAGGCTTTAAGTCTAAAACTCTCGAAGGCCAAAGTTGATATCGACCATCGGTTGAGGTAGGACACATGTAGTGAAGATATAACCTTCGCTAGTTCAACACTTCACAGGATTCGAGGTGTGGTGTTGTGGAAAGCTCCGAAGTTCGGAGTGTAGAGTAAACAATCATCGTTGATTTGAGGTGAGTGTGAGTCGTCCGATCCGAGGACTTCGATGCTCGGTAAAAATGCGGGTTGTTATTGTTGGAACTCTCGAAGTCCAGAGTCCCGAAGTTTACTGTGGACTGTAGATCACAGTGTGTGTTGTGAGTCGTTGATTCCCTCCGTTGTTTGGCTATTCACGAGTTCGCGTGTTTGGAGGATTTGTATGTTTGAAATGCACGAAGCCTAAAGCTCCGGAGCCTTGGAGTTGCGCCTTTTGGGTTATTTCCTGGTCATAGCCCGCAATCACATGAGTTTTTGATCGATTCAGAGGGCTAGTCCCTGAATTTGATTTCAAAGGGTTAAAGGGGCTTAGTAAAAGCGTCCAAGGGTATTTGTTGAACCTGCACGAAGACTTGAGGGACATGTGTCCATTTTGGAAGGGATCCAGGAAGGATCCGAGAGCTAATTCGGCTCCATACTGTGAATGATCCTAGATCGGGAGGTTGTGCAGGCCCCTGGGGATGTGGGGGTTTGCATCAGCTGCAAGGCATGTGATGCAAGGTTGACAAAGGTCTAAGGAAGAGTAGAGGAATATTAATATTTATCTACTATAGAGTATGAGTTACCTACCAGGGAAAATCAAAAGATATTATCACATGAGACATTAATCCAATAACTCATGATTGTCATAAGCATGCACAAGGAGTGAAGGAGAACTCCATAGCCTCAAAGGTATAAATATAGTGAAGGCTACAAATCTTGCTGCAAGATAAGAAAAATGGATATCATGAGATGAGTTGTGATGAGTAATCTCTATATGCAATCATAGGAATGCATGAAGAAGGAATTGTTAGATATGATCTAGAAATGTTTGTCTAAAAGTACACAAAGCAAGAAAGTTGCCTCTACTATCATAGTGCACAACAAAAAGTAGGGTACAAGTGCATATGGAGGAGTGTAGCATTCCAATTGGAGAAGAGTGGTCTTGAATAGACAAGTAGTGCTTCACAGTGAATCACTCAATGAAGTGAAGAGAGGTATTTAAGATTGAGCAAATCCATGAATAGAAAAAGAGTATTAGAAATACGACATAAAATAATATTTCAAAATATTGAAATAATAATCAATGATAAAGGTATTTCAAGACCAGTTCGGTCAAGGAAATGGGGAGTGGCTAATCAGATTGCAATGTTAATATTCAACTAGAGTAGTGCATGTTATAACACTATGAATATTAAAAATTATAGCCAAAAGATGTTGGGACATGTTTTCTCTGCATACAGAAAGCAGTTGTGAGATGGAAACACTAATGGATCTAGTGGCTAGAAATACAAATGGCCAAGTGGGGCTTGGATGGAAGGATTAGAATAAAGGCTAGTGATGCACAATTTAGCAGAATAACAACGCACACGACAACAAGGTTCTATAGAAATTCAAGGACAACCATATACAACAACAAAGCTAAATAATTAATTAAATTTGAGATAGATGTGCATTGGAGTGCATGATAGAATTGATGTATGATGCATATAATCAATATAGAATGCATGTGCATAAAATTGGCATGGAAGATCAAATGATTGGTTCATACTGATGTTCGTTGTGCATGTGGATATGGCTGAACATGCTGGTGGCATGAGTATAGATTAAGAGTAGTTTGTTGATATATATATATATATATATATATATATATATATGAAACACTAATGCTATGATATTTGAATAAAACTAATGATGGATTGTGTATTCAGGAAAAATGATTATATCATGATGATATTGTTTTGTATGGTATCCATCCATATAAAGACAAACGAGGATTGTGGAAATGTTGATCAAGAGGTTGGTGAAGGGAGCCTATGAGCTTCTACAAAGTACCAATTGATCAGGTAGCATCAAGTTATAAATTGATAACAACCATACACACATCCATTTGGGGTTCTTATGCTGTACAAACAGTCAAATCTCAATATTTGAATTGATGTAAAGGTAGGAGACCTTGTGTATGCAAATATTATTTGTTGCTTGAATGCATTTATGAGAAATTTAATTTCATCTTGTGTTATGTTAGTTATGAGATCATAACCAAGTTTATTCAGGAAACATAACTCATGTTGTAGAAATGAATGCTATTAGAGATGGTCATGTGTGAGGCCATGATGAGGGTGGATATGGAAAGTCTATAGTGCCATCCAAGTGCATAATGGTTTTCCCCTATATAACTGATGTTTGGACTACAACCTTTTTTCCTACACTGAGTAACACTAAGAGGTGATGTTCCTAGTGTTGTTTATGGGTTGAAGAGGATGGTATCCAAATGATTGAATGGGCTGTGGGGAAGAGTTTGTATGATGTATTGAGGGGTGGGCCATGCCTTTCAAGTCACATGGTGGAATACATGACATGAACATGTTGATGATTGCAGCTATGTGAAACATTCTCTAGGACATAAACTGAGAGAGAGCCCCTGAGAGGGGTGTGTGGTTCCTATCTGAGACAGATCTGGAACATAGAGATGGCCTCCTCCTTACAGAGAGTTGAGAATAAATCCAGATGATTCTCCTATGTAACGCAGTGAGAAAGGAGATCTGCAAAGTTGGACATGCCTCTGAGCACAAGGTGAATGTGTGAAATCCCAAAGTGTTGGGTGCATCGTCATGAGACAAAAATGAAGATGATGTATTAGCCTCCTCCGAGCAGAGAGTTGATGAGAAACTATAGATGAATCTCCTGTGTAATGCAGTGGGAAAGAAGATCTATTGAGTGGACGTGCCTGGATGAGCACAGGTGAACATGATCCTAGTCGCTGAGCAATAGTGAAGAAGTGGTTCTTTTGTGTAATGTAGTGAGACATAGATATGGACATCCCTATGGATGTGCCCCTAGTGGATGAGAACTAGTGGGTGTATGATATACCTTGATATATTGTTCAAGAGTTAGACCTGCCTGTAACCCTAATTGTAATGTAAAGGGTATAGGTCGACCCCACCTTAATGTAATTGATAATTAAAGTAAAGGACAATTAATCTGGTTAATATTAATTATATTATGAGATAGAGAGGTTGACCCTGTTGTGACAATAGACACTTTTGTTGAAAATTCAAGTCTAATATAAGTAAAGGTAAATTCCCCATTGAGGAATCATATCTTTTGTGTGTGTTTGGAAATTTCAGCAAGTACATCTACTTGGGAAAAGTGTGCACATCTCTTGGGTGCTAGTCTTCTAGGGTTTGTGAGCACCATTTTGTGTGCTAGGTTTTCTTGGTGGTGAAGGTATTTCTCTTGAATCATATAGAAAAGGATTGGCTGGGTTTTCTTCCCTTGTTGAGAAGGGTTTCCTAGGATACTTCTTGTGCTCTTGTGCATGGTGTTTCTTCTTGTGATCTTGGTTGCTGCAACAAATTGTCTATGGTTTAAGTAAAATTCTAAAATGGAATGAAATTCATGCTGAATCCTAGCATATTGAAAAATTAACATGGTATCAGAGCATAGGTCTTGAAGAACCCATTGCACAAGAAATTTTCAACCATCTTCTCGCTCCTTCAAAACTGTACGACCCTCCTAGGGTTTCCAGAAATTCTGTACGTCCTACCTTTCTAAGAGATTTAAAAACTTGGCACTTGGACGTTGGGGATAAAAGTACCATAGGAGTATACAACCTTCTTCAGTGCACCTCCAACAAGTTTCATATTGAAATTCCAAGCATTTTGAAATTTTGGCGCTAGGGTTTCGCTAATTTCTGCAGAAATTTGAGTATCAGGGTTTCTGCAACTCATTAAAGGAGCTCTTCAACTCATCAGTGTTCTCCTATATTTCAAAGGATTATTGTTGCCAATCATAAGTCGAACAAAATGTAAAAGTGCTAACCTAGCCTAGCCGTTAGGTTTTCTAGCCCAATTGACAAGGGATCGTGGAAAACCTAAAATTATGATGAACAAAACTATGATGGAAGATAAGTTTGATGAATCAAGCAACTTGAAGTTCCTGAAAGACAAGAATTCAGAGGAAGAATTGTTTTGGGTGATATAAAAAGGTGACATTGTGACTACCTCCTTCATGAAGATGTCAGAGGACAGAGATCAGGTATGTGCCATAAGAGAAATCATATCAACACCCTCAGGTATACACTTGTATATATATTATTTGTATCATTATCATGAGGGTAATTGCAGGATGAAGGAACCTTTTGCTGAAGTCATGGATCCATAGGGATCTCAGTGCATTCAAAGGAACAACACACTGAAAGTGAAGACTCTAGGTTTGATTGTTGTAATTTTCATTCCTCTAAACCTATATTTATAAATTTTTCTACATGACAAGTAGGTGTTGTAGTTGTGACACCAATCCTTAAATTGTTTTGATTCTAGAGATACTCATTATTATCCTTTAGGATATATTCTTGTGTTGGTTCCTTTTGTTTTCTTATTCCAGACAGGTTAACAACAAAGGAAGATACTTGTCCTTCAGAGGAAGTCACTTGACTCAGAGGGAGTCAAAACTATTTGATAAAGAGGAAGAATAAAACCATCATTGAGGAAACCAATGCAATAATGCATGATCAAAATATTTCTATGATTCTATGGGCAGAAGCATGCATGACACAGTAGATGTTCAGAACAAGAGTCTTCACTAGACTTTGAAAAAAAAAAACTCCCGAAGAAACCTTCACCGAAATGAAGCTCGAGATTGAACACTTCAAGATATTTGGGTGCCCAGTGTATTTTCATGTACCCAAAGAGAAGAAGTCCAAGCTAGACCCTTCACAGAGAAAGGATACATTTATGAGATAACAAAGAATCTCCGAAGACATTCCAGATCTACATCCATGGTCAGAGACAGATTGAGACAAGCAAAGATGTTGTCCTTGAAAAAGAGATACCCTTTCAAACATCCAAAGAATATCAGATGGAGATTGACAGTGAGACAATACCTTCTCCCCCTTCAACATTTCAGAGGGAGACAAACATTATTCCAGTTGATTGAGTTGCTCCAGTTGATATGTCCAGAGATATTGCAGTAGGGCATAAAAGGCCTGCCTAGGCTCACTCTGCAGGAGGTAGAGGAACATACAAGCCCCTCAAGGTACATTCTGAGAAATCAAAGGAGATTTTCGAGCTATCCTTCAGTCATGAGCCACTTAATTTATTTTGAGCCTCCTTGTCTTGGAGAAGCAACAAGAGAACATGTATGGAAAG
>JASDQU010735688.1:195323-206454 GCA_032191745.1 Picea mariana
TCGGTATGTTGTTGTCTAGATTGTGGATCAAAAAACTGGGAGGGACACTACAGATGGATCTCACATATGCCACCATTCCGGTCTTCGAAGGGGAACAAAGGAAATTATACAGAGAAGCCCAGCTGGCCTATATCGTCAGTGATGAAGCAGACTCTACCAATCACCCCATCTTTGCACTTGACACTAACTTGGGGTCTTGTTTGCTGCAGCTTACCGATGCCCCTGAAAGCTCTTTTCTAATCAGAAAACATTCCAGCCCTGATCATTCGATTTCCCCTCAAAGCTCCCCTGTGTGGAAGATGTTTTTTGACGGAGCTTCTTCCAGCGAAGGTGCTGGCGCTGGAGTGGTTTTCATATCACCCTGTCAGGAAGTCGTGTCCCTATCATATAAGCTAGAATTCGAAGCCACCAACAACGTGGCAGAGTATGAAGCCCTTGTTCTGGGTATGAGGGCCGCAAAGGAAATGAGAATCGAAGAAATAGAAATATTCGGAGATGTTGAGTTGATTATTCAGCAGGTAAGGAATGCTTATCGTGCCCATAATCCCCGACTCAGAAATTATCGGAATGAAGTATGGGACCTTATTGATAATTTCTTCTTGGCTTTTAACATTTCTTTCATCCCAAGGGGAGAAAATACTTTGGCCGATTCTTTAGCTGTTTCAGCTAGTTTGCTCCAATTTCCTCTACCGCCTATGGTAAAAAATGATGTTGATATAAGATATAGGTCCTCGGTGTCGGGCAATGTCAAGCATTGGAAGGTGTTCGAGGATGATTCTGAACTCGAAAGGTTTCTCCAATCAGTGGATGAATTTTCGGCTTTGCATATTGACCAGGATCCCGACCTGAAAGGTAACCCTTGCCCTGAGGAGTTTGTAAATAAAATTGCTAATCATCAGATCATTCAACTACCCAGCAATCACATTCCTAGAGGACTTGTCCCTTTAGAAATATTGTTCGATGGGAATGATGTGTCGGTAAAGAGCAGGGTCTCAAATGAAGATGCTGAGATAACCGAATGCAACATTGGCACAACGGAGGAGCCCAAGTTTGTCAAATTATCAAGTAGTTTGACCAGAGAACAGAAGGTCGAGTACACGGAGTTGCTCAGAGAGTTCATCGATGTGTTTGCATGGACATATGAAGACCTCAAGACGTACGACACATCTGTCATCGAGCACAAAATTCCATTAAAAGAAGAGGCTAAACCATTTAGACAGAAGCTGAGACAGATAAATCCCATGTTGCTACCTGTCATGGAGCAGAAAGTTAAAAATTTGTTGAATGCACGAATCATTGTCCCCTTGAGATATTTCGAGTGGGTGGCCAACTTGGTCCCAGTAAGGAATAAAAGTGGGGAAATCAGGCTTTGTGTCGATTTTAGAAACCTGAATAGAAGCTCAAAGAAAGACAATTACCCCTTACCTAAGATGGAACACCTATTGCAGAGGGTAATTGGAGCATCTAGGATATCCATGATTGATGGGTTTTCAGGGTATAATCAAATATCAGTCATGCCTGAGGACAGAGAAAAGACAGCCTTCACTACTCCTTGGGGCACATTCATGTATGCCAAAATTCCTTTTGGATTGATGAATGCAGGGGCAACATTTCAGCGAGCTATGGATATAGCCTTCATTGGGGAGAAAGATTAGTTTGTAGTGATCTATTTAGATGACATCACAGTCTTCTCCAGGTCAGACAAGGAGCACTGCTGCCACTTGAGAAAGGTTTTCATGAAGTGTCGAAGGTATGGCTTATCCTTAAACCCCAAGAAATCCTTGTTTGCTATGGAGGAGGGGAAGCTGTTAGGCCATATAGTATAAGCATAAGGGGTGAGAGTTGATCCTAGTAGGGTAGAGGCAATTTAGACCTTGTCATTTCCCAGGTCTAAGAAGGAAGTTCAGGCCTTTTTGGGAAAGATAAATTTTCTGAGGCGATTTGTCTCTAATTTTGCCGAGTTGGTGAAACACATCACAGCCATGCTCAGAAAGGACAATGAAGTCAAGTGGACTGCTGAACCCATGGAATCTTTCATTCAAATAAAGAAGGCATTGATTGAGGCGCCTGTGCTGATCAGCCCTGATTATTCCAAATATTTCCTGATTTTTTCTTTTGCTTCCTATGATACAGTAGCAATGGTCTTGTTGCAGAGAAATGAAGAAGGACGAGAGAAACCTATTGCTTTCTACAGCAAGGCATTGAGAGATGCAGAACTCCGGTACGAGGCCATGGAAAGGCAGGCCTATGCCCTGGTGAAAGCTCTCAAAGCCTTCAGAGTCTATGCCTTGCACTCAAAGATCATTTCATATGTTCCTTCGACCTCTGTGAAGGGCATTCTTATACAGCCCGACATGGATGGAAGAAGAGGAAAGTGGATCGCCAAGATCCTAGAGTTTGATTTGGAGATCAAGCCCACCAAGTTCATAAAGGGGCGGGGTTTAGCCAAGTTGCTGGCTGAATCTAATTGCAAAGCCTTAGGTATTAGCTTCATCAATGAGCAAGCCGAGTTGTCCAAAAGGAATTTTCAGGGTGCCTTGTCCCTAGCAACATGCTCCTGGTACAAGGATATCTTGTACTTTCTGCAAGAATTCAAGCCCCCCGATGGAATGGGAAAAAGCAAAGCAAGGGCTCTAAAGCTCAAGGCGGTCAGGTATTGCCTCATTGACCAAACCTTGTACTGGAAAGACCCTCTAGGGGTATTTTTGAGATGCCTGGACCCACAGGAGGCCTAGAAGGTTATGTTTTATTTTCATAGCGACCTTTGTGGAGGTCATCATTTTTGGAAGACCATAGCCCACAAGATACTCCGAGTAGGGTATTATTGGCCCACGTTGTTCCCTGATGTTTGCAGGGAGATCAGAGCTTGCACCAAATGTCAAAAGTTCTCAGGAAAGCAGCAGCTCAAATTGCTACCATTGAAGCCCATAGTAGCTTTGGGACCTTTTCAGCAGTGGGGGTTGGACTTCATCGGAGAGATTCATCCTCCCTCAAGTGGTCAGCATAGATGGATCCTGACTGCAATAGATTATTTCACCAAGTGGATAGAATTTGTCCCCACCAGAAGCGCATCACACAAAGTAATTATCATCTTCCTGGAGGATATCATAGCTCGATTTGGCTATCCCAGCAGAATTATCACCGATAATGCTGCTTCTTTCAAATCTAAACCTCTAATTAAGTTTTGCAAGCAGTTCCAGATCTCGCTAATTCACTCCACCCCCTACTATACCCAGGGCAATGGTTTAGCGGAATCCTCAAACAAAATCCTGATAAAGATCATCAAAATATTGTTAGAGGATAACAAAAGAGCCTAGGATTCAAAGTTGAAATTTGCTTTATGGGCCGATCGTGTCACGACGAAGAAGTCTCTGGGCACCTCGTCATTTCAGCTAGTCTATGGAGCAGAGGCGGTTTTCCCTACCCAGCTCGCCTTACCTGTGGCGAAGTTATTTCAAGATTATGAGGGAGAACCAGATCATATGATCAGAAGAATTCATCAGATAGTGGAAGTGCAGCAAAGCAGAGAACAAGTGAGGGACGCAGCTTATAGTCATCAGCAGAAGATCAAGCAGGCTTTTGACAGAAAATTCAAGGAAAAGGAGTTCAAGATCAGGGATTTGGTATTCAAGTGGGATGCTCCCAGATAGGATAAAGGCAAGCACAGCAAGTTCGACGCCCTCTGGATCGGTCCCTTTAAAATCTCTGAGATTTTCTCCAACAACACCTATGGGTTGCAGGATCTGGAAGGTGAAGAGGTTTTCAACAGCCCAGTGAATGGGCATTTTCTGAAAAAATGTTTTATTTGAGCCTTAGATGGCTCCTCTGTTTGTAAATATTGTCTTTTAGTTCTTTGTTTAGTTTCTTTTTGTTTTTTTTCGGCCTAATAAGTGACTCCACAGCCCAATAGCAAGGCACTGAAGCTGCAGAAGGAGTTCTTAGAGCATCACAGGGACGAATCTATCCCCCATGGAGCCAAATGTTAGCGATAATTCTTGTCTTGGGCTCGAGAGCATTCAGGTCTGTGAGTTACACGAGAAGCGCCCGAGCGCAGCATGGAGAAATCTCGTTTTATGGCTTCCAATCAAGCGAGCGGGCGAAGTTATGTCGTCAACGGCCAGGATCCATGCATAGAGAAGATCAACGATCGGTGGGTAAGCGCGATTAGGCTCCTTGCCTCCTCGCCCCTCGCAACTTTTAAGATCGAGTACCAACTCTCCCCAGTCGCGAGTCGCAAAGTGCCAAGGGCGTCCAGAGCCTGGGCCCATAGTATCACCGAGAAGATCTCAGCCGTTCATCTGAAGCGGACACGTGGTGCGCGATTAGGCTGCTCGCCTCCTCGCCTCTCGCAAATTTTAATATCAAATACCAACTCTCCCCAGCCGCGAGTCGTGAAGTGTCGAGGGCGTCCAGAGCCCGGGCCCACAGTCTTGTCGAGGTGATCATAACCGTCCATCAAAGAGGGACGCGTGGTGCGCGATTAGGCTCCTCGCCTCCTCGCCCCTCGCGACTTCAATCAACAAGGATTAACTCTTTCCATTCACAAATGCCGAAAGCGCTTTGGGAATAAGCACGAGGTCACAGCCCGTGGTCACTTGGGGGGTGATAGAAAGAACTGCGCAAAGGACCGAAGCGCCGGGTTTGGCTTCAGAAGGGATCACTGTGTTCTCCAAGTGCCAGTTCAACTTGATCTCAATACTGTTTCTCGCTCGGAGTAAATGAAGGTAAGGAGGGGTAGTTGAAACCTCTCCTCAGTCATTAAGTGCGAAGCATGGAGGGCCTGGCGAATGGTCTGCTCGAGAGGGTCCTGTGTACCCATTTTTCAAGAGAAGCCATGCCGAGTTCTCGACTAGCCGGAGGAGGCCCGCACACGCTAGCTCAACATTTACTGGCCCAGCTACTCTTCCCCTGCAGATGGCCATGCACAGTTAAGGTGGCGCTTGAAGAATGATTTCAGTACGAGTTTGACTGAAAAGACACCAAGCCTTGGATGACTGGGTGCGCCTCTGTGAGGTGAATTTTCCTGAGTAAATAGACTCAGTTGTTGTATTTTGTAAGTATCGATGGTAGAGCAGAGCTCCCTACTGTAAAGTTTAACAAACATCCTAGTTTGTTGGATATGCATCTGTATTTGAGATATCTTATTTTATGACAGACAGTTTTTCTCGCTCTATCTAATTTTTGTCTCATAGAGAGTTCGTGATTCACTGAGTCGCGCGAATTATTGCAGTTCTGTTATGATAAATTATTTATCGTCGCATTATTGTATTCTCTGGTTTTCTGTATTTAAGTGCAAGAAGACCTTGCATTTGGATGCCTTCTTCTACAGTCTGTTAGGAACCTGTCGTTCGTAACAGACCTTCACACTCTTCCCGTATAAGTCTTCCACCTATTCACCCTTTACTACAACTCACTGTCTGAAGTTTATATAAGACCTCACTCACCTATGCATGCCTGGCCTAGTTTGGAGTTGGATGATATCGTATTGAGTTGGCTTCCATTCGGTCACCCCATCTATAAACAAACCGTGACATAAAACCGATGGGCGTCGGGCTCTGCTCCTGCTAGCAATCCAGGAGTGACTTCCGTCGCCAACAGTTTCAACATTAAGATGCCTCCACCATAACACCAGAACTTGTTAAGGATGACTTTCGAGTCCTCCAGAGTCTTGAAGATGAAGCCCATCCATCATTTTTAAAGTGTTATTACCTCTGGAGTATAACCCACGCCTAGCTCCCAAGAGGTCTTCATCCATTCTGATAGATTTTGTGTACAACGCTCTTTGTAAGTGAACCTGCCCACAAGAGCACACATGGCTAGGTTACAGGCGTCCTCTAGACCTACATCCATACCCAAGACCAAACGATGTTTTTTCCTCTTAGGCTTCCACACTTGCTGTGGTCGATTTCTGGTCCCTCCCTTGTGAGTTATTTGATCTTCTTTGCGCTCTGAACATTTATCTGTCCTAGGAAAACTATAATTTGTCCTTTGTAGAGAGAATGTTGGGTTATCGAGAGTAGAAACGACCTTCCATAGAAGGCCGCTTTCTGTAAATTGTTGGTAAGAGGTGCCTATCTCCCGAGGCAAGCCTATGGCTTTTTCAAAGTCACTTGACTAGCCAGGTTGTGGAAAACAAGGAGTTGCAGTCGGAGATAAGCCAAAATTAGGTTGCCTTGAAGATTTATTGTATTCCGCCTTCTTGTAGTAGATGTTACAGATCTCGTTAATCGTTGCTAGAAGTCCTTGTCACTCCCATTGGTCCATGTCCTCTCCACCTTACTAGGCAGATTTCTCAAAATCCATGAAGGAAGAGTAAAGGGTCCTTCTAAAATAGTCACCTTGAGAAGAGTAATGAAGAGGGAGACAAGGATACACTGTCGCGGCTCAGCAGAAAGGAGAAGTGGGGTCCTAGAAAAAAACAAATAATAACTGGGCTCAAACTCAGAGAGAAAGGTGAAAGAAGTTAAGAGAACTCTGACTACAAAAAAAAATTGCAGGAAAAAACAAGGAGGCCTCGTAGAAGACTGAGAGGATAAGACTAAAAGTATAGAGTAAACTGACTTCCTATGCTAACTAGCCATGATAAGAAATAACTGATCATAAGGGCCCACTAAAAACACATGAAGCTTTCAATAAGGAGCTAAGAAACCCGAGAAACCAAAGGCGGATATGGTGCAAAGATAACAAGCCATAAGCGTACTATCCTAGACCAATAAAACATGGTAAGTTGCTTCCTTGACTCAGGCACCCAGTCGTAGATGTCCCACTGGGTCTACGGAAAACCTCCATTAAACCTGCTTCCAGAAGCAATTTTTACTTAACCCATGGACACATTTTGAACCATTTTGTAACTCTTTGTGTCTAGTATTTGGCAACTTGGGAATGCGTACTTCGAAAGATTAATATTCAAAACCTCTCAATCCCTTATTCAAATGTTTCTCTCTTTCCAATGCAAATAATATGGTCCTTTCTAAGAATAAAGGATGGAGTTTTTTTATTTGGGCACTTTGAATCTTTGACCCTACAAGGTATAAATAAAGGTGGTTAACCCAAAAAAAAATGGTTTGATTGACCTTCTAATGGAATCTTTTGGGTTTAGGGGACAAAAATTTGTTGGAGATATTACACACTTACATATTCACTTTTTTTTAAGTTTTAGATTCTCCTACAAAATAAGGTGCTTCCTATAAAATAGGGCKCATTATCATTTCACTTAGGACTTYARTTCAGACTCAATTGACTAGTGGAAGACCACTCATGCTTCTATTACCTAGATTTTAGGGCATGAAAACGCACTTCCTTTGCATGAATGTGTTATTCTTGGTCTCCACACTTGTCACTCACTTAAATTGTTTCCTCTTAAACAATTAACTGAGACTAGCTAGTACTTGACCCCTGTTACAATGAGTTAGTTTCCAAATCTCCTTTAGATCACTCATATGGCGCATGTACTCCCTAAGATCGGTGCATTGCTTCTCTTGGATTACTTATATGTGTGTGTATTACTCATTCATTATGTTGTGATTAATAGATTTTCTCATTTTTTTCTCTCATTATTGTGTCTCTCTCTCTCAATTCTCTTGCAATTTTTATGTGATTTTGTCTAGCTAGGTTCTCTGTGAATGGTTTTAGGTTTTTCATCCAAACTTCACAAAATTATGTTGATCAACATTGAGAAGTCCAAATGGAATTCTTAGACTATATGAATCCATGTTTAAAAAATTTCATATCCTTGGGACTTCCAAGAGGGAAAATTTTCCAAGTGCACCCATATACGCATATGGGCATGTTGCATGGTCAACACATGGCAACTCGTTGCAATAACCTAAGCTCTCTAGCTCTAAACAAAGCATGGAAGTGATCACGAAAAGGTGACATATTTCATTTCATAAATATCAATCAATTATTGAAATCCATTCAAGTTGCCTCATTAAAAAAAATCAATGGAGACCTTCATGGAATGTAACAACACTAGTCCCCATGGAACTTATCCTAATAAGAATGAAGGGACAAGAACCTATTACTTTGGCTTCAATATCAATTTTTTGATCCTTTATGGATAGGGATTTGAATTATATTTCTCAAATATGATTATAGAAATTCCCTCGAGTGTTTCTCCATTGTCCTTTGCACATCCATAGTCCCAATGGAGTCATCGTGATGTCACAAACAATTCTCTATTGCTAGCTAGGTGCCCATAGTCCCTACAAAGGGTGTTTCATCTCCTTATTTATTGACTTCCTTTTTGTTCCTTTTTTTTCTCTTTTTTTTTTCTAATATATTGGGGAGAAGAAGCATCCAAACCAAGTTTTATTAGTAGGATTGATCACCTTATATTGGGATTTATAAAATAGTTCATATCAAGGATAAGATAACCCATGAAAGATTTGACTAAGAATTTCAATCTTCAACTTTGTAAGAGTAGTTTCCTTTATATGATCAACATTTCCTCAAAGGGAGCTACCAGCAAAATTCAGAGGGTTGTCATGAGGTAATATGTAGAGGAACAATATTGCAAGGCTTCACTACTACCCTATCATGCTAACTGTAATGACCCTTGGAAGATGATGAAAAGACATCTAAGACTCTTTGTCTAATTTATTTGAAAATAAAATGACTAGAAAAAATGAATAGGAAAAGGAAAATCCACCTACACACTAATCCACCCTAAATCCTAAATACTATGTGCACACTAGTCCACCCTTTGGCAATGGAAAAGTGGAAGTAGTGTTTCAGGTGTAGGCCAATGATCAATAGAGGGAATTCATTATCCTCTAAATCTTGAAGTTGGTAAGTATTCTAGCTCAATTTCTTGATATCTAGCATGGACCAACCCATAGTGGGGAGAGCTTAAGATGTTTTCCTTTTGGCTAGTGGGATTTATCCCACATATGTATGAGGTCACCTATCTAAAATAATTTGTCTGAAGTGTTATTTTCAAATCGATGTTTGACTAGGAATTAGTGTGCAAACAACTTTTGTTCGACCTTCTTTCTTTCCTTTTCTAATTTCATCAAAGAATTTATTTGATTCTCATTTCAATAAATTTCACCCAAGATTGCTTTGGAGATTTGTAAAGAAGGTAGAAAGATATTAAGAGTAATAATGCCCTCCTTTCTATAAACCAAGAAATGGGGTGAATTCTCAAGGCCACTTTATGTAATGTTCCTGACTTGGCTAGTCTAGGAAATGTTGCTAATGTGTGTATAGAATCATTGGTTTACAACACATAAATGATCATACAAATAATAAATGCGACAAAGGACTGCAAAGTTTGTATTATGATATCTCCATGGATTACAAAATGGTCAAATGTCGCTGAATAAACTGACAATACTCAACTAGATCAACAGACAAAGGATCTTAGCCGGAATACAAATAAGCAACTAAAATATAATACCTGGAATATGGGAGCACTGTGGAATCAATGGATGCGTTGGGACTATGACAGCTCTGACGGTAACTGTTGGAAGTCTGGAAAGTTCACCCTAGGAGCTATACTTCTTGGAATAGCCTGGAAACTGGCCCAAATGATGTGCCCTGCTCTAGTCCTCAGTACCGGTATCTGTCGAACCCCTCTGTTGATGAATCTAGACCCCGGATGGATACCCCTGGGGGAATGCACCCCTCTTCTTCAGGAAAAATGCATCCTAGTGATTCCATCATCGGAATCGGACAAGATATGTCTCAAAATGACCGCCTTGGTCTACTGGGAAATGGTTCTGAAGGGTTTCCCTGAATCTGTTATGATGCTCGCTCTAGAACCCCAAATGTGCCCGCCAAAAGTGTTGCACGTCCAAGTCTGGAAAATGCATCCCAGTTGATTCCTATGTCGGAATCTGATGAGGAACCAAGAAAAAGATGTGCCTTACCCTCCTCTCAAATGGGTCGGAGGGAAATCTCGAAATTCTCCTTGGATGGGATAAGTCGACTAAAAACCCTCTCAGAAGTTGCGCCCTTGCTGCTAAACATTGTATATCTGTCGCTGAAGAATGATGGAAGACCTAGATGATCTTCCCAGTGACTAGGGTGTGTCTCTCAACACTGAAATCAGCCAACTGGTGTCTTCCTCCTGGAATCAACTGAATTATCTCTCCTAAGATGTGCCTCTCTCCTCAATGATAAGTCATAATCTGCATAATAATGAATTAGGTTGTTGACCCTTCCTTTATAGCTTTCCAAAACCCTAAATCATGTTGAAACACTAATTCACTGTTGACTTCCAAAACCCTAAATCACTGTTGAAACCCTAATTCACTGTTGACTTCTATTTTTACCTCATAATCACTTAAAAGCGCTTTTAACCCTTTTTAGCTCAATGTCACTTTCTGAATATAACACATGTGACTGGAGTGACCTCTAGTAACCTTGTTTACCCCTCTTTGGCCCTGGCTATATTCTAACGGGGCAGTTTAGACCATTAAGCCTCCTCTCTAGAGATCCTATTTGGAAAGGGACATTACAGTCCTCCCTTCCCCAAAATTGCTTGTCCTCAAGCAATAACAATCCAGGGTGTTGCAACACCTGCTCGCTCTCCCAAGTAGCGTCCTATACTAGAAGTCCTCTCCATCTGATCAAAGACTCTCAGATGACCTTGCTCCTCAGTTTCCGCTCCCGGAACTCCAAAACCTCCTCCAGAACTAACTCTAACTGTCCCTCCTCATCCAATGGGGGAAGATCCTCTGATGTGCTAATGAATTGTCCCACTGCCTTTTTTAGGCAAGACACATGAAACATGTTATGAATCTTGCTCCCCTCTAGAAGCTCTAGCTCGTAAGCAACCTCGCCTACTCGACGCATGATCCTATAAGGACCATAAAATATGGGCTTGAGCTTCTCGGCCTCACTCTTCTTCAGAGATGACTGTCTGTAGGGTTGGGGTCTCAAAAAAAACAAATCTCCAACCTCAAAGCTATGCTCGATCCTGTGCCTGTCCGCACTTATCTTCTGTCGGTTTTGCGTCGTCTGCAGTTTCTCTTTCAACAACTTGAGAATCTCCTGACTCTCTATGATCCAATCCTTGGCCTTGGGAGCTCTGCTCTCCCCGAAGACCAAGTCTACCAAAGTGGGAGCATCATATCCGTACAATGCTCGGAAGGGTGTCATACCAATGGACATGTGGAAGGTGGTG
>JASDQU010735688.1:206474-217602 GCA_032191745.1 Picea mariana
GACCAAGTCTACCAAAGTGGGAGCATCATATCCGTACAATGCTCGGAAGGGTGTCATACCAATGGACATGTGGAAGGTGGTGTTGTAGCAATGTTCTCCTAAATGTAACCACTTTACCCATGTTCTCTATTGTCCTCCTACATAGTTCCTCAAATACCCTTCAACCCACTTGTTGACAATCTCGGTCTGCCCATCTATCTGAGGGTGATAGTTGGTGCTAGGTGTCAAATCTGTCCCCACCAACCGAAACAAATCTCTCCAAAATGTCCCTATGAATCGACTGTTCCTGTCATTGATGATGTTCTTTGGCAACCCATGAAGTCTGAAGACCTCCCTGAAGAAAATCTTGGCTACCTGAACTGTGCTGTACTCTGTCGGTATGGCATAGAAGTGAGAAAACTTGGTCAATTTGTTGACTACTACATAGATACAGTCCTTACCCTGGACCTTGGGTAGACCTATGATGAATTCCATAGATATACTCTCCCATTTCTGCTCTGGAATGGGGAGTGGTTGAAGTAGCCCTGCTGGAGAGCATGCTCTAACTTGTTCTGCTAGCAAGTCACACACTCACTGACATGTCTCATAATGTCTTGTTTGAGGCCCTTCCATGAGAACCTCTCTCTGATCTATCTATAGGTTTTGAAAAACCTCTGATGGCCTGCTAGAGGTGAATCATGAACTGCGGTTTACAACATATAAATGATCATACAAATAATAAACGCGACAAAGGACTGCAAAGTTTGTATTATGATATCTTCGTGGATTACAAAATGGCCAAATGCAGCTGAATAAACTGACAATACTCGACTAGATCAACAAACAAAGGATCTTAGCCAGAATACAAATAAGCAACTAAAAGATGATACTCGGAATATGGNATAATACTCGGAATATGGGAGCATTGCAGAATCAATGAAGAATGATGGAAGACCTAGATGATCTTCCTGGTGACTAGGGTGTGTCTTTCAACACCAAAATCAACCAACTGGTGTCTTCCTCTTGGAATACACTTAACTATCTCTTCTGAGATGCACCTCTTCTCCTCAATGACAAGTCATAATTTGCATAATGATAAATTAGGTCGCTGACCCTTCCTTTATAGCTTTCCAAAACCCTAAATCATGCTGAAACCCTAATTCATTGTTGACTTCCAAAACCCTAAATCACTGATGAAATCCTAATTCACTGTTGACTTCTATTTTTAGCTCATAATGAATTAAAAGCGCTTTTAACCCTTTTTAGCTCAATGTCACTTTCTGAATATAACACCTGTGACTGGAGTGACCTCTAGTAACCCTGTTTACCCCTCTTTGGCCTTGGATATAGTCTAACAGGGCGGTTTAGACCATTAAGCCTCCTCTCTGGAGCTCCTATTTGGAAAGGGACATTACACACAAAGCCTTTCACAGTCTATTACAACCACTTGCACTTAGCTCTACAAGTCTCACATAGGATGCACAAAGAATTTACAAACCACACTTTCACTTAGCACTTAGCTTATCATCCTGCTACTTATGTCACCTAGCTACTTATTTATACTTTACAAAATAGACCTAAACATGGGTAAACCCATGGGTCGACATTCCCATACCCGTTACATATTCCCAAATCCCAAAAAGGACCCAAAAAGGGGCCGAGATCCTGTGATATCTGCTTTGTCTTGCGCTCTGTCTTCGACAGGCTGTCGAAGTCCCGAAATAGGTCAAACTTGACCAAGGATCTCCCAAAACTTGGTCAAGGGCCAACATCTGTCCTCCCTAGACAGATCTTTTTGTCTCACTTGTATCACATGTATACAGAGATTATGAGATATTATGATCAATTCTAATTTATAATTTCTTTCAAATCTATCACCCACAGACTTCCAAATTCCCCATTTTGTTTTTTAGATCTGTTCCACACAGGAACCAGATTCACAAGTATGGGCCTTTTCTTCCCATAGCGGTCTGGCTCAGTAGGAAATTGGTCTTCCTTATGGGCTTACAACACTGCCATATCCAAGAGCCTTTCTTCCTACAACTTCAACATTCCTCATCCAAACAAATTGTTAGTTTTCATGCCCTTTATAATTTCAAAACTATGCATACTAACATTCCAAGTCATTTTCATCTATTCAAGGATACAAAGAAAAAGAACATATCATTATTTACGTATGCACCCTTTCAACATACCAAATTTTTCTAAATGCAATTCAAATATCAAATGAATTTAATCAGTGTGCTAATCTCCATGGCCACATCCATAACCAATGTACCCTTACATTGGTTTTAAGTTTTCCACACCCATGGAAAGCACCTTGTCAGGGTGTGTTGGAGCTTAACCAACCTCTTCACCATATGGCTTATTCATTCTCGTTCATTATTGCAGCAAGACTATGCTTTCTGCTATAGGCTGATCACGATCCCAAATGAGCACATATGAAACTAAAATTTTCTCTTGAATGCACCCAAGCATTCTTCTTTCATTAGTAACCAGGGTGCCAACACTCATGGCCACCCAAAATTCTCTTTTCTACACATGACATATATCACAAATACCTTAGTCATCATGTAAAATAAAAATGCATTTATCATAACATTCCAATAAATAAAACATTTTCAGATATGTCCTAGCATATTTTTATGCACTTCATCACATTATCCTTAATGTTTTCATGAGTTCAACACAAACAATCCTCGTTTCTACAATCATACAACCATCATCACTATGGTGTCAAAACATTTACTTTCATCAACACACCAACTTCTTGTCCTAGAGAAAACATAATACACAACAAGAAAGGAGTTAAGGGCTCTTCCCTTTTCTCCAACTCCTTCTACATAGCCTGGGACTTTCATTCCAACTGAGTTATTCCAAGGCCTTACTACCTTTACTTAACACGGCTCATCCAAGCCTATTCATTTAAACATACTCAATGGATTTCTTTTCCTTTTACCAGTTTTACTTGGTTCCACAACTGCTCTTTTAAGATCTACAACTCTGTAAGCAATTCAGAGTTTTTAAAGTGAGACAAGTATTCCCCTTTTTCCCTTCTTTGCTTTTGTAATTTACTCCCAGTTGGGATCTTCCTGCTCTTTTCTTTGAGCATCCTTGGTTAGGCTCACCCTAACCTTTTGGATACATCAACATGCTTCAATAGCAAAATTTTTGTTCATAATGAATCATGAACTTGTGCATTCTGCACATTACCATTCAGTTATCAGAATGGTCAACATTCATTTGTTAGTCTTCCACTCATACAATTTGTTTTAGAATGTAATCCAGGATTCTTATATACATACATATGCTTGCAGCCCACTGCTCGATTCTTAGCAGTCATTAGGGTGGTGACTCTGTTCTCTTAACAGAGTCTTCACACAGTTCTTCCACCAGAAAATCCTTCAGCATGCAACTTCCTTATTGCATATCCTTCACTATTTGTGATGGCCTCAACCTCGAGTTAGATTCAGTTGTTTACCAAAAAATTTCATAAGGAATATAAGCATGCATCTTTGTTATGCATCCATATTATTTATCCACACATATTCCTTGTTTTGTTAACTTACATCCATGATGTTCTTAACCACATGCATATCATAAGCCTATGTGTAGGTATTAGAGGTATATTTCACAGCTCACATACATATTTACTTTAAAATCATTCAACTCGTGATTTTTCACAATCATTCTCATGTGATCCTCAAGGGCACAATAATTTTCCCTCTTATCATGACAACAAAGCATCCTTGCTCATTTACTCTTTCGTCTATTTATATTATTCTTTCCTGAGGGAATGGAGCACATTCCCCTCAGGTTATCCTTCCAAACAAAACTTTCATGAATCTTTAGAAGGTATTCAACCATGCATCCATGGCATTCATTTAATCTTGGAAAGTGAAATTCCTGCCTTACATTTCACTCATTTAGGCAATCACATTGTGCCTTTAGTATACATATACTCTTACATCATACATGTGCATCACTTGCACATTTAATATCATTCACTCATATCTATTTGGTCTTAATATCCGTCTCCATATCAAGAAAATTCATAATGCAGTAGATTTGTGCACTCAAGCATATACAAACATAGCTAAACATTCATCATGCAAGCTCATTGCTTGCAACCTTTCCATGTCCTTCATGGACATATCAAAATTTTAGATATTTCTCCCAAGGATCTTACTGCTATTCTCATGACAATTTCCTTAGAGATACTCAACAATGAGATTCCCTTTCGGTTGAGAACTTGCAGTCATTCACATGATATCCACCTAGCAGTTTAACATACATAGTCATAACTATGTTTACCTTTCTACACGGTAACATCTAGCAAGAAAACACTCTTGCCTAAAATTCCATAAAAAACATTGGCCAACTCATAAATACAATTTGGGCAATTATAACCATGCCCAAGCTAATAAAACAACCAATCTAGCTTCCAACTGGTCTTGATCAGCAGACCTTTCGATCAAGGAAATCCTTTTCTAGATTCCCCTCACTATGATTTAAGTATACCAAACCATATCTATATGGATACCATCCACCACTGGATGTCAAACTGACCCATTGGGCATCTAGAAGTGCCCCAACACTTTCTTTACCACATTCAGGATCAACAATTAATTAACCGTTTTACCTCATTTATAATAAATTTTAATGTTTAATAACATTTGGACTGTTTCCTTAAAACCCAAATACAATTTTGAAGTATGTTACTTACTAATTATTTTAATATAGAACTCCAGAGTATCTTTAGATCATAATTAGTCTTGGACGGAGGGTCCATCTCTTTCTTCTTAAATTTTTGTAGAGGTTTTAGTTGTTTCTGTCTACTCTCATTAAAAATATAAGATAGGCTGTAAATGTAGATCAACCTTAACCATTACACCTAGAACTCTTTCTTTTGTTCAACAACAGCCAGGGACGAAGGTCACTCTCCTCCTCCCATAGGAATTCTGGCAGATTAATTTCTTAGCCACCAAGCAAGAGTGGATGTTGTGATTTCTCACTCAATCACCCCATATTTCTATAGCTCCGTTTATTAGTTTGATTAGAAAAACACTTCCCAACAATTCTTGTACCTAGAAACAAAATTTGTTTCTCAGTTCTGTTCGAAGCCCGAGAGTTGCACATGCTCTCCCTTTTTAGAGAATGGTCACCGGACTCATTCCTCTTGCATAGACACACCCTTAGGTTAATAGGGATACACACTCCCCTAGCACAACCATGAGCTTTTGAACTTGCTCTTGTCACTTCACTTCTACCTTCATGCAAGTTGTTCTCAATCTATATGGTTCCTTTTTACTTTCTTACCGGGTTATTCCAACGACAATTTGTTTTTCATTAATTATAGGTCAAGTAAATTGACCTTACCATTTCCATCATTCCTCTGATCGTGAGGGATCATATACATATACAAGGTTTAATCCTTCATTAAAGCAATAATTGTTACTGCTACATATCCTTTCAATCCATTCACACCCAAGTCTTGCTATCAGTGCCCATCAGCATAATCCTACTCCTGTAGGATTGGCTATCATTTCCCAAAAGAAATTATAGGCTTCCTCTACCATAGACTAGCATGATTCAATCTCATTGGTTAAAATCCCAGTTGAATTTTAATCTACATCCTTCTCCTCAATGGACTTATGCGGATGATTTTCGTACGACAATGATACTCTTAGCAGGCTCATTTTAGCCTTGGTAAACTAGTCTTATGACTGTTCTCCGACCCATCCAGACCTGTGTCTGAATCATGCTCTGCTAGATAGGGTAGGGTAGTATTCCCTCTCCCTTAAAGTTTTCTAAGAAAGAAAATTACTTGACTCTTTCGTGAGTCCAAGCAAGCCAAGTGTTGTTTCCATGCTCTGATACAAATTTATAACACACCCAACCCCTAAGTACCCTTTTAGGGATGGGGCATCAAAATTTCACTTTCCTTAATTGTCTCAAATATTCTTTCCGAGATCTCCATCACCCTTTGCTTGTCAAGAGCTTTCCAACGACTGTTACCATGCTCAAATCCAAGCTCTGGATAACAAGTTTTTCCCTCCCGAAGCTCCTCAATCATCATTGGTTAAAGGCCACATGGCATCCTTATGGTTTCGTCTCACTTGTACCACCCCAAGTTTCCCGAAGTCTCGAAGTTTCCAACTCTCTTGCATCTATTGGTGAAAATCCATCCACCATTAAATCCACTGACGGGACTTCGTCCTCGTGTAACACACAAGGTTACGAGAATTCAGTGTTCGACGCTTCGGTGCTGAACACCTATTTTTCTTTCTACATGCATATCCCCTGGAGTCTTGAACTCTCGAAGGAACCCAAAATCTCACCATGTGGCTCTGGCCTTCGGCCTTTTCAGCTTATCTACGACACTGCACTTCAATCCTCTGGAGTCCCGAAGTTTGAGACTCCCGAAGGGTCCACCCTTACATGTGATGGCGTATCAAACGCAAAGGTAAGGACAGGTGGGCTCCAAGTACTCCACCCGCCAATAAGCTAAGCGAGTAGGTGCTAGGGGGGTGACACGCAACAAGTCAGAGACGACACGTGGCCCCGTTAGTGGGTGAGACATGACTTGTTCTAATGGGCATACAGGGTCTACAAAAAGTAAGAATCAAGGTGACACGTGGAACTTCAATCATGGGTTTACGTCACCCTAGATGACGTTAGCGGGCCACGTCACTCTGGACTGATAGCCTCTTGTCGCCCTTAGATCTCACAGTCAAGATGCGTCCACGTAGATCCTCTGATCTATGACCTCCATCACTTCGTAACTTCGGTGTTCATGGATCTGCTATGTAACTTCCTCTTTGTTCCCAGAGTGGTCAGTGTCGGGCTAACCACGGTCTAGATATGACATTCAGGAGGGATCTCGAAGCATCCTCAAATCGATGGCCCACAATGCTTTTCTGGGCTCCTAGCTTCGAAGCTTTCCTCACCTTGAACCACACTTCCTTTCGAAGTTCCGAACTCCGAACACATGAAAGACTTTAATCAATAGTCCACATTCCCTCTACAATGGGTGATCAATATCAACTCCGATTGTCGGGCCTTCAAGAATTCTCGAACCAAAGTGCAACACATAGCAGATCTTCTGGAGCATCGAACACCGAACCACGCTTGATCTGTCGCCACGTGCACCTGGCGCCAACAACCAGGATTTTCTCCAGCCTGCGGAGCTTCGAGAAACTTGCACACTCTTGCGATTGCACTTTGACTTTGCTAGATAACCAGACTTCTGGATAACCTTTGATCTGCAGACACACATCCCTCTACTATCAACGACCCATATTAACTTCACAAATTTGGCATTCGGGAGTTTGGCCGGGTAGTTTCCTTTTCACTCCCAAAGTTGATCAATGCCGAATGACCATGATGTCAATCCAACAGTCAAGGGAGATCTTGAAGTACCCTCGGATCTACGGTTCTAGTCGCTTCACGACTGAGAAGTTGATTAGGGTTTAACAACAGGACAAATCCCACAGTAATAGTTAAGAATATCGTCGAATGTCGTTCAACCTCTTTGGTAACCGTACCAGCAAGTTGCCTTCGGTTGGTTTTGCATGTGGTAACATTATAACATCTCGGAGCTCCGCACCTCTAAAGCCATGAAACTCAGAAGACTTAGCTCTCGTCGGGAGTAGCACTGGGTTCCATGGCTCTGGTCCTATGAGTTTCTCTGTCAAACCCCAGAGGCTACACTCCTAACTCTTAGACAAAATTTGGTTAAGGTCGTGGGTATGCGCTCGTGGTTACTTGGACGACAGGTTTGAAGGAAGCACCTTCGTTTCACCGATTTCAATTTCTCAAATAGGGAAGGAAAGCCAAGGGATCGACCGAATCCAAACGGTCTTGTAGAGTCTATTCGAACTTCTTACTTATGGAATTGATCCCCGAGCAATCCCTTGGAGGAATTCTCTAACCAGTGTAGACGCCAAAACCTTATGTCCCAAATTCATTTGGAACTCCATTACTGATAGTTTTCCCTTCCTAGGTAAAAGTAAGCAAAAAACCATTGACAAGGGATAATTATCAAACTCTACCTCAAAATATTCAGTCAGCTAGACTGCCAGAGTCGTATTTATCTAACATCCAAGCAATATGCCATCATCCCTATTTATTAAGGATGTGTCTGTATAGAACAAATACAAGCATTTAATCAGACATATAAATTCAAGTTTACAAAATCTATGCAATACTTATCTATTATAGTTGATAGCCGACCAACTGACTGTGGGTGTTAGCCTCTCCACCCAACCATAGGCTGAGAGGCATTCATTCTTAGCGCTCTGGCCACCCCCGTGCCAAGCCATGATATCACTAGGGAACATTTGCAGTTTCTTAGAGATTCTTTCTCTATCACAACCTCTGCGAGGTTTATTAGATGCTCCCTCAACATCAAGCTCGTGACCTCCTGCTCAGTTAAGGTTTTCTAGGTTCTCTCCAATAATGAGAGCAACCTATTCTTTTTCTTTCTTCCTCTTAGCATATCCAGGTCACACACCCTCTGTGTGCATGGTCTCTTTTTCTCGTCCCCTTCATGCATATTATTTCACGCCTTTCTCCTCCTCAGGAAGGTTCTGGACTTGTCCCGTTCCTTTTGTCAGAAGGAAACTTGGGTCAGTCTGGGCCTATAGGAAAAACTGCCCTCTGTGGTACTTTGGGTTGACAATTTTCTATCTCCCCAGCCAGACCCTCCATGCTTCCATTCATTGGGGTAGTTGATTGTTCAACCACTCATCCTTTTCTTATTAACTGATTTCTCCTTGGGATTAGGATGAAGCTTATTATTTCAGCAAGGGGAAAATTTGGGTCATTTTGACATAATGAACCCTCTCCACAGTTTCCTCACTCTTTTCCTCTAGTGATATCATGGCCAGTACTTCAAGGCTTAAGCCCCCACAGTCAGTGATTGGCAAGCTAACCAATAATACAATTACATCGTTCACATGCCATAGCATGGTAATCATAATTAATGATTAATTACAAGCTGGGGGAAACATGGGTATTACAGAGGAACACCCTATTTTGTAAGGGAATATTCTTACCTAAGAAAGCGTTCTCAACATTGGACTATCAAACTTAGGAAAATAATTCTAGGTGAGTGCGTAATATCTCCAACAGGTAATAATGAATGATGGTTGTATCTATGACTCATCTCTACACTCAATCTACGCGAGTGTGCGATTTTAAGGGGCTCAAGAGTTAAAACCCCCAAGCACTTCTCTAGTGTAAGAATCAATGGAATGTGGCCAGAACTACAATCCAAAACCTTAAGATCATTATCTATAATAATCATTATGTGCAAATAAAGAACTTTAAGCAAATATATGTGTCATAAATCTCGTTAATCCATGGTTTCTTTTATATGGGGAAATCAAATTAAACATGACATCCCCATGCTTCCCCTTCAATTTTAACAACTCCAATACATGGAACTTTGTGCTAAGATTTGATGGACTTATGCTATAATAGAACACAATGGTAACGTGCTTACAAGTGAGAGTATCGATGCAATACAACTTCCTAAACACCAAGAGAGCCACATACTTCATCATGCACTCTAAAAGTTAGTTGAGAGTTGCATTGCTTGCCAACATTGTCCATGGTTTATAAAACACCAAGAGAGCTACATCATCATGCACTCTAAAACCTAGTTGACAATTGCATCGCTTGTCAATATTGTCCATAGTTTGTACATTATTATTTTCAGGAAATTCTAGTAGGTCTTAAGGAGAACATGAGAACTCTCATGAAAATTTGATATCCCTTGAAAAAGACAAAAAATGGTATTTGGTCTATTTATATGAATGTGTGAGTAACACTATGCATTCCTTATAGAATTTACCACTAACTTTAGATACTTCCATGACTAATTTAAGTATCTAGTAAACCTATCATATCTAAGACTTCAAAGAGAACATGAAATGCACTTTAATCTCTTTATACATATACATTAATTATGTTATGTGAGAGAAATTATCTTATGTTATGTGTCTCTCACATGTTGATGTTTTGATCCAACTATGTTATGTGGGTCTAATGGTTAATAACAAGTGTTTCCTCCTTGGAGGTCACATGTTCAAATCTAGAAAGGATAAGGTATGTAGACCTTTCTTATCCCAAAAACCAAGTTCAAATCTATAAAAATATAAAAGGTAAAATATGTATACAATTTTTGTCCCAAAAATAAAATGGATTTATTACACCAATTTGAGGTCTGGCTTAACCATAACGTGACCTTAAAATTATATGCTCCTGTACATGTATCACAAGACTACCTCGAATGCCCATTAACTACCGAATAAAACTCTTATCACAAGATTGGTCGATCGCCCGTGTCTTTAGCGAATAACTTGGCTACCAAATATTGACTCTTAAGGTGAAGTCATTTTCAGGTAACGCCGATGAATCGTAATGGGATACATTTCATTGTTGATTTTGACAATGAACATAATGTGAGAATACAGAGTAATCTGCCATGGAAATAGAATAAATAAATACAAAAAAGACAAAGGGAAATGAAGAATAAACTATGTAAGTATCAAAATTTTACCAACAAAGACACACTAAAGATCACGAAAAGACCCTGCAACCAATGTCGAACGCTACTTTGGTAATATTCGACGCCGAAAATTACAGTGTTGATACAAATTCGTGAGAATCTCCGATATGCTAAGCTTTTGGGAGTCTAATGTGACCGTAGCCTTAAAGTTAGCCCCCAAAGTGCGGCACGAGTACTTAATTAGTTATGGAGTACTTGCATGATGGTGGGCCACCGAGAATCGAGTACGCTGGAGGAGTTATGGCAATCCCCCACAATTCCTTAATATTTAATTATGATAATTAAGAGAGACAGTAATACAGGTGAGATCTTCGCGTACAAATTAATGGTGCGAAGGTCCCGCGGACTTCAGAGGCGAATTGAAATTTATATAATGTCTCCCCTCCGCGGTCTCTGCTATGTATACGAGACAGTTTTTTGTTTGTTTTTTTTCGCTCTTCTCGATGAGAGGACCGTTTGGTGAGTGCTGTCTGAGTCCTGCTCTGCGTATGTTTTGGTTTTGAGCTTTATCAGACTAAAAAGATTTAGACCACCGGAGGTCTGGAGTGCGATTGTCATAGCCCTGTATGAAAG
>JASDQU010735688.1:240539-261545 GCA_032191745.1 Picea mariana
AGCAAACTTTTTGTTCATAATGAATCATGAACTTGTGCATTCTGCACATTACCATTCAGTTATCAGAATGGTCAACATTCATTTGTTAGTCTTCCACTCATACATTTTGTTTTAGAATGTAATCCAAGATTCTTATATACATACATATGCTTGCAACCCACTGCTCAATTCTTAGCAGTCATTAGGGTGGTGACTCTGTTCTCTTGACAGAGTCTTCACACAGTTCCTCCACCAGGAAATCCTTCAGCATGCAACTTCCTTATTGCATATCCTTCACTATTTGTGATGGCCTCAACCTTGAGTTAGCTTCAGTGGTTTACCAAACATTTTCATAAGGAATATAAGCATGCATCTTTGTTATGCATCCATATTATTTATCCACACATATTCCTTGTTTTGTTAACTTACATCCATGATGTTCTTAA
The DNA here is from genome assembly GCA_032191745.1 of Picea mariana. Lineage (NCBI taxonomy): Eukaryota > Viridiplantae > Streptophyta > Pinopsida > Pinales > Pinaceae > Picea > Picea mariana. Next base: position 240,965 of record JASDQU010735688.1, read on the forward strand.
CCACATGCATATCATAAGCCTATGTGTAGGTATCAGAGGTATATTTCACAGCTCACATACATATTTACTTTAAAATCATTCAACTCGTGATTGTTCACAATCATTCTCATGTGATCCTCAAGGGCACAATCATTTTCCCTCTTATCATGACAACAAAGCATCCTTGCTCGTTTACTCTTTCGTCTATTTATATTATCCTTTCCTGAGGGAATGGAGCACATTCCCCTCAAGTTATCCTTCCAAAAAAAACTTTCATGACTCTTTAGAAGGTATTCAACCATGCATCCATGGCATTCATTTAATCTTGGAAAGTGAAATTCTTGCTTTACATTTCACTCATTTAGGCAGTCACATTGTGCCTTTAGTATACATATACTCTTACATCATACATGTGCATCACTTGCACATTTAATATCATTCACTCATATCTATTTGGTCTTAATATCCGTCTCCATATCAAGAAACTTCACAATGCATTAGGTTCATGCACTCAAGCATATACAAACATAGCTAAACATTCATCATGCAAGCTCATTGCTTGCAACCTTTCCATGTCCTTCATGGACATATCAAAATTCTAGATATTTCTCCCAAGGATCTTACTGCTATTCTCATGACAAGTTCCTTAGAGATACTCAACAATGAGATTCCGTTTCGGTTGAGAACTTGCAGTCATTCACATGATATCCACCTGGCAGTTTAACATACATAGTCATAACTATGTTTACCTTTCTACACGGTAACATCTAGCAAGAAAACACTCTTGCCTAAAATTCCATAAAAACACTAGCCAACTCATAAATACAATTTGGGCAATTATAACCATGCCCAAGCTAATAAAACAACCAATCTAGCTTCCAACTGGTCTTGATCAACATACCTTTCGATCAAGGAAATCCTTTTCTAGATTCCCCTCACTTTGATTTAAGTATACCAAACCATATCTATATGGATACCATCCACCACTGGATGTTAAATTGACCCATTGGGCATCTAGAAGTGCCCCAACACTTTCTTTACCACATTCATGATCAACATTTAATTAACCATTTTACCTCATTTATAATAAATTTTAATGTTTAATAACATTTGGACTATTTCCTTAAAACCCAAATACAATTTCGAAGTATGTTACTTGCTAATTATTTTAATACAGAACTCCAGAGTATCTTTAGATCATAATTAGTCTTTGACAGAGGGTCCATCTCTTTCTTCTTAAATTTTTGTAGAGGTTTTAGTTGTTTATGTCTACTCTCATTAAAAATAGAAGATAGGCTGTAAATGTAGATCAACCTTAACCATTACACCTATAACTCTTTCTTCTGTTCAACAACAGCCAGGGATGAAGGTCACTCTCCTCCTCCCATAGGAATTCTGGCAGATTAATTTCTTAGCCACCAAGCAAGGGTGGATGTTGTGATTTCTCACTCAATCACCCCATATTTCTACAGCTTTGTTTATCAGTTTGATTAGAAAAACACTTCCCAATAATTCTTGTACCTAGAAAGAAAATTTGTTTCTCAGTTCCCTTCGAAGCCCGAGAGTTGCACATGCTCTCCCTTTTTAGAGAATGGTCACCAAACTCATTCCTCTTGCATAGACACACCCTTAGGTTAATAGGGATACACACTCCCCTAGCACAACCATGAGCTTTTGAACTTTCTCTTGTCACTTCACTTATACCTTCATGCAAGTTGTTCTCAATCTATAGGGTTCCTTTTTACTTTCTTACTGGGTTATTCCAACGACAATTTGTTTTTCATTAATTATAGGTCAAGTAAATTGACCTTACCATTTCCATCATTCCTCTGATCATGAGGGATCATATACATATACAAGGTTTAATCCTTCATTAAAGCAATAATTATTACTGCTACATATCATTTCAATCCATTCACACCCAAGTCTTGCTATCAGTGCCCATCAGCGTAATCCCACTCCTGTAGGATTGGTTATCATTTCCCAAAAGAAATTATAGGCTTCCTCTACCACAGACTAGCATGATTCAATCTCGTTGGTTAAAATCCCAGTTGAATTTTAATCTACATCCTTCTCCTCAATGGACTTATGCAGATGATTTTCATACGACAATGATACTCTTAGCAGGCTCATTTTAGCCTTGGTAAACTAGTCTTATGACTGTTCTCTGACCCATCCAGACCTGTGTCTGAATCATGCTTTGATAGATAGGGTAGGGTAGTATGCCCTCTCCCTTAAAGTTTTCTAAGAAAGAAAATTACTTGACTCTTTCGTGAGTCCAAGCAAGCCAAGTGTTGTTTCCATGCTCTGATACAAATTTGTAACACACCCGACCCCTAAGTACCCTTTTAGGGATGGGGCATCAAAATTTCACTTTCCTTAATTGTCTCAAATATTCTTTCCAAGATCTCCATCACCCTTTGCTTGTCAAGAGCTTTCCAACGACTGTTACCATGCTCAAATCCGAGCTCTAGATAAGAAGTTTTTCCCTCCCGAAGCTCCTCAGTCATCGTTGGTCAAAGGCCACATGGCATCCTTGTGGGTTCGTCTCACTTGTACCACCCCAAGTTCCCCGAAGTCTCGAAGTTTCCAATGCTCTTGCATCTATTGGTGAAAATCCATCCACCATTAAATCCATTGACGAGACTTTGTCCTCGTGTAACACACAAGGTTACGAGAATTCAGTGTTCGACGCTTCGGTGCTGAACACCTCTTTTTCTTTCTACATGCATATCCCTTGGAGTCTCGAACTCTCGAAGGAACCCAAAATCTCGCCATGTGGCTCTGGCCTTCGGCCTTTTCGGCTTATCTACGACACTGCACTTCAATCCTCCGGAGTCCCGAAGTTCGAGACTCCCGAAGGGTCCACCCTTACATGTGATGGCGTATCAAACACAAAGGTAAGGACAGGTGGGCCCCGAGTACTCCACCCGCCAATAAGCTAAGCGAGTAGGTGCTAGGGGGGGTGACACGCAACAAGGCAGAGACGACACGTGGACCTGTTGGTGGGTGAGACATGACATGTTCTAATGGGCATATAGGGTCTGCAAAAAGTACGAATCAAGGTGACACGTGGCACTTCAATCGTGGGTTTATGTCACCCTAGATGACGTCAGTGGGCCACGTCACTCTAGATTGATAGCCTCTTGTCGCCCTTAGATCTCACAGTCAAGATGTGTCCACGTAGATCCTTTGATCTATGACCTCCATCACTTCGTAACTTCGACGTTCAGGGATCCGCTATGTAACTTCCTCTTTGCTCCCAGAGTGGTTAGCGTCAGGCTAACCACGGTCTAGATCTGACATTCAGGAGGGATCCTGAAGCATCCTCAAATCGATGGCCCACAATGCTTTTCCGGGCTCCTGGCTTCGAAGCTTTCCTCACCTTGAACCACACTTCCTTTCGAAGTTTCGAACTTCAAACACGTGAAAGACTTTAATCAATAGTCCACATGCCCTCTACAATGGGTGATCAAGATCCACTCCGACTGTCGGGCCTTTGAGAATTCTCGAACAAAGTGCAACACATAGAAGATCTTCTGGAGCACCGAGCACCGAACCACGCTCGATCTATCGCCACGTGCACCTAGCGCCAACAACCAGGATTTTCTCTAGCCTACGGAGCTTCAAGAAACTTGCACGTTCTTGCGATTACACTTTGACTTCGCTGGATAACCAGACTTCTGGATAACCTTTGATCTGCAGACACACATCCCTCTACTATCAACGACCCATATTAACTTCGCAAATTTGGCATTCGGGAGTTTGGTCGTGTAGTTTCCTTTTCACTCCCAAAGTTGATCAATGCTGAATGACCACGATGTCAATCCAACAATCAAGGGAGATCTCAAAGCACCCTCAGATCTACGATTCTAGTCGCTTCACGACTGAGAAGTTGATCAGGGTTTAACAATGGGACAGATCCCACAGTAATAGTCAAGGATATCGTCGGATGTCGTTCAACCTCTCTGGTAACTGTACCAGCAAGTTGCCTTCCGTTGGTTTTTCATGTGGTAACATTATAACATCTTGGAGCTCCGCACCTCTAAAGCCATGAAACTCGGAAGGTTTAGCTCTCGTCAGGAGTAGCGTTGGGTTCCATGGCTCTGGTCCTATGAGTTTCTTTGTCAAACCCCAGAGGCTACACTCCTAAATCTTAGACAAAATTTGGTTAAGGTCGTGGGTATGAGCCCGTGGTTACTTGGACGACGGGTTTGAAGGAAGCACCTTCGTTTCACCGATTTCAATTTCTCAAATAGGGAAGGAAAGCCAAGGGATCGACTGAATCCAAACAGTCTTGTAGAGTCTATTTGAACTTCTTACTTATGTAATTGATCCCCGAGCAATCCCTTGGAGGAATTCTCTAACCAGTGTAGACGCCAAAACCTTATGTCCCAAATTCATTTGGAACTCCATTACTGATAGTTTTCCCTTCCTAGGTAAAAGTAAGCAAAAAACCATTGACTAGGGATAATTATCAAACTCTACCTCAAAATATTCAGTCAGCTAGATTGCCAGAGTCGCATTTATCTAACATCCAAGCAATATGCCATCATCCCTATTTATTAAGGATGTGTCTGTATAGAACAAATACAAGCATTTAATGAGACATATAAATTCAAGTTTACAAAATCTATGCAATACTTATCTATTACAGTTGATAGCCGACCAACTGACTGTGGGTGTTAGCCTCTCCACCCAACCATAGGCTGAGAGGCATTCATTCTTAGTACTCTGGCCACCCCCGTGCCAAGCCATGATATCACTAGGGAACATTTGCAGTTTCTTAGAGATTCTTTCTCTATCACAACCTCTGCGAGGTTTATCAGATGCTCCCTCAGCATCAAGCTCGTGACCTCCTGCTCAGTTAAGGTTTTCTAGGTTCTCTCCAGTAATGAGAACAACCTATTCTTTTCCTTTCTTCCTCTTAGCATATCCAGGTCGCACGCCCTCTGTGTGCATGGTCTCTTTTTCTCGTTCCCTTCATGCGTATTATTTCACACCTTTCTCCTCCTCAGGAAGGTTCTGGACTTGTCCCGTTCCTTTTGTCAGAAGGAAACTCAGGTCAGTCTGGGCCGGTAGGAAAAACTGCCCTCTGTGGTACTTTGGGTTGACAATTTTCTATCTCCCCAGCCAGACCCTCCATGCTTCCATTCATTGGGGTAGTTGATTGTTCAACCACTCGTCCTTTTCTTATTAACTGATTTCTCCTTGGGATTAGGATGAGGCTTATTATTTCAGCAAGGGGAAAATTTGGGTCATTTTGACATAATGAACCCTCTCCACAGTTTCCTCACTCTTTTCCTCTAGTGATATCATGGCAAGTACTTCAAGGCTTAAGCCCCCACAGTCAGTGATTGGCAAGCTAACCAATAATACATTTACATTGTTCACATGCCATAGCATGGTAATCATAATTAATGATTAATTACAAGCTGGGGGAAACATGGGTATTACAGAGGAACACCCTATTTTGTAAGCGAATATTCTCTAGAAAGAATATTCTTAYCTAAGAAAGCGTTCTCAACATTGGACTATCAAACTTAGGAAAATAATTCTAGGTGAGTGCGTAATATCTCCAACAGGTAATAATGAATGATGGTTGTATCTATGACTCATCTCTACACTCAATCTACGTGAGTGTGCGATTTTAAGGGGCTCAAGAGTTAAAACCCCCAAGCACTTCTCTAGTGTAAGCATCAATGGAATGTGGCTAGAACCATAATCCAAAACCTTAAGATCATTTTGTGCAAATAAAGAACTTTAAGCAAATATATGTCTCATAAATCTCGTTAATCTATGGTTTCTTTTATATGGGGAAATCAAATTAAACATGACATCCCCATGCTTCCCCTTCAATTTTAACAACTCCAATACATGGAACTTTGTGCTAAGATTTGATGGACTTATGCTATAATAGAACACAATGGTAATGTGCTTACAAGTGAGAGTATCGATGCAATACAACTTCCTAAACACCAAGAGAGCCACATACTTCATCATGCACTCTAAAAGTTAGTCAAGAGTTGCATTGCTTGCCAACATTGTCCATGGTTTATGAAACACCAAGAGAGCTTGTCAATATTGTCCATAGTTTGTACATTATTATTTTCATGAAATTCTAGTAGGTCTTAAGGAGAACATGAGAACTCTCAAGAAAATTTGATAGCCCTTGAAAAAGACAAAAAATGGTATTTGGTCCATTTATATGAATGTGTGAGTAACACTATGCATTCCTTATAGAATTTACCACTAACTTTAGATACTTCCATGACTAACTTAAGTATCTAGTAAACCTATCATATCTAAGACTTCAAAGAGAACATGAAATGCACTTTAATCTCTTTATAAATATACATTAATTATGTTATGTTATGTGAGAGAAATTATCTTATGTTATGTGTCTCTCACACGTTGATGTTTTGATTCAACTATGTTATATAGGTTTAATGATTAATAACAAGTGTTTCCTCCTTGGAGGTCACATGTTCAAATCTAGAAAGGATAAGGTATGTAGACCTTTCTTATCCCAAAAACCAGGTTCAAATCTATAAAAGTATAAAAGGTAAAATATGTATACATTTTTTGTCCCAAAAATAAAATGAATTTATTACACCAATTTGATGTCTGGCTTAACCAACCTTAAAATTATATGCTCCCCTATACATGTATCACAAGACTACCTCGAATGCCCATTAACCACCGAATAAAACTCTTATCACAAGATTGGTCGATCGCCCGTGTCTTTAGCGAATAACTTGGCTACCAAATATTGACTCTTAAGGTGAAGTCATTTTCAGGTAACGCCGATGAATCGTAATGGGATACATTTCATTGTTGATTTTGACAATGAACATAATGTGAAAATACAGAGTAATCTGCCATGGAAATAGAATAAATAAATACAAAAAAGACAAAGAGAAATGAAGAATAAACTATGTAAGTATCAAAATTTTACCAACAAAGACACTAAAGATCACGAAAAGACCCTGCAACCAATGTCGAACGCTACTTTGGTAATATTCGACGCCGAAAATTACAGTGTTGATACAAATTCGTGAGAATCTCCGATATGCTAAGCTTTTGGGAGTCTAATGTGACCGTAGCCTTAAAGTTAGCCCCCAAAGTGCGGCACGAGTACTTAATTAGTTATGGAGTACTTGCATGATGGTGGGCCACCGAGAATCGAGTACGCTGGAGGAGTTATGGCAATCCCCCACAATTCCTTAATATTTAATTATGATAATTAAGAGAGACAGTAATACAGGTGAGATCTTCGCGTACAAATTAATGGTGCGAAGGTCCCGCGGACTTCAGAGGCGAATTGAAATTTATATAATGTCTCCCCTCCGCGGTCTCTGCTATGTATACGAGACAGTTTTTTGTTTGTTTTTTTTCGCTCTTCTCGATGAGAGGACCGTTTGGTGAGTGCTGTCTGAGTCCTGCTCTGCGTATGTTTTGGTTTTGAGCTTTATCAGACTAAAAAGATTTAGACCACCGGAGGTCTGGAGTGCGATTGTCATAGCCCTGTATGAAAGWGGTCTTTTTTATATATTCATTGAAGTAACCGTTGAAGTCTTGGTGGCGAAAAATTGGCCGTGACACCTGGAGAGCCCCCTAGGTTTCATTTTTCAACTCCATTGATCATAAATGGGCAAGATTGTGCTCTATTCTTGACTTGAAATACAAAGACATTCAGYTAATGGGAGTCATTTTGCGATATCTGAGGGTCTTCAGAGACTATATTGCTGAAAATGTAGCAGGTTATGTCTGTTAAGCTCATGAAATCTCAATAGCCTGAGCTCCTGTTATATTTTTTCTCATTCAAATCAAGATGGGAACTTCTGGCAATAGTAGCAGCTCAGGTTTTCTTAATGATCAGCTATCTAAGAAGACTTCCATATTGGGGCTGAGATTGTGGGTGCTTATTGGGATTGGAGTGGGTGTGTTTATCGTTCTGATATTGCTCTGCTTATCGATATGGTTGACATCGAGGAAGAAGTCCAAGAGGCTGCCTGAGAAGTTGCCATCTGCGTTGATTCCCATGATATCAAAAGAGATTCAAGAAGTGAGGATCGATCCACTGGGTGGTGCTCAGTTTGCTAGGGAGGATTCCAGCGATAGGGATATGGAAAAATCTGTGCTGCAGATTGGGTATGGGCATCTATCAAAACCCAGTTCTGATACAGAGAGAGCCAGCTCCGAGGCGGATTCGGGCATCAATGTGAAGCCGATTGAAAGGCAGTCTCTGTTGCGCCCGCATAGTCAGAAGCCACAGAAAAAGGTTGAAGAAGGGCGCCATGAAATAGGTGTTGTGGTGGAGAGGGACCGGGTAAATGCAGGGGATAGACATGGTTTTGTATCGTCTGATAAGGGGTCTACTGCAAGTGGAGAGACCCCCAGGTCAACTGAATCGCCCAGTACATCTGTGCCTGAAGTATCACACCTCGGTTGGGGTCATTGGTACATTCTCAGAGATTTGGAGATCGCTACTAATGGTTTCTCGGATGATAATGTCATTGGTGAAGGTGGCTATGGCATTGTCTATCGGGGTTTATTGCCTAATGGTAACCCTGTAGCCGTGAAAAATCTGCTTAACAACAGGCAAGGATCATGCTGTTACAGTTTTGTGAATCTCAGATTTTGTTTTGAGTTGGTCTTTGTTGTGAAATGCCATTGCTTGATTTTTTTGGCAGGGGCCAAGCTGAAAAGGAGTTTAGAGTAGAAGTGGAAGCCATCGGGCGAGTCAGGCACAAAAATCTTGTTCGTTTGCTTGGGTATTGTGCTGAGGGTGCAGGCAGGTATTGTCATATCTGGATGGATCTATCTATCTGTTGGGTATACTATTGATCATGGAAATCCACTGCTTATAAAATTATCTGATAATGTAGCGTATGGGTTTTGATGATTGATAACCAGGATGCTGGTGTACGAGTTCGTTGACAATGGCAACCTGGAACAGTGGCTTCATGGAGATGTAGGGCCTGTCAGTCCCCTCACATGGGAAACCCGAATGAAAATTATTCTTGGAACTGCCAAAGGGTAAATTCATCTGAACATATAAATTTATCAGTTTTGATTGATGCATAAGCCCATAATACAGACATTCTAGATACCTGCTGTTGTTACTGATTTAGAATCATGGATGTGTGCAGGTTAGCATATTTACATGAAGGGTTGGAGCCCAAGGTTGTTCATAGAGACATAAAATCTAGCAACATTCTCCTGGATAAGCAATGGAATGCCAAGGTTTCAGATTTTGGGCTGGCCAAGCTCCTTGGATCTGAGAAAAGCTATGTCACAACCCGGGTCATGGGGACTTTTGGGTAAATACTGATCCCTATCATGCTATCTGGTTTGAAGGCCTAGTCTTTAGTATTGAGCCTCAAGATTGCAAACGTTTTTGCATGAATGTTTTCTCTTTTTGCTGGATTACTGGCCTGCAAACCGAGGGAAATCATTAGCTTTGGTGCAGGAAAGATTCATGTTTATGAAATTTTTTCCCTTTTACTATGCGGTTGGACCATACCAGTCTATGGGACTGGGAAAAACTTAAACTTGATAAGATATTGGGGGGTATTCGGGATCTCTGTTATTAGTCATACTGCTTGCAGTGGTAGATGGTGTTTTGAAAATTCGCTTTTGCAAGAATGTTTTTTCATTTTGTTGGATTACTGGCCTAGAAACCAAAGAAAACCATTAGCTTTGGTGAAGGAAAGAGAAAAATATAAACTTAATGGGATATTGGGTATTCGGGATCTCTGCTATTAGATTGATGGTGTTTTACGGTGCCTTGTATATTCAGCTATGTTGCACCGGAGTATGCCAGCACAGGAATGCTGAATGAGAGAAGCGATGTCTACAGCTTTGGAGTACTTATCATGGAGATTATTTCGGGAAGAAGCCCCGTTGATTATGGCAGACCTGCTGGGGAGGTTAGAATATACAATTCTCTTCAATCCATTGCTGAATTTCTTCAATACTTTCATTTTACAGAGGCATATCTTTAAGGTCTTCAATACATCGGTGAATTTCTTCAATACTTTCATTAAAATTAACAGAGGCATATCTTTAAGGTCTCAAAGAGGAATGAATCTTTTTGAATTTAATTAATTTGCAGGTAAACTTGGTAGAATGGCTGAAAATGATGGTGGGGAGCCGAAGGTCTGAGGAAGTGGTAGATACATTGCTCGAGGTTAAACCCTCATCCAGGGCATTGAAACGAGCATTGCTGGTATCCCTGCGTTGCGTGGATCCAGATGCCGCCAAGAGGCCAAAGATGGGCCATGTCATACACATGCTGGAAGCAGACGATTTCCCGTTTCGTGATGTATGTTTATTCTTGGAAACAATCACCATGTATTAATGGCAGTGTTAATTTATATATAAATGAGCCAAGTATCAGTTACAGTGTTTGTTTATATAAAAACCAGCTGGTATATATGTATACACAGCTATTTAATGGTGTATACAGTATATCTATACTCTATATATACTTGTATTATTGCTTTGTTGCTCAATGCAGGCATTCCATAGTAATAGTATCTGAAACTTTACTCAAACTTGGATTTTTTTTGGGCAGGATCGTCGCCTAGCTGCCCGAGCACGTCGTGAGAATCCGGCGAATGACAGAAACTCGAATCCAAATGGCAATACAGACGACAACACTAGTGAAGGCGAAGTCAGCAGCCCCAGTCACAGAACGAGGCGGAGATTGTGATGACGATCATGGGATTTTTTCTTAGTATCACCGCAGATTCTGCTCGGCCTCATGTGCCTCTGCCCCCTCAAAAGTAGACGTAGATAGTTTGTTGATCATAGCCAGCTGTTATATTATATCATAATTATGGTGCTCATTTGTTATTTGAAGGCCCTGTAACATATGACCGACTGCTGAGAGCACTTAGCATCTGTTTTTGTTAGTGTTTCAGTAAATTTTTACAGTTATAAAGAAGAATCCTCTCAATTTTTTTCCATTCCTATTGCAGAATATTGGCATTAAAATTTACTGAAAAAAACACCCCAGTTTTGTAATTTGGCAGTTTTAGTTTCTGTACAAAATCAATTCGTCTGTAAATGGCCATGGCAGTGGAACTTCCATTAATTCTAATTATTTACCATGGTTTGCTGGTGTAATCGCTTTAGTAACAAATGATCTAGCATGCAATCCAAGCTAAAGGCTCTGTAATTGAATGGAATTTCAATTAGTCTTTTTTTTTTGTTTGTTAATTTGTGCGGAACCTGTTGGGTACGCGATTAACCTGTGGCTTGAGAAACCGTGACTTAGGGGCATCTAAGCCGTCAAAATCACCCGGGGATCGCACCCGGCCTGAGCCACACCAACCCTTAACATGGTTGGATTTTTTGTCCCCGCAGGTTTCGAACCGATGACTTTAACATCACGGAGTGGCTTAACAACACACTCCATCACCGACTGTCCTACACCTCGGGGACAAGAATTCCAATTAGTCTTAGTCTTTCTGCAAGTTGGGGTTTTTTCAATTAGTCTTTCTGCAAGTTCGGATTTTTTCAATTATATTTCAGTTGAATCTCAATTAGTCTTTCTGCAAGTTGGGATTTTTTCAATTATATTGTAGTTGAATTTCAATTAGTCCTTCTTCAAGTTGGGGATTTTTTCAATTATATTGTATTCCTTTTTAACTATCTCAAGTTATGTTGTACTTGAATTTCAATTAGTCCTGCAAGTTGGGTTTTTTTCAATTATATTGTATTCCTTTTTTACTATCTCACGTACAAATAGTCATATGAGCATGTGCTTTCTGGGTGGAAATAAACAATAGAGGCGCGCTGTGTTATGATCTCGAACCATGATGCCATTAATGGGTTGAAAACTCAAAGGTCTATTTTTGGAGTAAGATAATGGTTAATATTTTTGTTTTATTAGTAGGGTGAAAATAATGAGGAGCATTTAAATTTGGGGATTTTTAAAAGAAGCATAGATTTTGAAAATTGCTGAATTTCTGTTATTAGAATTTATAGTTTTACAGTGAATTTCAACAAAAATACAAGCATCAAATTCTCAGTAAAAATTTGTAAGATTTTGAAAAAGCATTTCGAAAAGAATCAAAATGATATAATAGCATTCCAAAAAGAGCAAATTGTTCCTTCATTACCTTCTGGAGAAATGAGTGGATAGTATACAAGCTGAAAGCAAGAGTATATAATAATGTGTCTTTTGAATGGAAATATCCGATCATGGTGGGACCGTTTTGCACTAAAGCTCTCTGTTTGTCTTTTGGTATTTTGTGTCCCATGGACAACCATCTAAAACAGTATTAGGTCTGATTATAACCAGCACACCAACATACAGCCAAGTTAAAACAAAATTGCGAACATATATATAGATAAAACAGGCTATGGTTGGCTTTTGTCCGCTGTCCATTACATTACTACACTATATAGAGATTCTGGTTTTGTTATATAGATTCTGGTTTTGTTATATAAAGCAGAATCTCCATTACCAGATGCGCAGAAAGAGTGAATCCGTGGTCTACCAGGGGCCCACCTGAAAAAGGCAAAGCATAGTTTACTGTCAACGATGAGTTGGTGCGTGCGGGATCGATGGTGACGGAATTCCCAGGAACGTTGCTGTGGTAGGGTTTAGGGTTTAAGATTTAGCAGGATGCGAACCTTAACCTTTACGTCATTGACCCGATGGACAACCCACATGATGGTCTGACAAAATTGCCGATTCCACTAATTAGCTAACGTTATATACATCATTACACATTGGCTAGGTACCCATCAAAGATAAAGGAATTAATTTATAAATGGCTTTACCGGAGTACGGCCCGGGTAGTTACCCGTTATTTTGGGGTCATTATTGATGTTTATTTATGATCATTATTGATGTTTATTTGATACCTGAAATCGTCAAATCGAGGAGGGGTTAGTTTAAAAAGTATATATATATATATATTAAATTAAATGAATTAGGAAAAATGATATTTTCATTCACTTTTTTTTTTTAAATTGGTTTTATAGTTAAACTTTTTATTTTATATAACAAAATTGTGTTTCTATATCTAAATTCTATACTTTATATCAATGTTTAAAAAAAATTAAATTTTTTAAACATGCTTGAAAATTAGTGCTTTTTACACTATTAATCTTAATTTGTTCCACTTCATATTTACAAGCCATTTCATTTGCATAGTCCTCTACCTAATTTTTCTACTCTTCATTCTTACAAATATGTTTGCATAGTCCTTACCTAATTTTTCTACTCTCCATCCTTACAAATACCTTTGCATAGTCCTTTACCTAATTTTTCTACTCTTCATCCTTACAAATATGTTTGCATATTCCCCTATCTAATTTTTCTATTCTCCATCCTTACAAATATGCTTGATGTCAATGGTCATAAAAAGAATACAATGTTGATAAAATAAGAAAGGTTTGAAAGTTTCCTAATGAGTCCAAGCTCTTGGTATTTATATACTCCACTTCCTTAGAAGTATTCCCTTGCCCTCAAACTAAATTATTTATATATTCCACTTCCTTACAAGTATTCCCTTGCCCTCAAACTAAATTATTTATATATTCCACTTCCTTACAAGTATTCCCCTATCCTCAAACTAAGTTATTCAACAATTATGTTGTTTAATGTTTTGTTGATTGTATTGTATTTAGTATGCTTGTTGTGGTTGTGATGCAACAAATGGGTACAATGAAAATTTTGTAGTCTAAAGATAGATCTGATTCAGGTGAGTTTCATTTTCTTGTCATTATCTTGATATAATGATATAAGGTCTATAAGAAGCTATTTAATATTTTACCTTGTTGTTATGTTACTATTTCTCATGACCCACATTAGAATGATATGACTATTTTAGAAGTGTTTGTCATTTTAAACAATTAGTTTCTTCATCCGGTGATAGAAATTGTTAGTGTCAATAATATTAAGCATGATAGGGTAAGATGGAAGTGCGATATGGTATGTATAACCATCACTTGAATCTAGTTCTATTGATATGAATTTCATTTGAAATAACTTTATTTTTGCAACTTGATAATGAGTAGATAACACTAAAATAAATCAATGAATGCATGAGTATCATGCATGACTAAAGGTCTTAGTTAATTTKCCAAGATGACTAAATATTTTAGTTAATTTGCCAAGTCTTAATTTGTCAAGTCTCATGGTRAGTAATGTCAGTGAGTTTTTGTCTTTTTTTGTATGCCTAAAAAAAAWAAGTACATATCAAATCTATTTATTAGATTCTATATATTAGATTGCACAATCCAACAATAATAAAGGGTTTTCTCTYTATATAATTCTTTAACCCTATAAGTATGACCTTTTACTTTCCATATGAAAAAAATGAGTGACTCTACTAACATTTTGATTATGGATTTGATTTTCTTTAAATTTCTTGGATACAACTTTGTTGATTTTATGGCATTGTATCCTATAGAATGAATGAAGATCAAATATCAAATTGAAAATACTTATCTAATATCTAATTACTTTCAACTTTTTATTATATAGGTATTACATAAAAAAATGTTTGTAAAATGAAGATAAAATATCAAATTGAAAATACCTTATCTAATATCTAATTACTTTCAACTTTTTATTATATAGGTATTACATAAAAAAATGTCTCTAGAAAAAAGAATCAAACTATATTAAAAAGTTCTTTGGATGGTACAAGTTGCATTATCTCTTTCAAGGGGAGAACTTAGCACTCAAAAGAAAAGAACACTTAAAGTAAATTGAGAGTTAGTGAGGAATGGAAAACTAAGTATGAAGGAAAAACACTTATGAAATGTATATACTATGAAACATACAAGGGAGCTAGACCATGGGGAGTTGGCATTGGTTGTTCTACCATGTAACATGATTCACTAGTTGGATGGAGTTGACATTGGTTGTTCTACCATGCAACATGATTCACTAGTTGTTCATGACAATTCAAGCATTAATAAATTTTCATAAGCAAATATGTACAAAGAACAAAACTATCATTAGTTGCATTAAATGCCTTGATGTAAGCGTGACTTGAATCATAATGGTGGAATGAGATAAGGGTATATGAAATTTGAAAAAATGCCAAGTGAAAAAGACTCTTAAATATTGAAGGATTTTACTTTTTTGTTTATATTTGTAATGGTGTTATATTTTATATAAAGTAAGATACATCAAATATTTTATATAAAATTTTGTAATTTAATGATATTATATTAAATTTAATTTCATTTTAACATTAAATAGTGTGTATAAGTGAAATGTAACACATAAAATTTTATAAATTTTTTTTTCTTAAAATTATAGTTATATATCAATATAAAACTTATAGAAAAATCAAGCCCTATTGGAATTAGATCCTTTGAGTTTAAGCCAGCAAACAACATTTAATTAAATAGTTATGCATTTAATTGAAAATCATGAAACAACCAAATGTATGTTCCAACTTTTAACGCAGAAGTTGCTTTTATATTCATAATAAAAATGAAAAAATAACACAAATAATAAATGATTTGATGTCTAATTGAAGACAAAAATAAATATCAAATCGGGGGATTTTAATCTGGACAAAATCACTATTTTCTGTTGTTTAAATTGCATTTTGCTAGAGAACTTCCAAAAAATAAAATGTTTAGACTATTCTAAGAAAATTATTTGATAGGTAATCTAGACAAAATCACTATTTTCTGTTGTTTAAATTGCATTTAGCCAGAAAACTTCCAAAAAATAAAATGTTTAGACTATTCTAAGAAAATTATTTGATAGGTAATCTGGACAAAATCACTATTTTCTGTTGTTTAAATTGCATTTAGCCAGAAAACTTCCAAAAAATAAAATGTTTAGACTATTCTAAGAAAATTATTTGATAGGTAATCTGGACAAAATCACTATTTTCTGTTGTTTAAATTACATTTTGCCAGAAAACTTTCAAAAAATAAAATGTTTAGACTATTCTAAGAAAATTATTTGATAGGTAATCTGGACAAAATCACTATTTTCTGTGATTTAAATTGCATTTAACCAGAAAACTTCCAAAAGATAAAATGTTTAGACTATTCTAAGAAAATTATTTGATAGGTAACTGTGATCGTTAAAATTAAGCCGTATTCACATCATCCACCCAGCCTTAATGAACATTTAAAACTGTTCCCTATTTTTGGCAAAGTTTCAGGAATTCAAAACTGTCCTCTATTTTTAGAACATGAGGGTTTGTGAATCTATTTAAAAATTTGGTTTTAGATTTTTTGTTTTGTGAATGTAAAAAAGAAGAAGGAAATTATCAGTTTTCTGAATCATTTTGGATGATACTCACATCCAAAATGAACTTCTTTATGCTCAAGTCAGGGAACAGGAATTTGGATTCTTAAATTAAAATTCTAAAGTTATAGTTCTTCCGTACGCAGAGTTTTAAGATACTATGAATCAATCCAAAACCTTAAAAAAATCCTTAAATAACTTCCCACCAGTATACTGGGCCATACTGCGCCCGCTACAGCAACGTCTATTGCTGTTTTTTCTGTAGCTCCAACGTTTAATTCACAACTTTTTCACGACAGGCCGTTGAATTGAAGAGACGTTTTGAACGGAAGTCTTCTAAAGCAGATTCGGCTAAAAATCAAATCAGTTCGGTTTGCATAGATTTGTGCGCCGTTGACAGAAACTGTGTCTTTTAATTCATATTTCTATAATGGATGTCATTGATTCCATGACATCCAGCATTGAAAATTCACGAGGGACTCTTGACTAATAAGTGGGCACTCTCCCCAAAGATTGAACAGTCACAATCTCGTGCAAGTCAATCAAAACGTTCATGGTCATGGCGGGGAGGACCCCTTAACCAATCATTTTCCCCAGTGCGATAACGCAGTAAAACTTTTTTTATAGTAACTATTAAGTTGGACATTTATACTCTCAGATTGTTCACGGGGTGCGTGTGGGATATAGGGGTGGTTGGATACAGCGTGGAGCAACTGGACTGAAATGGTCAAATTACTACGCTGTCCCTTCTACTTCCAGCTGGCTGGCATCAGGCATATATTGATCACAGTCTCTGTACATCCCGTCACCTCTTTATAAACGCCCATGGAATATTAGAAATGGGGAAAAATATTAATTATAAAAGTTATGACTCGGTCTGTCCTGTAATGACTTTCAGGATGCCACGCGGTGATCATGCACAAGTAAAACAATCATACTTCCACTGATATTCATTTGGTTTGTCTTTTATTCAGCGAGTCAAGAGTTTGTGTGAATTTTATTCTACGCTGTCGCAGCCTCGATGGTTACTGTAGAGATCGATGCCATCCAGCTATGGTGGGAGTTGTAGTGATCGATGCACTAATAGTATTGATTTATTGGTAATTTGTTGTAATTAGCGTTCGATAAAGGGCGACGGCCCTGTTATTCCGTGGATTTTTTAATCAAAATTGAATCTGATCTTCATAGGGATGTAAATTTGCAATTTCAATGTTTATAAACTGTTATTTTAAATCAATTTTTATTTTTCAAACCAATAAAAATATTTAAAATTATTATTTTAACAATGTAAAATCTATTTCGAAGAAAAAGGTCAAAAAGTAGAACAGTTAAACAATTGACTGATCCTATTTTGAAATAGACTAAACCCTATTCCCGGTTTATTCATACTCTGTGTTATGGCAATCAATAAATATTCAGTTACATGGTATTTAATGTTATTCATACTCTGTGTTATGGCAATCAATAAATATTCAGTTACATGGTATTTAATGTTGGGTTTTATATTATTGAATCTAATTAACTTTAAATCTATGTTGCACCAGTTTCCAGTTTATCCCAAATTTACATAAAAAGTCAACTTGGAAGCCACCATATTATATATTAAAAAAATTTAAATTTATTTTAGATTACAAAGTATTTAGATAATAATACATTTTAAATTTTATAATTGATTTTATTAAAACAATTATAATATATAAATTATTAATTTAATTTGTGTTAATAATTATATGAATATATTTAATATAACACTTTAATATCTATAAAAATTTAATTAAAAAATGAGACACAAAATACATATATAAAATTTTAATATCTTTTTAAAATTAAACTTTACACATATAAGCTTCAAACATCTTTGTAAATTTGAACTATTAATTTTGAATTGGAAAAAGGTGAATAATATTACAACAACAATTGACTGGAGCAAATGCTTGGCATGGATAGGATATCGATTTATTGGACTTTCATGTTTAGTGTGGGATCAAAGGAAAACATACATGCATTATTTTTTTTTTATGTCCACAACTATAAAGTGAATATTATTAAGTTTTTTTATTTATTTAAATAATTTTTGAAATAATATTTGGGTGTAGTTTAGAGGCTATGAGTAGGATGTTAAAAGAAGCTAAGGACTCTGGCTCGACAAGGGGGGTCAAGGTTTCAAAAAGGGAGATGATTTCTCACCTCATCTTCGTTGATGACATTTTTTGTTGCACCTATGGGTCGTTAAGGGATATATCAGTGTTTAAATAGTTCTTGACCTATACTGCTTAGCCACATGTATCACATTTAACTTCGAAAAATCTTGTTTCATTCTTCATCAGTGCTCAGATTTAAAACCCGCCAGATCGAAAATATTCTCCCGGCTCCTAGGCAAAATTTGGACGAAGGTTTCAAATATCTTGGTTTCTTTTTGAAGCCAGATAAGCATAGAATCACAAATTGGGGATGGCTAGTCAAGAAGATCAAATCTTGTGTTTTGATATGGGTCAATAGACTCCTATTTAGAGGATGAAGACTCGTACTACTAAAAACAATACTGGAAAGTATTCTGGTACATTGGTCCTCCATTGCAGCGATCCCTAAGGGTATCCTTAGAAAGATTCACAAAATAAGATTCCAGTATTTGTGGTCAGGGCAACACAAATTCGGTGGTATTCACCTGCAAAATGGTCTACTATAGTAGAGCTTAAGAACTTAGGAGGTTGGCAGATTAAGAACATTTACACATTCCCCCAGGCCTTAGTAGGACATAGTCTTTGGAGACTAACACAAGGTAGCTCTATTTGGGTTCGAGTTATGCATTCTAAATATTTCTCTAACATGACCATCGAAGACTAGTTTAGATCACCAAGGAAATCCTCCAAAGGATTCATAGTCTGTAAGGCTTTAGTTTCGACATTTCCTTTGGTGGGAGAATGGTCAATTTGGAAAATAGGTAACGGGAGGTAGGTGCGCATAAGAGAAGACCCCTGGCTAGGGGCGTGCAATGATTTCCGTTGCTTTGATCCTCTCATTCATTCCTTAAGGACTCAAAATGTCTTCACTCTGAACGACGCTAAGGCACTTTCGCCTCAACCTAGAGGGAGGGCTAATTGGAAATCTGCAGTTTCTTTGGAGTTGGAAGGAGATGTAGCCGAAGCATGGAACCGTTTTGTCTAACTCCTAATCATCAATTTAATTTATCTTGAAGAAGATGTTCCAGACTCCCTATGTTGGTCCAAGAACCCAAAAACATGAGAGTTCACAGCTAAGCTGGGATACAAAGCTAGTCACGAATCCCAGTTTGAAGGCGCTAAGAAATGGTGGTGGAGCCTAATCTGAAAGATTAACGCTTCATTGAAATGAAAAATTACCCTCTGGTTGGATTTAAATAGAAAATTACTTACATGGGACAACAAAATGAAATGAGGATGGTGCAGACCCAGTCACTACTTTTTGTGTAAATCTCATGAGGAATAAATTGCTCACATTTTCATTGATTATCCATATGCAGTCTAGGTAATRAAGATAATTTAGGATGAGCTGAAGCCGAAGGCGGTCTGAAACAATGCCAACTTAGAATATTCTTTGAAAGATTGGAAGTCTAATAAATCTGTTCATCAACATAAAGGCTTGTCGAGCATGTTGATTACAAACCTGTGGTGGGCCCACAACTCAAGTTTATTCAGGAACAAGGACATCGCTACAGAAATAAAAACTTGTATCACCTTAAATATGGCAGATGATTTCAAGGCCGAGCTCAAGACAAAGAATCCCAGGAATCTGATAATGCCTGAATTAGATTATGAGGTGCCATGGGGATTTTTTGACGGAGCTTTCCAAGGGAACCCTCCTATTTTTGGTGTTGGAGTGGTTCTATTTTTAAAACATAATCACTATCTTCATATGATATATTCTCTTTATGTAGGAACCAACAATAAAGTGGAGTTTATTGCAGTATGGACCTTGCTAGAAACTACTATCAAGAAGGATTTCAAGAAGCTATAAGCAATAGGAGATTCGAAGTTGGTTATAGACTAGGCATGCCAAAATAATTCTGCACAGGATGTCATATTGGCCCCATTGATGAGAGATATAAAATTGGCATACCAATCCTTTGAATGGATCTCCTTCAGCCACATTCTCCATGAACAGAACGAGAAAACATATGAGCTTTCAAAATAATCCCTATATCTACTGATCCAGGTGGATATTGGTGGCCACCCACCTATTCCAACTGGCTCCTTTTGCAAATTTTTAGTTCAACACGTTCTTTTGTACTTCTTTGTAATTGTGGGTTCTACACTTCTAGGGTTGTCTGGATCCCTACACATCTTCCAGGTGGACACTGGTGGCTTCCCACCTAAT
>JASDQU010735688.1:298076-319549 GCA_032191745.1 Picea mariana
CTTTCCAGCAAAACAAGTCAGAGCATTCTCTTCCAATAGGACTACTTCAACCACTCCCCATTCCAAAGAAGAAATGGGAGAGTATATCTATGGACTTCATCACGGGTCTACCCAAGGACCAGGGTAAGGACTGTATCTATGTAGTAGTCGATAGATTGACCAAGTTTTCTCACTTCTACGCAATACTGACAGAGTACAACGCAGTTCAGGTAGCCGAGATTTTCTTCAGGGAGGTCTTCAGATTTCATGGGTTGCCGAAGAACATCGTCAGTGACAAGGACAGTCAGTTCATAGGGAAATTTTGGAGAGAGTTGTTTCGGTTGGTGGGGACAGAGTTGACACCTAGCACTAGCTATCACCCTCATACAGATGGGCAGACTGATATTGTCAACAAGTGGGTTGAAGGGTATTTGAGGAACTATGTAGGAGGACAACAGNACGTGGGTAAAGTGGTTACATTTAGGAGAACATTGCTACAACACCACCTTCCACATGTCCATTGGTATGACACCCTTCCGAGCATTGTACAGATATGATGCTCCCACTTTGGTAGACTCGGTCTTCAGGGAGAGTAGATCTCCCAAGGCCAAGGATTGGATCATAGAGAGTCAGGAGATTCTCAAGTTGTTGAAAGAGAACTTGCAGACGGTGCAAAACCAACAGAAGATAAGTGCGGATAGGCATAGGATAGAGCGCAACTTTGAGGTTGGAGATTTGGTTTTCTTGAGACTCCAACCCTACAGATAGTCATCTCTGAAGAAGAGTGGGGCCGAGAAGCTCAAGCCCAGGTTTTATGGTCCTTACAGGATCATGCGCCGAGTAGGCGAGGTTGCTTACGAGATAGAGCTTCCAGAGGGGAGCAAGAGTCATAACGTGTTCCACGTCTCTTGACTCAAAAAGGCAGTGGGACAATTCATTAACACATCAGAAGAGCTTCCCCTGTTGGATGAGGAGGGACAATTGGAGTTAGTTCCGGAGGAGGTTTTGGAGTTCCGGGAATGGAAACTGAGGAGCAGGGTCATCAGAGAGTGTTTGATCAGATGGAGAGGGCTTCCAGTAGAGGATGCTACTTGGGAGAGCAAGTAGGTGTTGCAACACCCTGGAATGGTATTGATTGAGGACAAGCAATTTCGGTAAGGGAGGATTGTAATGTCCCTTTCCAAATAGGAGCTCTAGAGAGGAGGCTTAATGGTCTAAACCGCCCCGTTAGACTATAGCCAGGGCCAAAGAGGGGTAAACAGGGTTACTAGAGGTCACTCCAGTCACATGTGTTATATTCAGAAAGTGACATTGAGCTAAAAAGGGTTAAAAACGCTTTTAAGTCATTATGAGCTAAAAATAGAAGTCAACAGTGAATTAGCATTTCAATAGTGATTTAGGGTTTTGGAAGTCAATAGTGAATTAGGGTTTCTACATGATTTAGGGTTTTGGAAATCTATAAAGGAAGGGTCAACGACCTAATTCATCATTATGCAGATTATGACTTATCATTGAGGAGAAGAGGCACATCTCAGAAGAGATAGTTCAGTGTATTCCAGGAGGAAGACACCAATTGGTTGATTTTGATGTTGAAAGACACACCCTAGTCACCGGGAAGATCATCCAAGTCTTCCATAATTCTTCATTGATTCCGCAGTGCTCCCATATTCCGAGTATTATCTTTTAGTTGCTTATTTGTATTCCAGCTAAGATCCTTTGTCTGTTGATCTAGTCGAGTATTGTCAGTTTATTCAACCGCATTTGGACATTTTGTAATCCACAGAGATATCATAATACAAACTTTGCAGTCCTTTGTCACGTTTATTGTTTGTATGATCATTTATATGCTGTAAACCTTTGATCCTACACACACATTAGTAGCGTTTCCTAGTCTAGCCAAGTCAGGAACATTACATTGTGCCAGTCCTAGCTCAAGGAAGGAGGATCTGGCGAGGTGCGTGCAGATCTCCTATCCTATGCGGAGTAGGGTATTTGTGGCTCTGTGCATGTAGATGACTGATTGAAGCTAATAAAGAAGAAGAGTTGGTGGACGTAGCCCCAGGGTGGGGGTAAACCACGTAAATATTGTGTTATTCTTCTCTGTGTGATGTTCTGATGTGTTTATGTCTCTCTTTACTTGCTAAGTGCTTTGATATAGATAGATAGATCTGTTTATGCTGTGTGCTTATGATGACCCTAGATGCTAGATCTGACCTATGTGAACTTGATTAGTGCTCGAATCTGCTAGATCTAATCTATTTCTTTATGTTAAGTTCTTAGATACATTAGATCTAGGTGAATGCTGCAATGCTCTGTTTTATCTACGAAGTAGATATTGGTTAAATAATGATGAACTGATGGTGCTAAGTGCTCTATTAAGTATTATAATCATAGATCTGTGTCCCAGCTAAGGTTGCATACACTGGAGTCCTGCAACCACCCCTTCCTCTACCTCAGGTGAGACTTCATCTGCTTCGCAGGTGTTGCCGAAAGGGCCGGTAGTTAGGGTTTTTTTGGTGCGTTGAACCCTGGGTCTGCCCCTGTGCCAAAAAATTGTTCCATTGCTGGGACCTGAAACTGTGATTGTTGGGAACTAAGGAAGAAGAAGCTTTGTGAAAAGATCCGACCTGAAATTGTGAAAGCTTTGTGCATAGATCTGTTGCTCTAGTGCACAGTACTCTACTTAGTTTGACAAACTCTGTGCTAAGGAAAAGAAGTCTGATCTGAAGAAAAGAGGTAAGATCTGGAAGCTTTGTGCTCTGAGAAAGGTAAAAGTGAGAATTTTTTATTAAAAGAGGTAAGATATGAAATCTCTTTGCTCTGATAAAGGTAAGAATATTGAAAGTTCTAGATCTGAAAGCTTTGTGCTCTATAGAAGTAAGATAAGTGGAATTTTTTGTTTCAACAATATGGATCTAGGTATGTTTGATAGATTCTATCCTAGCTTGAAAACTAGGGTATTAATAGATGAAAGATGATTTGATATGAGTAGATCTGATAAGAATAGTGAAAAATATGTTATACCTATGCATAGAAAGAATGTTTGGACTAATAAGTGTATGCAGGATCCTAGAAAGAAATGTTTGCAGGTTAGCTACCATGTCCTAGCGCGTAGTATAGGAAAGGCTGGGGATCATTTAAAAGAAAGAGAGGATTAACCCTTTGTTACAGTTGTAGAAGACCGGGACATCTTGCTAAGGAATGCCTTGAGAGAGGACCTAGTTTTCTTTCTTGTAAAGCTATGGACCATGAAGTATTGGATTGCCCTAGAATGATTGCTAAGGTTGAATTAATGAATATGAACCAAGAAAACCCTAAGACAGATCTAGAAACTAAGATTATGACAAAATCCCAGAAAGAATAAGAGGGAGTATTGCTACAGATGAAAGAAACCCTGAATGACCACCGACATGTCAGATTATCAAATATCTTCAAAGAAAAATAATGCCTTGAAGCAAGAATAGGAGACTTTGACATTAACTGTGTTCTAGATGAGGAAACACAAGTGAATATCATGACAAAGAGAACTTGGGAAGCTATAGGGAGGCCTGCTATGATTCCTTCATTAGGAGGAATAAGACCATTCAAAGGAAAGCCGATAAACCTATGTGGAAAGCTCACTCGGATACCTATGAATGCCAATGGAACTTCAACAAAGGAAGATTTTGAGATTATTAAATTTATTGAGAACAATGCCCCTGTTGAAGGTGAATCCCCCTACGGACAAGTGGATTCCCTCTTGGCCTCTAGACTCCTAAGGCCAAGACAGAAAGTGCTTAACGTGGACACTGACTTCCTTTTAGATATAATCAAGATAATGAATGAAAGAGAAGGAGAAAGGTATGTACCTTATTAGCGACGTTTGTCCTTGCAAAGTCCTAGATGAGCTTCGATCTTGGACTCCCTGATAGGTCCTGCAAAACAAACAAAGATACAATGGACTTCCTACTCTACTGAGATTAGCTCAATCATAGATCCATCTACTGTAGACAAATTCATATGGAACAAGCACAAGTTTGAAAGAAACAGGCCAAGCATTGATTATATTAATGAGAACAAGTAAAAGTACTTACAATCCTTTAAATGAAGCTGCAACAACTTCTTCCAGTTCTCCTTGTCCAACCCCTTTGCTCAAATAATCTCCATTGATTGCTTGGATGGCATCTCACTCATGAGATCATAAGTTTGATGTAATTCCAAATCTCCATTGTACCTTTCACCATGAGAATGTCTCCTTATATAACCTTGGAGAGGTCCAACCACTTGAGATATATTTGGGATGAGTTGAGGATTCTTCTCCTTTAGAGAGGATCTCCCCTAATATCATTCCTTGACCATCTATTCAAATCCAACTACCTTCAAGAATTGAGGGATTCTTCCCTTATTTGCCTCAACAAACCCAGAATTTTCTAAAAAAGGGGTAGCGCTCCCCTAAAAGGGTGCATAGGGCGCTCAAGCACTCCCCCAAAGAGGTTCAAGGAGCGCCAACACTCCCTGACAATGGGTAGGGGAGCGCTCCTCTCCAAAATTCTGTTTTTGAGTGTGTTTTCCAATGGCAATAGGCTTTTACTTCCTGTCAAGTGGTTTCTCTTCTTTCAAACTGACCTTTGAGGTGTCTTAGGTGTCTTTATGATGTCATTAGAGGCATGACATGGGCGAGATGGCAGTATGATGCCTATGACACTTGCAACACTTGTGGTCAAGATGCGACACTTGCGGACAAGATGCGACACTTACAACACTTGTAATGAAGACACTTGCGACACTATTGAAGTGAGTAATTTTGAGGTGTAACAGCCCCATTTACCATGCTACTAAGAAAACCTTTGATTGAAAGAGATCATGCCAGAAGGAAAGAAGAAGAGGAAGTTTTAGAATAGCATAAGTAAGAGTTAAAAGAATTCATGACTAGAAGGATCGCACACTTGATTGAAGAACAAAAGAACAGATCGAAGCTATTTAACACCAGAGACCCGGATGTCAAAGTTGCAAGAACACTAGAAGACCCATAGAAGATTGAAGTATCTATTCCAAATAAAGAAGAAGGATCACCTTCGAATCTTAGGAAACAATCTCACCAACGCGAAGTAAGTATGCCAAAAGAAGATAAGAATCAGAATGGAAAAAGGCATACCGAGACGAAGCTCACTGGAAAGAAGGCTAGAAATCTAAGTAAGAAGAGAGCTAAGATCGACAAGTTGTAGAAGGTTCCAGAGGGAACCTCGTAGAAGGAAAATTTGCAAAATTGGAGCTTCATCGGGATATCAAAACAACATCACATGGCACTTCTCCATGGCGAAGCAATATAGTCATTGGGGACATTATAACCGTTAGACCAATGCTCCGAATGGGTAGAAAGACATTTATGGTAAGACAACTCACCATTAGACCGTTGGAACCGTGCCATAATGGACAGAATAGAGTTAATGAAGGTTTCTAACCCGTTGCAAGCGACCCGTTGCCGAGTTACCTATTTATCCTGTCGTGCCATGCATCGAGAACACTTTTTCCAACCGAGAGTTTTGAGCCCACAGACTAAGTTGATTTTTCACAGTGATCATCGTGCTCTTTCTCTCTTTCCCATTACTTTGTCTAAGTTACTCCTCAAACCCGAGATTGTTAACCCTAAGTGTGTATGTTGGACAAGTTGAGCGTTGCAAAGAAAGTTGTTGAAGAAGTTCTGATCGACCTCATGAATGAAAGAGTCATGTCGATGTCTACAAGTGTACAAGCATCATCGATGAGAGGACTGCCAGCCTCCCCATCAACTGCTCGCTGAGCCAGACCATCCCGACCATTAGATGAAAAGCGAACCAAGCACAGGGATGATCTAGCAAATGCCAAATTGATCCCGACCATATTACCCACCTATATACCACCTCTAAGCGGCACAGTAAATCGATATAGACTGCCTAGAGATTTCGAATACACCTTGGTTATGGGGTACCTTCCGAAGGGGATACACACAGTTAGAGCTGACCAAGATAAGATTGCAACGTTGAAGTTTAGAAACTTAAACCTTGGAGATTGCAAAGTCTATAACATGCTCACCCCATATAAGTACCTGACCAGAATGAAGGGGGAGAATTCAAAGATAATCCCCCAGTCGTGGACTATGAACCTCGTGCAGTCCACCCTGTTGAACATCATGAAGATTCCCCACTTTGGTAGACACCGAGAAGTCAATGCTTATGTCAAGCTGTTTCTTTCTTGTTACCATGGTGGTTATTTGTGGCTAAACCGTCGTATAATAGTTGATCCGACGCTGATCAATCAAATCACAGGGTTGAGTATGCAAGGACCTGATCCACAAGAGTTTTACCCTGGAAAATCCATGGATCGTTCTCTAGCATAGAAGATCAAGGACACTTATGGAGATGTCGAGAAGGGAACGCGAGGCTACAAGGTATCATGTATCCAGAGTGGCGCAGTGCTCCTCACCTGTCAGTTGATTGCAGGGAAGTTAGTACGAAAGAACCAGCCTACCTAAGTCACCAGTTTTGTAGTCGACCTCACAGGGAAGTGCACGGAAGGCCTTCAGATGAACTGGGCGAAGTACGTGGTGAACTAGTTGGAACTCTATTGCAGAGAAGCACATGATCAAGGATATGCATTTCATTTCAGCTGGCTCTTGATCCTTATAGATTTTATTTCTTGGGAGATGCCGGAAGGTGCGACCTTCTCGGACATCGAGCCATTTGAACCGTTGGCCGCGAAGTTCAGTACACTATGGTATTCAAACAATATGAATAAATAGTGGCAGTGAAATGTTGTTTTTCATACCTATTACAATCAGTTGAAGATAGCCATACAGTCTAAACCTCGCATGACTCTAAACACTCTACACCGGTTCAGGCCTTTGATGAAGTTCAGTGCAAATCGACATTTTATTTACATCACAGCGCGCGCCGACGAACACAAACAACAACTTCAATACTAATATAAGCTGACAGAGGAGGAATTGGAGGAGATCACTAAGGACTGGTCAGCGGACCTCCTTATTCCAGCGAACCTTGTGGAGATATCGGACATCAACAACCCAGAAACAATGCAGGATACACCCGAACCTAGCAGGACAAAGAAGATTGAAGAGGTCCAAAGATTAAACAGTACATTCGTGAAGACTGCTTCCATATCACCAGAGCAATGAGGTGATGGAGAAGAGTTAGATGACAAAGAAGTCGAACATAAGCAAGGAGACGAGGTTGACCCCTTGAAGAAGAGGAAAGGTTCACCTCCGAAACCTTCCTCTTGGAAGAAATCTAAGGCCACCATGACCAAGATGCAAACTGTCCTCACCTCCGATGACTTCGACTTCCTCATAACAGCCATGCAAGATGCTTCATTGGAAACAACAGAGAAACAAGAAGAAAATCAAGAGGATATGTATGATCGAATTGAGACTGAACTCTGAGGGGTACAACAGGTCCTACAGTCTAGCTGCGCAGTCTCCACTACGCCGGAAGAACTAGAATTGGGAGATGAGCCAACCCAACTCCACCACCTAGTCGATACAATTGAAGCTCGCCTTCGACGAGCATAGGAAGAAATAGAGCAAGCCACCCAGGCTTTGACACAAGTACAAGGAGTACTCGTAGAGAAACACAGTGCTGCAAAACAAGAAAAGCTTGCTCTCCAAGCGAAGTTTGATGAAGAAAAAGAACAACTACAACAAGGAAAAGAATTGTTGCTCGCAAAGAAACTTGAAGTGAAGTAAGCGGTCAGAAGAGCACTTCACTCTGTCACAGTCATAAAAATAAAGATAGAGGACCGAGTCCCACAGCAAGTAGAACAACTCACATAAGTCATCCAACAGTTACAACAGCGCATAACAGACTTAGAGCTCCGTGCAGTGCCCGAGACCCCACAAGATGTAAGGGATCAAAGAGAAGCAACTACTCAAAGCATAGTAGAGTGAATAAAATCCCTTACTATGGAATGTAAGAAACTTACCGATTGCAGTGCCCAGACCTATGAGCAACTCACGAAAAATCCAGAACTGAAGGCACTGGAGTCGCAACTCCAAGAGGTGAAGTATCAAGCTGAAAAGATACAAGTACAGTTGAAGCCCCTGTCAGCTGTGGAAAGAATGAAGCGATCCCAAGAGCAGCGCACTGCCCAACAGCAGATCCACACTATCCAGAGTAGAGTTATGGAGGAAATTCATAAAATCTGACCTGTACAAGAAAAGGCTTACCAATTATTTACAGAGGTAGAAGGCCAAGGAGCAGAGCTAGAGCAGGTTGTCACTACAGCTGAAAAACATCTAGAGGGACCTATCAATGATGCAGTCATCCAAGAATTCGCTAAACAGGAGGCCATAGCACAACAATAAGTCGAAGCAGAACTAGTCAGACCAGAGTGACTCAGGACAAGTCACAAGTGAGTCTTGGGGGTTTATTGGCCCTTGACCAAGTTTTGGGAGATCCTTGGTCAAGTTTGAACTATTTTGGGACTTCAACGGCCTGTCAAAGATGGAGCGCAAGACAAAGCAGAGATCACGGGATCTCGGCCCCTTTTTGGGTCCTTTTTGGGATTTGGGAATATATAACGGGTATGGGAATGTCGGCCCATGGGTTTACCCATGTTTAGGTCTATTTTGTAAAGTATAAATAAGTATCTAGGTGACATAAGTAGCGGGTTGATAATCTAAGTGCTAAGTGCAAGTGTGGTTTGTAAATGCTTTGTGCATACTATGTGAGACTTGCAGATCTAAGTGCAAGTGGTTGTAACAGACTGTGAAAGGCTTTGTGCCAGTCCTAGCTCGGGGAAGGAGGATCTGGCGAGGTGTGCCCAGATCTCTTGTCCTATGCGGAGTAGGGCATTTGTGTCTCTGTGCATGTAGATGACTGATTGAAGCTAATAAAGAAGAAGAGTTGGTGGACATAGCCCCAGGGTGGGGGTGAACCACGTAAATACTGTGTTATTATGCTCTATGTGATGTTCTGATGTGTTTATGTCTCTCTTTACTTGCTAAGTTCTTTGATATAGATAGATAGATCTGTTTATGCTTTGTGCTTATGATGACCCTAGATGCTAGATCTGACCTATGTGAACTTGCTTAGTGCTCGAATCTGCTAGATCTAATCTATTTCTTTATGCTAAGTGCTTAGATACATTAGATCTGGGTGAATGCTACGATGCTTTGTTTTATCTGCGAAGTAGATATTGGTTAAATAATGATGAAATGATGGTGCTAAGTGATCTATTAAGTATTATAATCACAGATTTGTGTCCCAGCTAAGGTTGCATACATTGGAGTCCTGCAACCACCCCTACCTCTACCTTGGGCGAGACTTCATCTATTTCGCAGGTGTTGTCGAAAGGGACGTTAGTTAGGGTTTTTTTGGTGCGTTGTTGTAGCGTTGAACCCTGGGTCTGCCCCTGTGCCAACAACAGATGAAGGATGTCAAAGATGGAAAGCATGAAAAAGGCTACTATGATGACATGAGAACCCTGTGGTAATCCATGATAGCCTAGAATACGTTGGGTTGTGGTAACACAAGTCGGAGGGATGCCTCAACAGAGTAGGTTAGAGGGACGCCTCGACTATAAGGCTCAATGAAGTCTTTATAACTCTTCTTGTGCGAGAATGTCTTTGCAAGGCAAGATGGATCGCCCAAGGGACTATATAGTAGAGAAGGGGATACCTAAGCCTAGGCCTGGAGGGTGAGTGACCGCAAGGAAGAGGAGACTTTGATAATTCTTATAAACTATTTATTGAGATCATGAACACAATGGGTATGTCAAGTAAAAACAATGAGCCAAGATAACAAGGTAGCCATGTGGATGAAAATCCACAAACTGCACAGATAAGTATTGTGCTAAATTATGAAATTTTCCCTCTTGAGTTTTGCACAACAATAAAATGTTTTCACATGAAATTGTGATTAATATGCTTGTTTTCCAAGATTATTGAAGGCAGGTGACTAAGGCCAAGGGTCTTGAAAGGAACTGTCGAAGAAAGAGGATCAAGATTTATGAAGCAACTAAATGACAAAGGCATGACAGGTGTTATTGAGAAAGAACACCGATGACGATGTTCATTTTTAAGGGGGAGGGGATTGTAATACCCTTGTTTCCCCCAGCATGTAATTAATCATTAATTATGATTACCATGCTATGGCATGTGAATGATGTAAATATATTATTGATTAGATTGCAAATGATTGACTACTGGGGGTGAAGCCTTGAAGTACTGGCCATGGTATCACTAGAGGAAAAGAGTGAGAAAACTGTGGAGAGGGTTCATTATGTCAAAATGACCCAAATTTTCCCCTTGCTGAAAAATTAAGCCTCATCCTTATCCCAAGGAGAAATAAGTTAATAAGAAAAGGACGGGTGGTTGAACAATCAATTACCCCAATGCATGGAAGCATGGAGGGTCTGGCTGGGGAGACAAAAAATTGTCAATCGAAGTACCACAGAGGGTAGTTTTTCCTACAGGCCCAGACTAACCCAAGTTTCCTTCTAACAAAAGGAATGGGATAGGTCCGGAACCTTCTTGAGGAGGAGAAAGGCATGAAAGAATACACACGAAGGGGACGAGAAAAAGAGACCATGCACACAGGGGGCGTGCAACCCAGATATGCTAAGAGGAAGAAAGGGAAATAATAGGTTGCTCTTGTTACTGGAGAAAACCCAGAAAACTTGACCTGAGCAGGAGGTCGCGAGCTTGATGCCGAGGGAGCATCTGATAAAACTCGCAGAGGCTGTGATAATGAAAGAATATTTGAGAAACTACAAAATTTCCCTAGTGATATCATGGCTTGGCACAGGGGTGGCGAGAGCGCTAAGAATTAATGCCTCTGAGCCTATGGTTGGGTGGAGAGGCTAACACCCACAGTCAATTGATCGGCTATCAATTGTAATAGATAAGTATTCCATAGATTTTGTAAAATTGAATTTACATCTCTGATTGAATGCTTGTATTTGTTCTATACAGACACATCCTTAATAAATAGGGATGATGGCATATTACTTGGATGTTAGATAAATGTGCTTCCGTCGATCTAGCTGACTGAATATTTTGAGGTAGAGTTTGATCATTATCCCATGTTAATGGTTTTCTGCTTGATTTTACCTATGAAAGGAAAACTATCAGTTATGGAGTTCCAAATGAATTTGGGACATAAGGCTTTGGCCTCTGCACTGTTTAGAGAATTCCTCCAAGGGATTGCTCGGGGATCAATTCCATAAGTAAGGAGTTGTGACAGACTCTACAAGACCGTTTAGATCCGACCAATCCCTCGACTTTCCTTCCCTATTTGAGAACTTGAAATCAGTGAAAGGAAGACACTTCCTTCAAACCCATCGTCCAAGTAACCATGGGCTCATGCCCATGACCTTAACCAAATTTAGGCTAAGAGTTAGGAGTGTAGCCTCTGGGGTTTGACAGAGAAACTCATAGGACCAGAGCCATGGAACCTTGCACTACACCCGACGAGAGCTAAGTCCTCCGAGTTTCGGGGCTTTGGAGGTGCGGAGCTCCGGGATGTTATAATGTTACCACATGCAAAACCAACCGAAGGCAACTTGTTGGTACGGTTACCAAAG
Organism: Picea mariana; assembly: GCA_032191745.1. Taxonomy (NCBI): domain Eukaryota; kingdom Viridiplantae; phylum Streptophyta; class Pinopsida; order Pinales; family Pinaceae; genus Picea; species Picea mariana. The sequence goes on from JASDQU010735688.1 coordinate 309,612, forward strand.
AGGTTGAATGACATTCGACGGTATCCTTAACATTACTGTGGGATCCTTCTCATTGTTAAACCTTGATCAACTTCTCAGTCATGAAGCGACGAGAACCGTAGATCCAAGGGTGCTTTGGGATATCCCTTGACTGTTGGATTGACGCTGTGGTCATTTGGCATTGATCAACTTTGGGAGTGAAAAGGAAACTACATGAACAAACTCCCAAATGCCAAATTTGTGAAGTTAATATGGGTCGTTGATAGTAGAGGGATGCGTGTCTGCAAATTAAAGGTTATCCGGAAGTCCGGTTATCCGATGAAGTCAAAGTGTAATCGCAAGAGCATGAAAGTTTCTTGAAGCTCCGCAGGCCGAAGCAAATCCTGTTCGTTGGCGCTAGGTGCACGTGGCGACAGATCGAGCGTGGTTTGGAGTTCAACGCGTCAAAAGATCTGTGGTGTGTTTCACTTTGGGTCGACAACTCTCAAAGGTCCGATGGTCGAAGTGGATCTTGACCACCCATTGTAGAGGGCACATGGACTATCGATTAAAGTATTTCGCGTGTTCAGAGTTTGGAACTTTTGAAGGAAGTGTGGTTCAAGGTGAGGAAAGCTCTGAAGTCCAAAGCCCGTAAAAGCATTGTGGGTTGTCGATCCGAGGATGTTTCGGGATCCCTCCTGACCATCAGATCTAGACTGTGGTCATCGCGACACTAACCACTCTGGGAGAAAATAGGAAGTTACATAGTGGATCCCCGAACGTCGAAGTTACGAAGTCATGGAGGTCGTAGATCAGTGGATCTACGTGGATGCATCTCGACTATGAGATCCAATGGAGGTGGAAGGCTATCAGTCTGGAGTGACGTGGCATGTTGATGTTACCTAGGGTGATGTAGACCCATGATTGAAGTGCCATGTGTCACCTTGATTCGTACTTTTAGTAGACCCTATATGCCCATTAGAACATGTCACGTGTCACCCACCAACAGGGCCACACGTCATCTCTTCCTTGTCGCATGTCACCCCCTTGGAACCTACTCGCTTAGCCCATTGGCAAGTGGAGTACTTGAGGCCCACCCATCCTTACCTCTACGTTTGATACGCCACCATGTGTAAGGGTGGACCCTTCGAGAGTCCGAAACTTCGGGACTCCGGAGGATTGAGGTGAAATGTTGTAGATAAGTCGAAAAGGCTGAAGGCCAGAGCCACGTGGCGAGATTTCAGTATCCTTCGGGAGTTTGGGACTTTGGGGGATATGCGCGTAGAAAGAAAAAGGGGCGTTTAGCACCAAACGTTGAATTCCCATAACCTTGTACATTACACAAGGATGAAGTCTCATCGATGGATTTAACGGTGGATGGATATCCACCAATAGATGTAGGAGCGTTGGAAACTCTAGGACTTTGGGAAACTTGGGGTGGTGCAAGTGAGACAGACCCACGTGGCCTTTGACCAATGATGACTATGGATCTTTGGGAGGGATAAACGTTTGATCCAGAGCTCGGATTTGAGCATGGTAACAGTCATTGGAAATCTCTTGACGAGTAGAAGGTGATGGAGATCTTGGAAAGAATATTTGAGACAATTAAGGAAAGTGAAATTTTGATGCCCTATCCCTAAAAGGGTACCTAGGGGTCGAGTGTGTTACATCCTCTTTAGTTCAGAGTCAGTTAGACTCAGTTAGACTAGTGGAAGTCACTCATTTATAGCAATCTCATTTTTATCACCGACAATTGCATGTGCTTCTTTCACTTCCATACGTGTGACTCAATTAACCGATGATTGCATGGATCAGTTAGCTAGGACTAGGTAGCAGTTCACTCCAGTGTCTATCAGTGAGTGTCTAAATCTCTCTAGATCACTACTATGGTGTATTAGTTACTCATGTAGCCTATATCTATTGTAAATTATTCACTCTTTGTGTGTGGAATATAGTTAATACAATTCTCATTCTTTTCTCTCCAATTTTTATCTTGTCTTCTTACCTTTGCAAGCTATGTTCGTTCTTCTGCTAGCTAGATATCTTGTGAAGGTACTCACCACAATTTACATTACCATCCTTTAGAATTAAGGGAAAACCACTATTAGCAAAGTGTTTAAGGCTAGAGGATGCTCATGAATAATTTAACAAAATGTATGAAAGAATTATTGTAATAAGGACTACATCGATCAAAGAAGACTCTTTGTTAAGTGAATGAAAAGAAATCATTGGAATTTGAATCAACTATGCTTCTCTATATTTCCTTGAAAGGAGGCATGTGAATATTTGTGAAAACCCTTTAAGGGAAAGCTATCACTATGGAATTGAACAACTCAAACATCATTGATAATGTGAAAACCAAGATCCAGGTTAGGGAAGGTATTCCACTCAGTCATCAAATGTTTATATATGTAGGGAAGGCATTGAAAAATGACTATACCCTAGTTTATTATAGCATTCATAAGGAATCAACCATGTTCCTTAATGTAACATTTTTTTTGGAGGGGCTAATAACATAGGAATGACCTCCTCCTCAAAGGCTCTAAAACACCCCCCTCTAGGGTCCACAATGGTAAATCTTTGAATCACCTCCTCCTTTGAAATCTAAGACTCCTCAATCATGAGCCTTTATTGTGGATAAAACAAAATACTTCCTAGTGCTATAGAATCTATGATCTGTGATTAGCAAGCTCACCAACAACTAGAGAAACAAAAAAACAATTCTCTAATTTATAAATTAATGGGTTTTCCCATCATATACAACTCCCATCAAATGGGTTGACTCTCACTGGATGACATCACACATGGTAAGTTTTTACTCCAGAAGTTCTTTTTTCATTTTTCTACCAATCTAAAAGACCGTTTACAGATTATGGAAGAAGGACCATGGTTTTGGGGTAGAGTTAACCTCTTCATCAGATTGTGGTTTCTGAATTTCAAACCGACTACAATTTATGTCTGAACAACCCTATTTTGGATGAGATTGTCCAATCTTCCCATTTTTTTGTAAGCTATGTGAATTTTAAAAGGAATTGGAAACTCAATGGGAAAAATCTTAGGAAATTTACGAAGAAAAAATCTTAAGATTAATCTAAGTTATACTAGCAAGGGGACTATCCCCTATACCAAAATCCATGTAGAGCTTGACCCAAGGAAATTTCTATCTAACTAGGTCATTATAAAGTGTTATGATTCTTGATGGACCCAACAATTAGATTATGAGAATATGATATCAATGGTAGCACATTTGTCGATACGTTCTTATGAAAGAATCTTTCCCAAAAGCCAAGGTCTCTAAGAGGGAAAGGAGGAAAAACAATAATCCTTAACATTGGTAATATTCTAAAATGAATCCCTAAGAATCTACATTAAGAAATGCAAATTCATCAAACCCTTTTATTGAAAAATGTCCCTATCCATCTAGGGATGATTTTAAGGATGGAAATTTATATTAAAATGTAGAAATGTAGGCTAATATTCCTAGTCCTTAATATGCAAAATGTAAAATGTTTGGCGATAGTTTTGTAAAAATATTCAAATTTCTAAGGATTTATATAGTTTCTATAAAATTTTGGCGATTTGTATGGTAAAACAATTTTTTTCTATGGAATTTGGGCGAATCATTTTAAACAAAAATGGAAATTGGTGAATCTTTGTTTTGATAAAAACCATGGAAAATTAGCCCATTTGCGAAATTTAACCCCTAAAATCATCTATGTATTCGTCCCTCCAAGACATGCAACATGGATATAGATAATCATGTCAAAGAATTCATTCCCTCCTCTATAGGCATCACATGTAAAAACTCCTCGAACACTTAAGAGACAACATGAATCATAGAATTCAAAATAGGAAAGAGAACCATTTCCCTTGACCAAATCAAAGAAAGCCAGGAAATCATAGAATTCAAAGTAAAAAAGAGAACCATTTCCTTTGACCAAATCAAAAGAAGCATGGTAGTTGAAGTTACAGTGTCCTCCCTTAACGTCAAACGAATCAATGGAATAAATAAAAATTGAAAAGAAAAAAGGAGAAGAAAAAAATCTCGAATAAATAAAAATTGAAAAGAAAAAAAAGAGAAGAAAAACATTTGACAACATATAAGACTTGCTAAAAAAAAATACATAAATAAAATATTTATATTTAAAAATGTAAAATAATCATAAATAAATAACTTTTATTAAACAAAATTTATAATTAAATATTTAAATTTAAATAATTAATATTTTAAAATTTACAAAATTTATTTTTTATAATAATATAAAATTATATATATATATATATATATATATATATATATATATATATATATAAAAGCCTTTTTTTCCCTCAGAAAATGGAAAGAAAGAATCTCTACATTCATGTGTGAAGATTGGTGTAGATACTTAGTATTTATGAAAAATGGAAAGAAAGAATCTCTACATTCATGTGTGAAGATTGGTGTAGATACTTAGTATTTATGAAGGTTGGTTATGAGTTTATTCCATAGAGACCTAATGACTTAGCACCTATGGTTTTTAGCATTGTAAGCCTTGTAGGTCTTATTAACTACTTGCTTTAATGGGAAAATAATGTTATATAAGCTTGGCGTTTAACAAGATGACTCAATTTTAACAAGATGATTCAATCTTAATAAATAAGTGTGACTAAATTTCAATCATGTATTAAGTATGTCAACAAGAAAATAAGTGAAATTAACAGCAAAGTTGCTTATATCTGTCTTTTAGAAATGTGTTAATGTAATAGTTGTAGGTAATCCAAAGTGAAAATTTATACTTGCTTGAGGTGAGATTACAACTATTAAGCATTGCATGATATTACCATGGAGGTTTACAAACTCGAATACTAGCTTTGGAGGGATAACTTATGAGGCTTACCATAATAAGTAACCATTGCTTTCTTCTAGGAATATGATTATCCCTTTCAATTGGCTAGATTATTTTAAGGAGATACTTCCATAAAAGGATAGATTATTCCAAGAGGATATTTCCTCCATAGAAAGAAGTTGATTCTCTAAGAGAAGAAGGAAGTTTCTTTCCCAAAGCCAATTAGTTGCACCTGATTCTCAGGACCCAAAGCAGCTAGGGTCATGACCAAACTAGCAAAATGGCAAGAAGGTTTGAGTTAGTGGATTAATAGTTAGAGGATGTGTTGGTTAGTGGGTAAATTCTAAGGGGGTTAGTAGATTAGTGGTTGGGATTATTTTGGGTTAATCTGTTACATATTAAGGGGTTTATGGTAGTCTGTTGGAGTTAGTGGATCAAAGGATCATGTTTAACTTAAATTTATGATGTTAGTATGTTAGAAGCTAAGAGATTAATGACTTGGTAATTAAATATAGCAAATAAATTAAGGAGTTAGTGAGTTATTTCGACTCTTAACCATGAAACTTTATACCAACCATGTAACTTTTCTCTATCCAACTATGCATACTTTTCACTACTTCCTCTATAATTATGAGGTTATATAAGTAATTCAAATTTGTATAGTATCGTTAAATGTTTTTGGTTTTCACATCTAATTAACATAATTATAAACCTAAGTTCTCTCTCATAAATATAGGAGGAAATTTTGATATATTAATTACCATAATTATTGAGAGGAATTTATTATTCATATTCAACATAAATTTTACATTTATAAAAAATAATTTGAAAAGTGGATTAATTTGTAGTCAATGTGCTTCGACTTTTAAATAATTTGCATTTTTTTGCAAATTATTTAAAAGTCAAAGCAAATTGACTACAAAGAAATTGCAATATACTCTGCCTTCGACAAGTCTAAAAATATATTTCACCATATTTGGTGAAAGGTGACAACAATGATAGTGACTCGATTTTCAATGCACCCTTAAATTTGACATCTCAAGAGTTCAACTCTTGCTTTTGCATTTTAAGTTGTTTTTGAGAAATCCTCAAATTACACATTTTAAGAGTTCCATTCTTACTTTTTACATTTTATTTGGAAGTATTGTGAATGTTAATTGTATTAACTCAAAATTTAATTTGAGTTTTTAGTTTTAATTTGATCTTTGATAGATATAATTAAGTTTTATGTTTAATTGAAATTTTACATTTAATTTCTTAGAGTGGCAGGTGCAGGAGGGGTGATGTTCAACTTAGGAGGACATTTGGAATTATCTTTTGCTTAGAGTCTTGGCCATTTATCAAATAATGAAGTTGAAGCTTATGTGTTATTTTAGACACCGAATCTAGAAAAGGCACAAGGTGTTTTTGAACTCATAGTGGTTGGCTACTCCAAATTGATTATTAAGAATGCTAGGCATAATTCTCTCTCGAAGAATCTCCATCTTCGAGCTATCCTTTGCAGAATTCAAATAGAAGTGCAATCCTTTTGGGAAATCGAATTCTATCACATCCTACGATCAAACAATCAAGAAGAAGACATGCAAGCCAACTTGGTCATTTAAAAAAAGGAAGGAATTCTATCCGCAAATGGATCTCAATCCTCCAAGATAATTCCATGAAAGGACAATTTCAATCTTAAGTTTGTAAAGGGGGAGGTTGTTGGTTTTTACCCCCCATGAGAGGTTTAGAATCAATTCATTTTTGTTGGAGGAATATGAAACCTAGTAAAGGGGACCTCCCCCCCCTTTATCGAGAACCCCACCTTGAAATCTCCTCAATCCAATCAATCTTAGCCAAGGGGAGTCATCACACCATCATCATAATGTAGGAGGTGCATGTATTCCATGCATCCCCACGATCCCACATTAACCCTCTTCGTCGTTAACCCTCTTTTCTCCAAACGCATTCACTCCCCCCTGCAATGTGGGAAGATTTCAGGTGTACTTCACTCATCCGCAATTCCTGGTAATGATTCCATAAGGTGGACGTATAAGGTTAAAGGCACAATCTGTGTGTGGGAAATTTATTACAATGGGTGGAAATATTGTGGAAGCGACATTGCTCACCTGTGGGGTTTTATTTATCATAGGCATGGCCTGGTTGCATTTTGGTATCTTTATGTGGGTGTGGGGATCCTTTTATGTCCTCTCGTTTTGTTTGATGCTTCTATGGTTCATCTCAAGTGTCAGAAAATGGAATCCAAGAGTTTGAGTAGCTATAATAGAAGATTGGAGCGACTGGAAATAGACATGGTGGACTCTAGAAATTCAATTCTTTCCCTCCAACTTTGATACAATGGTATCTATGCTCATCTACTTACAGTCCTGGAAGAATCAGTCTCTCAGAGGAAAACAATCAGGTAGTTACAAGATGAATGCACACCTATTAGACAACATCTGGAAGAATTCTAAGATAGACCTCAACATAATGGCATACCAAGGACCTCAGAAGAAGCCTCCTCTTCGACAACAAACCCTGCTCAACTAGACTTGAACGCTCTAGCACCTGGAATTGAGTAATGGCATCAATCTAGTTCTATCTTAAATGGTTTTTCCTCAATGTTTCATTTTTGTATAAACATATTGGGTATATTTTATAGGCTATATACAGGAAAACATGAATTTTTGTATAAGGGGAAGAATGTAAAGTTATTGGTGGCATCTGTAGTGACCCTTCAACTGGGGATTTTTGATAGTTTAGTGGAAAATTTTGAAACTTATGTATCTCTAAGATGTTCTTTAATGTCGCCCCTTTTTTAATAAAAATTTTACCCCTCTTTTTGTTAAAAAAAATTTACATTCAATTTGAATATTTTTATCCATTTTAAATGTTTTTTTACGTGTAATTGTGGAGATGAAATATTCATTTTTTATGTAGAGTAAATTTTTCACCACATAAATTTTACTTGTTAAAAAACTACTTACCCATCATTTTTTCTTTATAAATATATCCTATGAACTAACCTTGTGTGTGTGTAATATTTTTACCTTTTTTTATAGGTTTCTCTTCATAACCTAAACTCTTATTTAAACAATTTTTATTTTTATTTTTTTCAGGAATATATTTGAGTATATGAGCTAGGGTGTGTCAGTATACTATAATAACGTTTAGCACTAACTTTATCATAATGAATCTACCTCCTTTAGAGATCCACCTGTTGCACCAAAAAGAGGTGTGTTTTTTCAATTTTAGATAGAATCTAGTACAAATCTACCTTTCCATATCAATTTGGCTTAAGAGTAAAGCCTAGATATTTAACTCCTTCACATTGAAAAGGAAAACACCCTCCAATACCCAAATCCTAAATAGACTCCAAGCCAACTATATAAACTACGAACTTATTCTCATTTATTTCCATGTCTATAGTCTTGTTGTAACGCTATAAAATATTCTTGAAACATTGACCCTCCCTTCCTGATCCAAAATAGAATAGTAAAACATCATCCATGAGCGATAAGTGTGTGAGTGCCTTGGATCATATTCTCAGACCTTTGATTCTCCTCATTCTCTTAGCATCATTAATGGCTCTACTTAGTCCCTCTGCTACCAAAGGAAAGAGATAGGGTGATGTTAGGCAGCCATGTCTAAGACCCCTTGAAGACTTAAAGAAATTTGATGTTGATCCATTAATCAACACTACAAAGGAGGCAATAGTCACACATCCCATAATCCACTTGACCAAAGGAAGTGAGAACCCTATGTGAATTAAGAGTAAGTGAAGCTACAACCATGAGACCCTATCATATGCCTTAGAAAGATCTAGATTGATCATTTTTTTTGGAATATGTGAGGCTTTGATAGTGTGTGGTCCCTCTTGTGTTGATCCTATAGCCTCCTATAACATCATGTATCTAGCACCATTCTAGGAAGTCAAACTATTAAGGAGAGATTACTTGTGAGAGGATAGTCTTCAACGTCACTGCAATAACTTGGAAATAATTTTGTAAATTCAATTGCATAGAGAGATAATTGGACTAAATCCTTCAAATTTCTCAAGACAACCCACTCTTGGGATGAGAACAAACAAAAGTGGAATTAAAATATATAGGCACTCTCCCAAAGGTTCTCACTTCTTCAAATACTCTAAGCAAGTCCTCACCCAATAAGTAAAAAAACTAAATATACAATTCCACAATCCAACTATCTGGGCCTGGATTTATATCTTTCTTAAAGGAGTTAAGAATACAAATAAGTCCCCCCCTTATGACTACCCTATACATCCTCTCATTCTCCTCTTCTCCAACCATTCTAGGGAAATAAGATACCACCTTAAGAATTTATTTTATGTTTGCTATGTCTGGTTCTTTGAACACCTCCTCAAAATGTTGCACTCCTAATTCATCCAGATCCTGATAGGTGTTGAACTTCTTCCCTTACTTATTTATTAGTTCCCAAATTGTATTAACACTCTTTCTGTGATTGGAAACGTTTTGAAAAAAAATGGTGTTTTGATCCCCCAACTCAATCTAGGTTGACCTACTCTTGAGCTTACATTCCCTTTCCCTATATTGAAGTAAATATACACCTTTTTTTACTCTAATTCCTTCAAAATGACCTTACCCTCATCATTGAGATGGCACCCTAGATTAGAAGAAAAAAATAATTCTAGATTCCTCTCCACTTCATTTAGATAGCCATCCCTTTCTCTATGTTTTTTTCATGCCCAGTAAACCACCTTTTCCTTAACTCTTTTCAAAGCCTTTAAAAATTGTTCACAAGTAGTGTCCTCCTATGAAGGATCATACCTCAATCAATTTACCTTCACCAGATCTTGAAGCTCCTCCTCACTAGCCCATCCTAGATTAAACTTGAAAGGAACTCTCGACTTTGGATCATTTTTATCCAATTCCAAAACAAAGGGAAAGTGATTTGAGCATATATTATATTCTATCTATTACTTGTACCTTTCCACCTTATGTAAAAAGACCCCATGGATAAAAAAAAACATATCAATCTCTAGTAGAAAAATCATTATGGAATGTCATCACAAAGGAGATCCTATGGAAAATGATTTTTACATAGAAATACATTACTACAGGGACTCTCTTGGAATGGATTAGACAGGAAAGAAAAAGTATAGTTAATGTATCCAAATAGTGGAAGGAAATGACA
>JASDQU010735688.1:331724-347071 GCA_032191745.1 Picea mariana
AAGTATCGAGAACCTTTGGAAATGTGAATCCATAGATATATGTCTTAATGCTTGGTTTACTCAACGTAATCTAAAGTGCTTTAGGGAAATCCCATTTTTGGTTCTGTGAGGAATACAGATATCTAGAAACTCTATTTTGTTTGAAGAAAAGATGATGCCTACATTTCAAGTAGTTTCCCATGTTGATTCTTTACTTGCATATTATAAGGTTATTTCAAACCACTTTAGATTATGTTGAGTAAACCAAGCATTAAGACATAATGTATAGAAGATACAAGTGGACAAATATTTATCGTGGGCATATTTTGATGGGGATTTTCAAGGCTCAAGTTCTATTTGTGGGACTGGCTTTGTTCTATATCTTGCAGAGACACATAGAATTCATGTCAAAGGTAATGTAGGAAGGGGAACACATAATCGAGAGGAATTCAAGAACTTATTCTACTTACTTGGATATGGTTTGGACAAAGGGATTGATAAGCTCCAGGTCATGGGTGATTCATCTATGGTCGTTACTTGGATGAAAGGAAGCCTCCAAGTACAAAATAATTGTCTCATTCCACTAGCATATATCAATTAAAGACAATATCTTTAATCATTTTTTTTTGTTAGCCATACTCATATAGAGAGAGAGCACAAAAAGATTGTGGATCATCTCTCAATGAAAGGACATCATCTATCTGAGCTTGATGGTTCCTTAGAAGAAGTACAAGATCGACAAACTGTGGTTTTACAACAACTTTCATTAATGATTTTGACCTCCTTTTGAACCTATGTTTTGTCAATGCATCGGTCTGTTAAAGTCTATTRTTTTTCMCTGATAGATTGCATATGTGATATTATGAAAGTTATGGATTTTATGGATCCTTAGTGAAAGATTCTAAAAATATCTATCTTTGGGTTATCTTTTTTGGATTGTGCATAGAGCACTTGACTATTGTATTTTTGTTTATTCAAATAAAAATATGTTTTTTTTCTTAGGAAAAAAAAACTAAACTCTTATTTAATATATATTAAATAAGAGTTGACTTGCAAGGAAAAAGTCATAAATGAAGGAGAATCCATGGATGAAAAAAAGGAAAAGTTGAAACTTTAAATATTGAGTTTCGAGTACGAGGTGAGGATCGGAAAAAGGAAAAGTTGAAACTTTAAATATTGGGGTTGTGAGTACAATGTGTGGAAGGGATTGTTTAAATTTCAAGGATGTCTTTTATTTTTACATTTTTTTTTTGTAAATAAAAGTTCAGAACCTTGTATTAATAACGACCATATGCTATACAATGATAGGTTTTAGCCACTTGTTTCTCCATAAGAGGGAAACCATAATAGGTGGCTACAAGTTGTTCAAAAATTGACATGATCTTCTGAGCTCTAGCCTTGCTAGAACTAAAATACTTACGCCAAAAATTACAGTGTGTCTGCGAAATAAAAAACGTGCAAACTACGTTCTGCAATCTTCCATTAATTCTAATAAGGCTAGTTATATACAGAGCCACCATGACTAAAACTACACAAACATGATAAGAAAAAATTACTAAAACATCTATCTTGTTCTCGTGGTGTATTAGACCACCGACTCTGCAACTGAATAAACACAAAAACTAAAACCTGGGGGCTTCAATCCATAGTTGGGCCCAGTTTTCCATGTATAGTGTAGGCTGGGGTGAACCATTGACTGCAAGTCAGGCATCTGGCATGCGCAAGAGCATCCGTGAGTGCATCGAACTGGATATCCATCCGTTGGCTGAGGACATGTTGTGAACGCACCTAGTCGTCCTGCTTTTGCCTGATCTCGAAGAGGAGTTGAAGGTGCTCCTCTATGAGACGGTTGGAAAAATGATGTGGTTGATCCTCCTCCTCCTTGTCATTATTATTGTCTTCCCCTGTGTTGAAATCCTTGCCTATTCCTGCATTGTTCTCCACCTGCCAGCTTGGAGGAATCTCCTCCTCCACCTTGTAGCTTCCATCGCCATAGTATGGGTCACCTGGATTAACGACGGGTGGAGGCAAGAAGTTGGTGTCTAGAGTGAGACGTGCACCCAAGGGTGGCACCTCCTCTTTTACTTCGCGCAAACTATGAAGCGGTGGTGGAGACGAGGGATAGTGAGCCGTGGAGGAGGTCACCTCCAATTTGATCGGGTTGGCTCCATAGAACTAGAGAGGAGCCGACTCTGTCCTTTGGGAGGAGTGGCAAGGCCTGGAAAAGTGGGTGATGATCGCTCTTTGAGATGGGGTAAGCTGGTTGGCCCGAGAGAGGGTGTTGTTGTTGCGAGCACCCCTCTTGGGCTTTTCGCGCTCCCGAGGCATGGTGGGGGGGATGAGGAGGTAGAGAAAGGAAGAAATGAAGGCTAGGGGAAGAAGTAGGGAGTGATGGAGGGGAACATAGCAGCTGATATGGAGAGTGGAGCAGAGGGAAGCAGAGAGGATGCCACTGGTTCGCAAGAAGAGGTTGTCGAGAACAATGGTGCAGTCATTTTCGTGAGAGTCGAGGATCGTAGCAGGGAAAGTGCACCAGGGAGGGAATGGGATGGAATGAGCCTGGTTTCCCCTCTTAACACCATAGAATCCTGAAATGACCTCTGCATCCACCATTGAAGCCTGAATTGACTGTTGAGTCCTTCTGGTACGCCTTGCCTGACTGGTTCGCTCGCCCAATTTCCCATCCAGGTGCACTAACATAACTCCTCTCATGGTGTGAGCCATGGAGGAATTAATGGGAAAGGGCTGGTGGCCAGGGTTAATAGTTCCCCCGACTGCCATGTTCTAGTTGTCCTCCAACTCTTTCCAAGTGGCACCCCATCCGGGTGTATTTTATTTTTACATTAAAATGGTTATATGAATTTATTTTATTATGAATGGCTTGTTTAGTTCTCAGAAATCAAAATATTTTTTTAGGTATTTTTTACGTAATATACTTTGAAATTGTAAATTTCCTATAATTATTTTTCAAACAATGTGAAATCCAAATTCTATTGGAAAACTCACCTGTATCGGGTGGCAGGGAAGAGTTATGGTAGTGGGATAGCTCCCCGAGGGGCATCACCACCTGTCACCCATGAACGACACTAATTTCTTGCCCAGGCAACCCCCAAATCCTTTAACCATGTGCCATGACTCCTTCTCCCACTCCAACTAGGTTACATCCTTCTGGTATTGTTTGAACCCCGCTCATGTCATTTCCATGCCTTGGGCTCTCCAAGCTCATTCATTTGTTGTAATGGACCTTATGGCCATGATCATGGATTATTTTTTGCCTTGTACCTCCTTTGTGCAACGTAATGTCTCCTCTATTTATTTTCCTCCACATGTTCTCTTCTTGTCTAGATTCTCAATCTCCTTGTTCCTGCTCTAGCTACTCTCTCACCCCCCGTTCATTCCACGTTACTCACCTTGATCTGAATTCACCATGCTCCTCTTATCCCGCCCTCGACCATGGCTTATGAATTCTATTCTCGTCGATCTAGAGGAAACCGTCGTCACTCTTATGGCTCTTGTCTCATTACTACTACAAAAGATTCAATAGAGGCTTATCGCGCCCACACCCCACCTGATATTAGAGTGGAAATTGACCTGGCCGACGCAAATGTAAGGGTTCTTTGACACTTTGTTCCAGACGCAGAGGTGGTGAAAAACACCCACTTTTGGATCCTTGACCCTGACATCATGCAAGCTAGGGAGTCACAATATTTGAAGACCATTGACATTTATTGGCATCTCAAAATGTTGAAGGGAAATGTTCTTATAGAACGACATGAAGCTCACCAGAAGATTATGTTTCAGTTGGACGATGTGCAGTTGTAGATAAAGTTGATGGATCATAAGATTAATGTGTTGGCATAGAAGCTGACCATAATGTACCTAACAAAGATGGATTATCCTCAACTTCATGTTCATGTGGCTGAGGATCACCCTTCTCTAGCTTATTTCTATCACGTTTTTTAGTTTAGTCTATTAGATTTTAGGTTTCAGAGGTATGGGTGCTTCTGCCCCACCTCCCTCTAGATTTCTTTATTCTAGACAAGATAATACTAGACTATTTTCAGACTTATACCTGGTTTACTATTTTTTGATATATATGCACAAAAAACATAGGCTTTTTAGAGTGATGAAGATAGACAAATCAATGCATTGTTGTTGTCTGGTTTCCTAAGCAACATACCAACAACAAAGTTTTTGTACATTATTCGCTTATGTTAATATAATGATTGTGAACAACTTACCAAAAAAATTATTGACAAACCAAATTTATTGACCAAGATAATATTGAAATGTTTTACAACTTACAATTTTATAAGACTTAAATAATGTAGTGTGAATCTAATGAATTTAGTTAAATCAAAATGTGTTTTTCATTTGTATTTATTATTAATTTATTTGTGTTTATTGTTAAGTTAAGCATTAATTTCAAACTTAAATAATGTAGTGTGAATCTAATGAATTTAGTTAAATCAAAATGTGTTTTTCATTTGTATTTATTATTAATTTATTTGTGTTTATTATTAAGTTAAGCATTAATTTCTTTAATATTTGTGAATAATCCAAATATCAACTCTTACATTTTATATTTGTAAATTTCTTTGAATTAATAACTTTAATAAATTGTTAATTTATGTAAATTTAAATTGAAAATAATAAAAAAATTAGTAAACATCAAATTTTAACATTAAATTAAAACTTTTTAACATAAATAAATTAAACAAAGAAATTGATAACATAAATGGCCCTTGAGTATGGCCTAAAACTGTTTATGCTTGGCTAAGAGTTCGTCTTTCTCGGACATAAGGAAATAGGTTAACGATCCAAGACCCAGAGGCATTTGGTAGGAGTGAAAGTCTGCCCCCTTACGGATCACCAACGAGTTATTTCAGGTGATGCGATTTTCCTCAAATAACGATGATGAGTCAACTTGCATTCGAGAATAATAGCCAATAATAGTTGTCCCCATTACTGATTTGACATTCTAAATAATAATAGGTTTTCCCACTCAATAAAAAAAACATTAAATTAAAACTTTTTAACCTAATAAATTAATCAAACACAAATTGATAAGAAAAGAAAAATATATATATATATGATTATCCACTATTAACAAATTTATAACATGAAACTATTTTACCAAAGCCCCACTTGATGATGTCAATTATTAATAAGTTTATGATGTCAAACTATTAATCAAAGGTCACATTCTGAAATACTTATAAGTAAATGTAATTTTGAGGAGAATAAATTACTTTGTTTTATATATCAACATTATGATCCACGAGCTTAATTTCTAATAATTTAGAATTGTATTTGAATTATGTGAAATGGATTTTACTTATAGGTTTTATGGTTTCGTAACCATTTACTTATTATTCATAATATTTAATTATTAAAATTAATTTATCAAATTAATAATTCATAACATTTCACTATTCTAATCAATTCATCAAACTAATAAAAATATTTAAATTAATAAAAATATATATTATTTTCATTTTTAAAAAATAATAAATATGAAAAATCAAAATATTTATATTTATAAATTAAAAAAAAATAATAATATAAAAAAAAAAACAAATCAAATTGCCCACCCAAATCAAATTCCCCACGACCTCACGAGAGAATGACCTTGCAATGTAATCATTAAACACATAAACTCAACATGTAGTTAAATTCCCCACCTCACCCAAAGAAAAATTAAAGGATTTTTTGGAAAGCTTTTACCTAGTCACAAGAAGAATAACCTCACAAGAGAATGACCTTGCAATGTAATCATTAAACACAAACTCAACATGTAGTTGCCCCAATATTATGTTTTACATGTAAGAGTCAATAATGGAACGCATAAAATGTAGTTGGAAGTGGATTAGATTATTACATTGAAAGTTGGAAGCAAGGAGTAGAGGGTGATGGGACATCATTAACTCATGTTGCTTTCTCATACTTTGGATTATAAGAATTATAACAACAACATCAAGGACCTTATCTCCATTGAGTACCATATGATAGCCACACATGGAGAACACATTTATTCCTCTAACCTTACATAAGAGTTTGATGATATAACAAGCTAAAATGAAATCCACATAGAAAATGAGCGTTTAAGCATTTGTGATTTGGATTAAAGTTATTTGGAGAATGTGGTTATTGGGCTACAGGGATTGGTCGAAGATTTGTGGCATATGTTTGGTCAAGCATGTGTAGGAGATGTTTGGATTGGCCAAACTTTCCTTTCAATAATGTAACGTGGAAACTTCAACCAAGGCAAATTGAATAAAAGAAGAGAGAGAAGTAGAATAGATTTTTCCAATTCAAAGGGTTTGAGCATATATGACATAGAGATCTGCATTCTCTTAGAGAAACAATAGGCAAAGGACCGATTTCAATGTTTTGTACCYCAAATGGGATAGTTTTATACMAGTACATAGTCTTCTTTAGGCGTTTGAATYACAATATGACTTCACCAACCTTAAATATTTCATGCAACTTTGACATTATGATATTCCATTTAGATTATAATATGAATTCACAATATGATTTCATCAACCTGAAATATTTCATGCAACTTTGACATTATGACAATCCATTTTGATTATAATATGAATGRGTGGCCTTGTGTGTTTACTTATCTGAAYTGTGTAAGGGCACTTTGATATGTTATCGATATTTTAAATATTAAGGTATGTKATTATGTAATGTTTTTTWAGTAAGAAGAAAAGGTCATAGTCATATATWASTATATGTGTATTGTTTTTTARTGGGAAGAGAAGGTCAAAGTTATAGTCACGATGATGATTAAYGTTTRTTGAGATTAATTAGTCTATCAAACYTTAAGAAGGTAAGAGATTACTTCGATTTATTTAAAATTGTATTTGTATGCTCAAAACTCATTGAGAGAAGCATTCCAAGATCATCATAGCTTTGATGACTAAAGAGGTTAGGAAGGTTTGTATTGTGACAAAATTTTTAAATTGAGATCTAATATAGGTATATATAATCAATATTTATTCATATATATATATATATATATATATATATATATATATATAATTGTTCTTAAAAAAGAAAGTTAGGATTAATAGTAAATCATTTTAAGTGGTGTGGTTTTCCTTAAATAATGATGATGAGTCAACCTACATTATTAAATAGTAGTGAGTGAGTGAGTGATGTGTGTGTGTGTAGCTATATATAGTTACATAAATAACAACTCTAATCAAGCATGATTAGAAGAGTTCTTCCCTGTATTGTTTTACACTTTTTTCGAGCTTGGGAGACTAAATTTTCGAAAAATTCGTCCATGGAGTCGTCTTTAAGTTCTTTTCAAACTATCTAAATGTGAAAAAACATCAAGTTTACCTTCTTTGGGCTCGTAAAATTATGCATCAAAGGACCATTTGCTCAATAAGAGTTGAAAGGTGAGTGTGGTTTGTGCACAATGACCACAAATCGCACTTGCGGCCTCTTTTTAAAAATATCAGTAGGAACACACGCGCATTCCTAAGAACACGTGCACATTCTTAAGAACGTGCATGTGTTCCTAAGAATATGCATGCATTCTCAAGAACATGCATGCAATATTGCCACTAAAACTACGTGGCATGCCTCGTGGAGGTTTGACCACCTCCAAAATTAAGGCTTTAGGAATGCGCACGGGACCATGCTTTGGCCGTGGGGGGGTTGGGGCGATGCCCGACATCACCCCAACCCATCCATCCCTGTGGCAAGTCATGGGCGTGCCCACAGCTTGGCCACAGGGTTGTCCTCTCGTGGCCAAGTCATGGACTCAGGCCAGCCCCATAACCAAGCCTTGGGCGTGCCTAGGGCTGGGCCACAAGGTTGACCGACCGGGGCGATGTCAAGCATCGCCTTAGCCCCCAGACACCAAAGCTTGGTCAAGTTGATAAATAAAATTTTTATCTTTTATTTGAAGAAATAAGGTTGATAAATATGTTATGTATTCATGAGTGGGCTCACAAGATTTTTTACTAATTGTTACAATGTTTCCTTTTAATATTCCCTACTAATGGATTAGTGATCAAAATTTTTTAACTTTAATTACTCATGCAGTAACATAACATACTAATCTATTAGCGATCAAACTCTTTTGGCTTTTAATTTTTATTTTAAGAAAAAACAATTTAATGAAGTTTCTTTCAGTGTGTTTTATGATGCTGATTTAACTTTTAGAGAATCTGGAAGTATGAATGTGGCTTATATTTTGGTAGGACTAGATCTGAGAGAGGGTTTGTCAGAATCAATTGCTCTGAAGAAAGGTTCTCTAGATTAAGTGTAAATTTTGGACTATGAAGGATTCCCCTTTCGATGTGTGAGATGTCATGCCCAGAAACATCTTTTGATTGAGTGTACACTGCCAAATCAATGAAATAATTGCATACAAAAATCCAAGGGTGAAGGGCATAAACTTGGTATTGAATCTAAGCCATAGGTCCCAGTGGTGACTATAATTTCAGGCGAAGGTTCAAAGAATTTGGAGAAAATTTGATATTGTTCAAAATCTTCGAAGGAAATCCCATGAGAGGTGGCTTCCCCTTTAGTTTCTCAATAGAAATATTCAAAAGTTGAGGGCTTCAATATTCTTAGTCCTTCTGAGTCTTCAAAACAAAAGGCTCTTACAAATTGTATTTTATTTGATTCGTCATTAAAATTTGGGTCGTGGGATAACAAATCTACAAATTTAGGGCAGGAGGTGGCAGGTGCTCGAGACTTTCTCTCTAGTATTTCAGGTATCAAAGACCCATAGACTTCCCCTTTAAGTAATGTAATGGGATTGGCTAACCAGGTAAATAATGAGACCACATCCTCCATTCAAATAACCAATTTAAGTGATGATGGGGGCCTTGTTTTATTTCTCTAGGAGTGAAAAGGATAATCTTTCAAAATAAAATTCGAGGCCCCAATATAAGGGGGTTATGGATTTGTTGGAATATTTGAAGGGTGTTTGGGGACCTTATAAGAAAAAAGTCAAAAACCCTTTGGTCAGGGTAGAAAATCATAATGTCCATTGCTCAAAATCAAACATCTAGTGAGACCTTTTTGTGTGGTAAACAACTATGATTGGTTGGGGATATTAGAGGATACAATGCCCCAAGGGCAGACTTTAAAATAAAATCCATGACCCTTAATTGCAAGGGTTTGGCCAATCCAACAAAAAAAAAAAATGGCTTTGAAAAGGGTGATCTCTATAAATAATCCAAATGTTATTATGCTTCAAGAAACTATGATTAAAGGGGTAAAATTTGTTTCAAATTTAGGTAGATTGTTAGGGGAATGGGATTTTATGTTTGTTGGTTCTTGGAGGAGATTGAGAAGCCTCATTATAGGGTGGAAAAGATATATTTTACTTGTTCTAATTGTTGGTCCTTTTCCTCAAGTATGGGGACTTCTTTGTTCTCCAAGGTCTTAAAGAGTTCATCTTCTTGAACATATATGGCCCTTATTCTAATAGAGTAGAATACCAAGAGAAAATATTTAGTTAGGATTGACTCAAACAAGGCCTAAACATTTGGGGAGGTGACCTAAATTTTTCTTTGGGAGCTTCAAAGGTTTGGGGTTCAACTACGTAGGTTGATTGTCCAAATTTTTTTATATAAAAAGATTGGATGAAGTTGGGTTGTTGAATATTGAGCCTATAAAACTCACTCCCACTTGGAGGAATAAGAGGGTTGGTGGGGATAGAGATTTAGAAAGGCTGGATCATTTTCTACTCTCTAAACAAATTTTAGAAGAAAACTTCAAAATCATTATATGGGTCTCTAGTTGGTTAGATTCTAACCGATCTTCTATCTTTCTTGAGATAGATACGTCTGGGAGTAAACCCCTTATCCCTTTTAAATTAAACCCTAAATGTATTAAAGAAGAGGAGTAGATCAAAAAATTAGGAGGCTTGGATCCCCTTTGAGGCCTACTCTAGAAAGTCAACTTCTATTCAATTTGAGCAAAATATTAAAAGAGATAAAAAGTTTATATTCAATGGACTAGATTAAAAAAGGAGAAGGTTGGAAGAGTACTCAAGGTAATGAAGCAAAAACTAGACTCTCTACTTGCTAGTGAGGGATTTGGTTTATTAACTGAAGATAAAAAGCTAGAGGTAAAGATTCTAGAAGAAAAGAGGAGGGATCTTCTTTTTGAAAAGAAGAAAAATTGGAGGTTGAAAAGTAGGGCATTGTAGTTCTTTCATTGCCATGCTAAAGTTAGAAAAATATTAATACATTGTGGAAGACATAAAAATCAAATGGCTCTATGGAAACTAGCTTCCAATGGATTGCAAAGGAGGGCTTAAATTATTTTGGATCCATATCTAAATCTTAAGGGAGAGAAACCATGCATTTCTATCATTTCCATGGATAACTGGGTAAATGGTTCTGGGAGAAACTAGAATTTCACTACAAATATCAAAGACTATGGAATGTGACATATAGATTAATCACAATATGTTAGTTAATGGTGGGATATATAGAAAGAAGTGTGAGGTCGCTCTTCGGTTGGAAATATCACAATTACATTACTATATTTTCATCATGTATCTTCTCCATTATGAAGTAAGTGCCCTATATTCAGTAGATGAATACATAGATGGTTCCTTGGGGGAATACTTTCATCTCTAAGTGCCATTAGTCTAGTTTTCTGAGTTATAACGAGTTTAGATATTTGAATGTAAGTGATTTCATTTGTCTGGGCGTATAGAAGAGATACCAAGATTGTCTAATTTCTTTCCTATTTTTTTAAACCCTAAGGATAATTAAAACCTAATGGAAGAAGCGAGAAGGGAAATATTTTTCTCTGTCCTTCAAGGTTTCCAAAAGGATAAAAGTCCTAGTACAAATGAAATTCTAGTGGATTTTTTTTCTGGATGCTAAGATTTTCCTGAAGAGGATTTGAGGAGGGTCATTGAGGATTCTAGAAGATTTGGAAAAATATCGACATCCTATAATTCCACTTTTATATATTTGATTCCAAAGAATGACAATCCTACATCCTTTGACCACTTTAAACCTATTTTAATCTACAATTGTAATTACAAATTAATCTCAAAAACAACTTCTAGAATATTAAAGTTGATTTTGTCAAGACATACCTCAAATGAACAATTTGGTTTTCTAGAAGTTGGACAGATTCATGAGGCTGTGCGCGTGGCACAATAAGGGATGCATACAATAAAATTCAAGAGGCTTAAGGATATGGTGGTGAAGGTTGACCTTTCAAAGGCCTATGACAGATTCAATTGGCTCTATTTGATATTTTCGTTCATCCAATTAGGATTTAATCATCAATTTGTTACCTAGGTGATGAGATATGTTACCTCTCTATCTTACGCTTTACTTATAAATGGTGTATCAACTCCATTCTTCAAGCTTGAGAGGGGATTAAGGTAGTGTTTCCCCATTTCCCCTCTTTTGTTCCTTATTGTCACAAAGGGCCTAGACAAGGCTTTAAAATATTCCCTTGGCACTGGTTCTTTCAAGGGTATATTCTCCCCTACTTTTTGTTGATGGCATTCTGATGGATCAAGGAAGGATGTTGACAAGATTAAAGAGATAATTGATGTTTTTTTCACTACCATGGGAATGTTGATAAATGTGTATAAGTCCACCATTTCCTTCTATGGAATAACTGAAGGAGAGAAAGAATGTATTTTTGAATTGTTTCCCTATCAAACTGCAAAAGTGGAAATAGGCACGAAATAAATGGGTTTATAGCTTAAGCTAAATGAATATAAAAAAAGGGGTTGGTAATGGATGATTTCAAAAGTGGGAAAAATGCTAAGCATATGGTGCAATAGGTGACTATCTATAAGAGGTCATATAGTTTTGGTTAAAGCAATTCTTGAGTCTATTATATTATAATGGATGTCGTTAACTTGGATTCTAGAAGGAACATTGAAGGTGATCAAAAGGTTGTGTTATAGATTCATTTGATTAGGTTGCAAAGATAGGAAGGACATACCTCTAGTAATTTGGAAGAAGATAGTAGTTCCTAAAGCACAAGGGGGATGTGGCATCAAGATTGTTTTCTTCTTCTCCAAGGCATTGGCTTCTAAAAGTATGTGGAAATTGATACAAAGTGATGGGTTGTGAGCATAGATGGTTAGAGAAAATATGTTTCGCTATATAATGTGGTTGATTGGATAAGGATACCGATAAAGAATTTAAATAATGTTTCTATCATTTGGAAGGTAGTGACACTTTCTTTCCCCTTGGTCGACAATTGACTTGTTAAGTGTGTGGGTGGGGGCACAAAGGTATTTGTTAGTCTAGATCCATGCATAGGAAGAGGTGATATGTATAGGCTCCCTTAAAATATTATTCTTCACCTAAGGAATCTTCAATTTGGATTAAATAGTTTATCAATATATAACTATTGTTTGGAACCAACAATGGATAAAATGGAGGAATCTTGGTTTGAGGGAGGAAAATCTGAATATTTCGGATAGATATGTGAGAAGAAACATAACAATATATGTAAGATTAAAGGATGAGGGTGATCTACTAATATGGTGTTTAAACCCTATATAGGACTATACTCCCAAGGTAGGTTATAAATATTTTGTTGCAGAAGGGAATGTTGTTGATACTCAATGGTGGTGGAATTTTTTTTGGAGATTTAAATGTCTTGCTAAGTCATGGATTTTTATTTGGATTTTGCTTGATCATAAATCTCTCACCTGAGATATTCTACAGAAAAGAAACACATATGGCCCTAGATGGTGTAGGCTTTGTAAGGTGAGTGAGGAAACAAATACTCATCTAATTATGACTTGTTATTTTGAAAAAGAAGTTTGGCTAGAAATTGAAGGCATTACAGACTTGAAAAATGATAGGATAGGGGAATCCAAAGATGAGAGCCTTAGAACTTGGTGTGGGAATGCTACCACAATTGTTTTTTAGATCTCTACCTTTAATTGTGGCCCAGGGAATATGGTTGGCAAGATTAACAAGCTCAATGGTACATGATTAAAAAGATCATCAACAATTAGAAAATCTACAAAGCAATTCTCTAATTTGTAGATTGAATGGGGTTTGTTCATATATACTACTCCCATCAAATGTGTCGACTCTCATTGGACCACATCACATGTGGTAATATTTTTCTCTAGAACTTATCTTATCATTTTTCTACCAATCTAAAAGACTGTTTATAGATTATGGAAGAATGACCATGATTTTGGTGTAGACTTAGCCTCTTCTTCATTTTATGGTTTCTAGATTTCAACTTGACTGCAATATGTGTAAACAATCGCAATTTGGACGGGATTGTCCAAGTATCCAATCTATTTGTAGGCTATGGGAATTTAAAAGGAATTGGACATTCACTAAGCAAAATATTACGAAAGACTCTGAGAAAATATCTTAAGATTGATTTAAGTTAGACTAACAAGAGGACCATCCCCTATACCGGAATCTACATAGAGCTTGACCTAAGGAAAGGTCTATCTAACTAGGTAATTATAGAGTGTTATGATTCTTGATGGACCCAACAACAGATTATGTGAATATGTTGTCAATGGTAGTATTTTTCTAGAGATGTTATTATGAAGGAATATTTCCCAAAATCCAAGGTCTCTCAGAGGGAAAAGGGGAAAAACAATAAACCTTAACGCTGGACATATTCTAAAATGAATCCCTAAGGATCTGCATTAAAAAAGGATGCAGAGTCATCAAAATTTTTTATTGAAAAATGTCCCTATCCCTCCTTCCAAGGGATGCACCATGGATATGGATATAATCATGTCAAAGGAGTCACCCACTCCTTTGTAGGTATCACGTGTAAAAACTCCTCGTGTGTTGAAGAAGCAACATGAATAATCGAATTCAAAGTAGGAAAGGCACCATTTATTTTGACCAAATAAAAAGAAGCAAGGTAGTTGACACTACAATATCCTCCATCAACTTCAAACCAATCAATCAACTAAATATAAATTCCAAACAAGGAAGGTGTTGATACGTTTTTTTATCACTCATCAACTAGGTGATTGGGATGCATTTTTGAATTTATGTCTTTTCCAAATGAAGACCATTTTTTTTTCAAATTTTGAAATTACCAATATACCTTTCACATATTGATCATGAATACCCAACAAATTTCAAATTAGTTTCAGTATTATCATGAAAGGCTAATAGGGATGGTCGCAGCTTTATCCAATATTTTATGGAATCTAAAACATAGGCCATATGCCCAAAATATGTCAATTTTCTCTCACATTCTGCCTAAGCCTCACTCCTCTCTATACTTCCAATCCACACTTAGCCATTTTCCTTCCACTTTATGTTTTCCTTAGTCATTTCCACTACTCTCCATATTCTATTTTACTTTATACTATTACCCATACTCCATACTTAGTCATTTTTTTCATGTGGATGCAGGATCCCTTTCTTCATCTCCACCTTCCACTCCTAACCTCGCAAGTCCGCAACCTTGCAAGTCTCCATATTTATCTATCTTACTAGTTCCCAAATACTTAGCCATTTTCATATCACTTCTCATACCAACCTACCCTCACAACCTGACAACCCTTCTTCGCATTGCCCTATTTTGTACATAATTCTAGTTTCTGATATTATTATTTCATGAAATTATTCATTATATTCCTAAGTCCTGCCCCCCTCCTTTATTTGGCATATTGGAACATGTGGCAGTGATGTGTACCTACCCTCAAGTGATACATGGACGATATTGGTTGGATAGAGATGACTCAACAATTACTTGACATGATGATTGGGGTGATGATGTGGCAACCTGAAACTATACTATGCACAAGCTACGCAAGGTTTCATAGCTATTTCTAATTTATACACAAATAATATGGGATTCCATTTTCCTTTTAAAACATATATGATAATTTTTCCCCAATGCATATGGGATAAATGGGGTGGACTTGCAAATCAAAGGCTCATAATTCACATGGGCAGATCAATGATAGTTGAGTGTCTATCTTTTGAAGGCCATAACTTTTGATCTTGATGTCCAAATAGAGCAAACGAGAGCTCATTGGAAATATAGAGACAAGAAGAGCACTTTGATATTAGTTTCCATGGCTAGAACCATGATTATCATGTCCTGAAAATTAAATTACAGTTTGGACTACTTTCTATCTTGAGAACTAACTATTTGGAAAATTATTATTAAAATAAATTGCATTGCTTATAAAGTGGGTCCCAGTTGATAACACAAATGTATAAAGTGAAAATAAAACCCTAACTGAAAAGAATTTTCAATAATATGAAGAGAATATTATAAAAGGGGTGAAAATAATTCAAAGAAGGAGGTGGGATTTGGGGCACTGATTATTGGCAGTCAAGAGTTTTTTTAGCAGTGAAGAGTTTGCAAGAAGAACGTTTTTTAATTCT
>JASDQU010735689.1:34644-49314 GCA_032191745.1 Picea mariana
TAAGGTGGACTAGCTCCACTATGCTTGTAATTATTAAATAAGGTCCACTATAGTAGTATTGAATAAATGTAATGGGACTTCATTAAAGAAGGTCCACTAGAGGTTGTTATGATTAGGGTTTCTTGATTAATTATAAATAAGAATGGATTCCTCCTTATAAGAGGCGTGGAAGATTATTGTAAATGAAGCTTAGATCATTAGGGTGTTTCCCCCTCGAAGAGGCAAGTGAACGTGAGTGGATTCCTTCCATAAAAGAATCAATTGTAAGGTGTTTCCCTACCTTAAAGGTTTTGATATTAATAAAGAGGAGAATTTCTAGATTATCCATTCCATCTTGTGTGTGATTTATATTCAGATCTAAGGTACATATTATTTGGTATTAGAAGTCTTTCTTAGGCCAAAAAAGAGAAGATTTGTTTTTATTATTTTGTAGGTATTCAAAGGGAAAAAAGAGGGCCGCAACACTTAAATCGATTCATGTAACTTTCTAAGTAGAATTTGAAGAAACGGGTTGTAGATCTGAATTCCTCTAAAAAAAAGCAACCAATTTAGAAAAAAAAATCATCTAAATCGAAGTTTAGGAAGTGGAGATATCGTTGATTTAAAATTAGTTATTTTAGGGGTTTTGTGATGGCTGCATAGACTGCATAGCTCATAAATTTTGATGTGTTGCTTAGATTGTTGCTAGACCAGCACCATTGGATAGGGGATTTTCAGGGGTTTCATTTGGTATATTATATGTTGTTCTTCCAATTGATATGTTATCTGCTACAACCTTAGAAAAAAATTTCTCTCATACCCTCATGGGTATGAAGAATGAAAATATGATAATATTGTCAGAAAAAGATCTCCAAGATTGGTCTCAAGGAATACGAGATATTACAGAGATTATTTCTAAATCTATGGAGACCTATATTATTGGGACGACATAGCCTTGCATCGACGAAGAGTATAACTGAGACATATATGCCTGGTATGATTTATAGAATGATTGTGATGATTGGTATATGGATAGTTGTCATTTTTGGGATGACAACTACTTCCATCTTCTATATGATGACTCTACTCCACCTTATGTAGAGAAAATCATTGAAGGAAATTATGAGCTCATTATGACTACTAGTGTTCAACTTGCATATTCTACAATGGTATTGTTCCTTCCAGATTCAACCTCGACCCTTTACAACTATGTGGATGATCTTTTTGAAAATTCTATTTATTTGAATCCCCATGACATTGGTGGGTATTTGGAGCATATTAATTGGTCATTCAAGGAGCTCATGAGTCATCAGTTGGGTGTCATCTTCAACACTCGTACATTGGACCCAAGTTTAAGGTGGAGCTTGGACTGCTTCAACATAGTGGTTAGCGCTTGTACATGGGACCTTGGTTCTCTAACCTACTTTAGTATTACAATCCACACTCATCCATGGGACCTTGGTTTATGGTTGTACCTCTTCACAACAAGCATTGAGGACAATGCTTTTCTAAGGAGGGTGGAATGTTGGGATCCTCCCTAAGGGTGTAATGGGGGGCCAAAGGGCCCATAGTAGAGTAATAATAGTGGAGACCAGTCAATGTAAGGTGGACTAGGTCCACTATATTATTAAATAAGGCCCACTATGCTAGTTAGACTTATTGAATAAATGTAATGGGACATCATTAAAGAAGTTTCATTAAGTAGTTAGTAGGGAATATGATTAGGGTTTTCTTAATAAATTACAAATAAGTATGGAGTCCTCCTTATGCATGGTGTGGAATATTACTGTAATTGGAGCTTAGCTCATTGGGAGGCTGTCTTGTCGAAGAGGAAAGTGAACAGGAGTGGATTTCTTCCATAAAAGGATCAATTGTAAAGTGTTGTCCTATCTTAAGGGTTTTGATATTAATAAAGAGTGGAGAATTTATATATTATCCATTGCATATTGTGTGATTTTATATTCAAATATAAGGTACATAACAATAATTTTGATTGTCGTAAAACATTTTGGAAATAAATTGTGTAGGAAGTTTTGAAACGTCCAACATTTCAAGTGGACACTCCACCCATCATTAGGGGCAACAAAAGCTCAATAATTTAGAGTAAGTTGAAGAGTAGATTTATAGGGTAAGAACTGGGAGATAATCAATGTGAAAAGAAGAACCCGTTGAGAAAGCTTGGGTTAGTTATGTTGCAATAATAATGCAAACCAATAGATGATAAAATGAGAGAGAAATAATATAAAGATCTTCTAAGAAATTTATTTAGGAGGATATAGGTAAAATGAAAAAAAATAGTATAATAAATAATAATTAGATTAAATCATAAAATAAACAATAAATTAGTGTGTATGGCGCTAAGACATGAAAATAATCCATCAAGGGATGTGCGCAAGTGTGTCTATATATACATGTTACACATGTACAGAGGATATTTTTATTTGAACGTGTTCAAATTTATATTCAATCTTCAATCATTTTCTTGAGAGATTTCAAGTTAACAAGTTCTTGTCTTGTGTAGGGTTTTTTGGTATGTTGGAATCCAAGATGTAAATACATCAATCCCATATGAAGCCGGTACAATACATGGGACACAAAAAATACATTCAGTTAAAACAAAACGTTATCAAAATGTGTTTGCATTTGATAGAATAAATGGGTATTGTTTTTGTTCAATTTGCATAGAGGACACAGAAATCATAGATATTTGCGAAATGAAAATGCATAATATGTTAAAGCTTGGAGACATACTGAATTTAATATAAAAGGGAAAATGTCACTTGCAAGCTCAGAGGAGATGGAATCAAATGAAATTATAGTGTCAGTTGATGGCGATAGAGTTTCTAATCTTGTTAGAGAAGGTAATTTTTATGTTTAAATTTTTTCAAATAACTTGTATATGTACTTGTGTGATAATCTAACACAAACTATTTTTTGTCCAATATATCCAATTATTTGCAAGAGATGTCTTTTCCATGGTTGCCCTTGTAGACAACACTGAAAACGTGAAATATTATTTGATGTGATGCACAGAACAAAAGATGATGTTATTAGAAGATTTAAATGATAATGGCTGTATATATGAAAAAGGATCAATTGTATTGAAAGGATATTTTTTTCAAGAAACCCATCAAACCGATACTCATGTTCATTTTCAAGACTACCAGTCAGATGTCACAAATTGTTAATATAGTCATTTGGTATGTGCAACATGCATAAAGTTAATAGAAGTTCAATAAAAATAAAAAAAGTTAGAAAATGGAAAATGTCCAAAGTCAATCATGAAGGAATAATTAAAGATGGAATAACATTACGATTTCTTTAAACAAGTGACATGTACATTCCATAATTTTTTATTTTGCATTGAAAGTACATGTATTTATGAATATATAGGATTCTAGAATCATTTCCAATTTAGTTTACTTTCATGGTCCATTCAATTAAGAAAAGTTGTATTTTTTATGAATTATAAAGTTTACCAAACCTTATTTACAATTTCAGGGAAGAACCTATAGATTATATCTAGGGAACCTAAATTGACCTATACTTTGGATGATTATACTTTAATCCTACAAATTATCCATATCGTATACACAAAACCTTTAATGCATGTAACCAATTTACTGCATATAGGATAAATGTGTTCATTATTTGCAATTTGATTGTTCAATGGGTAAAATCATGAAGATGGGTGTCTATTTTGCTTTTTTTATGAGAAAAAAAAAAAACTATATTTCACAAGTTCTTCAACTTTTGGCATACAAAAGTATTTTTTTTTATTTAAAATTTCACTTTACAGTAAAAACAAAACTTGTAAATAATTTTGTTAGCTTTCCAATGACTATTTTTCAAATTTCTTTTGTTAAGATTTGATATGTCAATTTGGCAATTGTTTAATAATATGTTCCTTAAACATGAAAGGAATGATAATCAGTCATTTTTTCCCCCAACAATGTATCTATTATTAAACTTTTGTTTTTAACAAATAAAATACACTGCAACAATCTACATAGACTCTGTTTTATTATGACTATAATTTTGAATCTAACGAATGAATATTATAATTTCTAGAATTTTTTTAAGTTGACCAAGCTGAAAACGTTGCAGATTTTAAACACATGTTTTCCCCCACCTTGTATCTACCCTAATTTTTACTTAGAAGTAAAATCTAAAAATACCCTTTTGAAAAGAACAATTTAAGGATTATGAATATAAATTTTTCTAAATTTTTCACTGTGTATTTTTAGAGATACAGATATTTCATTTCACTGAATCATAATGTCTGCTAAAAATATTATGCAGTGATTTTTTTTTAAATTAAATAAAAATAGATAAAAATAATGAAAATGAAAACAAATTATAGGAATTGAAAGTAGATTCAATTTTGCAAATGCTAGTGTCATTTTCGAAACCAAATTCTGAGTATTTGCAGGAGTCTGCAACCTCCAAAGTGCAGGTAAGCTTCAGGGAATTCTCTGGTTTCTGCATACAGACCCAATTTCTAGTTTTCGGCCGAAAAAACATTTCTTTCGGCCAAAAAA
Organism: Picea mariana; assembly: GCA_032191745.1. Classification (NCBI taxonomy): domain Eukaryota; kingdom Viridiplantae; phylum Streptophyta; class Pinopsida; order Pinales; family Pinaceae; genus Picea; species Picea mariana. The sequence goes on from JASDQU010735689.1 coordinate 39,165, forward strand.
CTAAGTTCTAACGGAATCCGTCAAAATTAAACAGTTTCCAAGGTTTTCAGCCGAAAAAACCTTTTTTCGATCGAAAGATGGTTGAGCGAATTCCATCGGCCGGAAAAAATGAAAAGGCACGTCGTATCGTTTCATTTCATGCCAAATCGTATAAATACGCTTTCGGTCGAACACATTTAACACAATTCATCGCTTGTTTGATGGTTTTATATAGCACCTAAACAAAGTTTCGAATCATCTTTTTCGTTTTTTGTTGAATAAGGTAATTAATGTTTGTTCAAGTTTTTATTGGAATAACAATTTATATGTTGAAAGATAAATGTTGAGCATTTTTTCAAGGTGAAGTCTTTGTTGAACATAAATTTTACAGATAACTATACTCATGGGAAACAAAAGTTTGCGCAAGAGAAAATTTGTTCGCACTCGAGATGGAACTCACCATAACAATCAAAAGAAAGATCATTATTGGAGAAATAAACGAGAACGTGCAAATATTGAAGAAAGAAACGATGATAATGTAAATAGATATTTTCAATAAGAATAAGTCCAACCAAGTATGCATGCACATATTTTCTATATTAAAAGTATATAATTCAAATTTAAAATATTGTTTAATATAATTGATTGTAATTACAATTTGATGTTTTTCAAAAAACATAAATAGATTTGTCTCATAACATCGATGACGACGTTGAAACCGAAATTGAAGAAGAAGACGTTGAAACCGAAATTGAAGCAGAAGACGAATCACCTATAGGTATGTACATAAATTTAGATAATACAAGATGAACAGTTGTATATAGTTTAGTGAATTTATGTTCGGGTTTTGTTTTTTAATATAAACTTTAAATTGAAATATACAGGAGAATCTATCAACATTGATGATGAAATATTAGAAAATGTTGATACTAACAAATTTGGGAAGAAAGAAGCTAAGCATTATATAAGATATCGAACTAAGAATATGTATAATACTTTTTTCAAAGATGAATCGGTAATAGTACAAGCTCAACTTTTACTCTGTCTAATAAAATCAAGAAAGTTAAAAGAAGCTACATCATTATTGGGTATTCAAAAGTCGACAAAAGATACAAAGGTGAAACAGAATGTCTTTGACAATATAACTAGTGTATTAAAAGCTTTTGGAAAATCTCGAAAAAAAGATGTCAGTGTTGCACGTAGAGCGATACAAACAACAATTGTTTCATCTAGCAATATAAAAGATCATTTGACACGACACATGGCAAAAACGATGTGAACATCAAGAAAAACATTGTACAAACATAGAAAATTTTGATTGCAAATGATAAATTGGCTTGTTGGACAATGATTTCTAGACAACCCTACAAAGGTAGACTTGCAGAAAATGTTAAAGAACTGGTCTGTAATTGTTGGTTAACAGAATCTCTTGTTTCACCACATACAAGGGATGTGTTGTGACGAATAATAGCATGAAAACAATATGAAGAACATTCAAAACATATATTGTCAATGAAAAAAATAGAATTGTTCAATAAGTTCAAAGAAGAGCACAAAGAAGTTAAAATTTCTATCAATACATTTGTGCAACAAAAACCATGGTTTGTTAGACCCATCACTGTTCGTGACACTTGTTGTTGTCGTTATCATGTGGAATTTGAGTTGTATTACGACACTCTTTTTTTTAATTTTGGTAAAACTTTATGGCCAAGTTCACCTCCTCCTTCCACATTCCGTGTTTTTATATCTGAAATTCTATGTGAAAGAGAAGGTGATGAATTATTTTACCAAAAAAAAATGTGTTGGTGGAAAGAAATGTGATCGTTGTGGAAATCTAAGTTTGTTTCACTCAAAGTATCTTATTGATATGAATGATCAATCATTTTCTAATATAACAGTCAATTGGAAGAGATATGAATATATCAACAGCACGGCTCCACATTCTTCAAATGTTATTTCCAAAAGGATTTATTTGAAAGTAGATAAAATCTGTGTGATAGATTTTTTGAAGAAGTTTGAGGAAGAAATTTATAAATACAACAAGCATTCACATAGAGCTCGATGGTAAGACCTACAATTCAAACAATCCCGTGAAGTGTTTCCACCAAGGAAAATTTTGTCTGTAGTTGATTTTGCAGAGAATTACACATTCGCTGCACAAAAAGAAATACAAAGTGAATATTATCATTCTGATCAAGTCATGATATTTGTCCACGTTCTATATAAACATGCTCAGCAGAGTCTTGATAACATAGAAAGCACCAACGACAATCGACATGTTATTAAAGAATATCACTTTTATATAAGTGATGATCGAGAATACGACACACATTATGTACAACATTGTTTTGGTAAATTTTATGATTCATTGAAAGAACGTGGAATCAGATTCGATCGACATTGGATATGGTCAGATGGGTGTGCGGGTCAGTTCAAATCTTCACGATCATTATATTGGTTATGTCATCTTCATAAAAATCAAACATTACACATTGTTGAAATTTTTTTGAGACTAGTCGTGGAAAAGGAGAGCACGACGGTGCAGGGACATGTGTAAAATGAGCACTTCGAAGGTATCAGATGAACCCTCATGTCGATCAATTTGAATCCATTGATCAAGTTGTTGAATGGTGCACAATGTTTTTTCATATGAAAAGGATAACTTCATATCAAAACTAGGACCCATTTCCATGTCATTATAAGGGACTATTGATGGCTTAGAAAAACTTTAAATTTTGATAAATTTTAATATCAATATAAATTTTAATGAAGATCGCTTACTTATATTAAATTTGATGACTTGTTTTGACTATTTTCATTGTTGGATTGTCATTTCATTGTAAAATTTCATAAGAAACAATAAATTTTGATGACTTGTTTTGACTATTTTCAACCATATTTCCAAATCAAACAAAATTTAAATTACAAGTGAGAAACTATAATTTTTATTTCACATTTTCTTGAACATTTCATTGTGAAATTTCATAAGAAACTATAAAATTTGATGACTTGTTTTGAAATCAAGAAAATAGTATATTGAAATTATTTCTTCCAATATTTTTTATAAATAAACATAGTGCAAGTAAAATCAAGACAAGACAAAATATTTACATGACTAAGATGGTGAATAGTGATAAAGTATTCATGTTTAGTAATGATAAAGGTGAANAAATATAATGATTATATATATATATATATATATATATATATATTGCATGAGTGATCTCAATAACTCTTCTATCTCTTCTTGTGCTTTTCTTAGCTATTCTTATCATCTTTGTAGTTTTCACATAGTTGTTCATATGAGAAAGAAGGTGAATTCAAAGACCATTAAAACCTTTCATTGAGATGTTGATTTAAATGTGAGACCATGTCTCTCTTACTTTGTAATATTTATAGTGACTTTCTTCATTCTTCCATTTGTTCAAGTGATTCTTTCTTTCTATGTCTTCTAATCCATTGTTACACTAATTTTCTTAATTCTTTCGTACACATGATTATGTTGAATTTTGATAACCTATAACATAAAATGAAGCATTTAAATTAATACATAGTAGGAAAGTATATAAGAGTTTGATGTTTAATTTAATGCATTGTAAGAAGGAGAATATACAAAACACTAGTTCAAAACTAACAACTTTGCCACTTTTTTTCTATCAACTTAGTGTAGACACTTTTGAGCATTGGTCAAACTACCACAATCTATCAAGCCAAGTCTTGAACCAAACCAAAACAAATCTATTCTTACATTAGTATTGGTGATTAACAAATTAACAACAAAACAATTTTATTTCAACATTGACATAGTAAAGATAGAGACTCTCATCATTTTAATTTCATAGAGATCTCTATTGGTGAAATGGAAACGCCACAAGCGTACCATTTATGGAACATAAATTGTGGTGCAATGAAGAAATGGAGAAAACACAAAATTAATGTCCTATAAAGACAAAAGTTAGAATATTGAAAACCATATTTATGTTATAGCTAGTTTAAAGAAGAAAATCAATATTACTAAAATAAGAACAAAGTCTTATAAGTTTCATAGTGAAACTCCCATTGAACAAATCCTATAAAATAGTAGTGGTGTGAAAGAAAATATAGCTCGTGTGATGACTTGTTTTGACTATTTTCAACCATATTTTCAAATCAAACAAAATTTAAATTATAAGTGAGAAACTATAATTTTTATTTCATGTTTTCTTGAATAAATTAATATTTTGATAAATCAAATTTGAGACAATAAATTGATATTTTGAGAAATTAACATAAATTAACAGTATCATATAAACAATATAAGAGAAATCAAATATGAGACAATAAATTGATATTTTGAATTCCAAAAATATCAAATATATATATATATATATATATATATATAATCAAAGTTTGAATAGTTACACCGCACATAGGTTCCACATCCATTTTAGGATGATAACAAAAACTAAGACATTTAACTCCAAAATTCTGGACTCTAAGCTATCTCTTTAAGATAGATCACTTCATACCTGCAATTCAAACCTGCAAAAGAAACAGAATTCAAAAATTAAAAATTTACAATTCAAACATGCAAAATAATTCAAAAATTAAAAATTTAAAATAAAATTTATGTACAAATTTAAAATAAAATGTACACATGTACCATTTTAGATAAATAGAACAAGTTGTGATTAAAGAAAAATTGACATACATACCAAAAGAGTTAAGTCTCATCCTCCAACATACTCGTTTCCACCAAATATAATGTAAACATATTTTCCACCAAATATAATTTAGACATCTGTAACAATAAAAAATAAAAAATAGAAAAACAAATAACACATATTAGCATATATACTTTAACTAAATATTAAATAAACAATAAGAAATAATAACATACCCAACCACAGTTAAACAGATTTAAGATTTTCCCTCACAAAGTTTCAAAACATTGAAAATAGTTACTCTCCACATTAAGCATACATGATTTAAACAATTTGTAAAATCTTATCTAAAAAAATTTTTAAATTTAAAAAGAAAAATTATGTTATTGGTAAAAAAAAATTTTGTTCAGATTTAGATAATAATCTGAAAATAAATATAGAATTGTGTATGAAGAAAGTTCACAAATCTCCATATTAAGTCATTCTTCCAATGAAATACTTATCTCCTTGTGAATAAAGTCTCAAATGCTTCAGGTAAAATTCTCATCTCAGGTGATCATATTTGATCTTATTTACTCAGCAGTAAAATACTAATCTCCTCAGTAGTAAAATACTTCTCTCCTCTTCTGCAATGCTCATATAATCAAATTCTATAATGCCCTTTCAAATTAAAGGACTCATATATCTCCATATTAAGTCATTCTTCTAAGAAATTACTTAGATTTATGAAAGTTCACAAATCTTGATTTTAAAAACCATTCTTCTAGAAAATACTTATCTCCTCTTTCTGCAGTGGAATAGATGTTCTCATATAATCTTTCATGTACATGAAGAAAACACAAATCTGCACACATATTAGGTCGTTCTTCAAAAACCATTTAAATCTTTCATCTTTGGGATGTATTCATATTACATATAATCAAATGCTCTTTGAAATTATCTGTGAGTTAGCTCACATATACATATGCATAGCTTATTTGTAAATCTACTTGAATGTTGGTTTTTGTGGTTAATAACCAATTTAGTTAAGAGTTTGACAATACCCTGGCAAGAAGGAATTCACTTCATTGTTATTAGAAAATACAAATGTTCATACTACGTCATTCTTGGACAAGAAAACAAGGAATGCAGTTGAAGAAAATTTAGAAACTTTCCCTTTTCTGATGTGGGATAGAGTCTGTTCTCAAATAATCAAATGTTCAAGCTCAAAATTAGGTTTTCATCATGATCTAAACTTAACTAAGTTTGTATTTACCATTTAAGATAATGATAAGCTTATATAGGGGTTATATATATTTCAAAATAATTTATCAAAGTGTTGAATAGGAAAAGCTAAACTAAAAATTTGAGAAAACAAAAATTTGATAAAAGTAAAAAATATAAACTTATTCAACATAAGCTTGAACATGTTTATATAAAACTCCAACATAAAAGCAAATTAAAACTCACTAATGTGCAATGAACATACATTTATAAATCATCATGAATGGACGCATTATTCCCAGGTATGGGTGTTTCCTCTGCTTCCTCCTCATTCCCAATCCCCTTCCCAGACACACTCTCGGGTACTCTCTTCTCCATATTACCCTATATAACACATTTCAAATTTGAAAATTTGAAAATTAAATTTAAATGATTTTAACACATTAAATTTAAATAATTTTAACACATGCAATGATACCTTTGAACTCTCACCCTCTTCAAACTCTCCCAATGAGAATTGAGACAAGCATGTCCAAGTAGTAGGAAATAGAATAGGGATATGTGAACAACAAAACTAAGAACTAAATCTAGGATTCAATGTGTTCACATTTATACAAAATTATAAATGTTGTTGATCTTATTCAAAAGATTGAAGATTGGACAATTAAAGTGCTCATTTGTTGATATTAGAAAACACATACCTGATTCAACTCATCCAAATTTAAACTTGTGGAATCGAGTCTCCTATTTACTGAAGATTCATTTAACATATCTCCAAACTGCAATTAATGACAATAACAACTCAATTATTTCTATAGATACAATGATATGTATCGAAATCTAGAATTAGAAGTAAACTATCCTAAAATGCGTCAAAAAATTACTAATTATAACACATATCAATCTGTTGTTCGGTTCATCATTCTAAATGATATCCTTCCAACCATCACGACAAAATTTTGCATACTCCTTAATATCTTCTACTGACATGGTATCTAACTCCGCATTTGTTTTATAAACAAATATGGCCCAAGAATTGGCTTCCGCTCGCTGACGGTTCAAACCAACATCAACACCATAAAAAATCGATTCCAAATTTTTCCTGATTGAATTATTGGTCTCTTTGTCAACCTCTGATGAAGCTCGCAACACTGAATGTGAAGCAAATGCCTCTGTTGGATGAGATACTAAAGGTCATGGAAGCCTCTGCAATGTCGCATTTCGATATGCTCATTTTCAATCATATGTTCGTAATTTACCAACCCCATAATAATCGGACAGTAAACTATTATAATCAGGGTGCATGTCCATGAAAAACTTTGCATAAAAGTGTCTTGCAAAATAATATGGAACCTCATCGTTCCAAAGGCAATTTCTCATATGCTGCCAAAAATCCGTTATATAGATGTCCTACAATGTCAAGGTGCTTAAAATATTGCATCTTCAACATCTTCCGCTTTGGCCCATCTTTGAAATTGAACATCGAAATTGTGTTTGCTTTTGAAACTTTATTTTTTACCACGTCTCATTTATCAGGGCCCATCACTTCTGACTTTCGTCACCTCATCAAATCAATAAAACTATCAGTGGTTGGTCTCATCTTTTGATATGTGTCCATAAAGCTTTGCAATGAATGCAAAACAATCTGCAAGCTTGTTTACTCTCCTAATGGAGATCCAATATCTCCAAATCATTTTCCAACTTAATTTTAACACCTTAGCATCGCTCAAGGTTCATTTCTTCAGTAATCCCTTCCTAGGCAATTTCTCATATGCTGCGAAAAATCTGTTATACAGATGTCTTGCAATGTCAGGGTGCTTAAAATATTGCATCTTCAACATCTTCCACTTTGGCCCATCTTTGAAATTGAACATCAAAATTGTGTTTGTTTTTGAAACTTTATTTTTTATCGCGTCCCATTTATCAGGGCCCATCACCTCTGACTTTCGTCACCTCATAAAATCAATAAAACTGTTAGTGGTTGGCCCCATCTTTTGATATGCGTCCATAAAGTTTTGTAAAGAATGCAAAATAATCTGCAAGCTTTGTTTACTCTCCTGGGGGAGATCCAATATCTCCAAATCATTTTCCAACCTACTTTTAACACCTGAGCATCGTTCAAGGTTCATTGCTTCAGTAATCCCTTCCCATGGAAGTTCATCGCCAACATCCGAAGGATAGGTGGACGTAGGCGTGTAATATTATGTTTCTTGATAACGTCGCCTCCTAAATCCACCTTCACCCTCTGCACCAGCATTAGAATTTTTGTGACGCGCACTCTCTCTTTTATTGTTGTCCCTTGCTCTAAACTCATTGTCTACACACACATTTGAAATTAATTACAACATTTAACTTGACATAAATTTAAATACACAAAAATACAACAAAAATAAACAAAATCAAAGAAAATTACCAAAAATATTCTTTTGTCCTGAGGTATTCCCTACATTCTCAGGTGTAGGAGTATCAATGGGCAACCTATCTAAGAAGGTTGCATCCATAGCACTTGCTTGAGCACATTATGGAGTTGATCTATTCACAGACTCGTTTGATAATCCCCTCTAACGACATTGTCGTTAGCCACTCAGAGTCTCAATTGAAGAAGGGGTTCCTCTTCTTCCTTCTTGGGAGAGCCTAGAGCGTTTGAGAGGAATGTTTGGAGACTCCCATATCGACATCTCGCCTCAATATCTGTCCTTTGAAAATTCATGAAAAGTTAAGCACGAGACAAGTACGAGTTAATATCTCCAACATTGACCAACAAAAATTATGAAGAAAAAAAAAATAAGACAAAATTAATAGAAATGTTCTTTATGTTAGACACAATTATAATAGGGTGATGCATAACTCCACTACCCATGCCCATTTCAAATATATTTTGGTTTCTTACTATTAGCACAAATAACCTTGGTAAATCCACCAAAAATGGAAACAATATTTAGACGAGCACATATTAGGACATAAAGTTGATGAAATGCTCCAAAAGTACAAGTGGCAAGGCAAAGTCTCAACATTATAAGCACTTACTATGATGGAAACACATAATATACGGGCAATTAGATTTCATGCATCCAACGAGTATGGAACACAGTCCATGAAAATCAACGATTAACTTTATGTCATGTTTGGTTAGATGGAAGAAATTTTCCATCTAATTAAATTTTAAATCGATGACATCATTACTTTATGATACAGTGTCAAATTACATTCAATCAAACATTTGCTAGCTAAGATGCAGCATAACTCCATGGTCGGGGCCAGATAGAAGAAGAAGTTGAAAATTCTACTCACATCCATTCGAAAGAATTTCCATATTGTGGTGGAAAGGAGGAAGTTGTTGCCATGTTTCATTCCAAAATAAAGCATTGGTTCCATCCTTGACTTCCCAAAAACAATGAGTGTGGATAATATCTTTCTTTTTCCAGACATTGTTCCATATTAAAGAGCTTGAAAATTTTCCTGAAAGATGATCAAGTCATGAGGCTCTATGAGAGGGCAGTACATCTTGCACCAAAGGAGGGCCCATAGAGTATTATTTGATGTCAGTCAATGCCACCATGTTTTAGCTCCACAAAATGAGTTGGGGACATCTAGATCTTTGAGAATGAGTCATTGTTTGAGGTTAGGGAGACTGAGCGTGTCCAAGTGACTAAATCTCATTTCTTTTCTTTGGAAGTTCCACCCCACACAAAGCGTATTTGGATTAAAACAAGTAAAGAGGCGTGGACTGAAGGATATACTTGAGAAGGACCAATTGTCACGATGCATTGAGCATTTGGAAAGACCAATTAGACAATGTATTATTCATTTGAGAGAGGACGTCATCCCATGATGAATTTCATCGTCTGTTTTCAATGAGAAGGAACCGATATATTTTGATGGAAGAGAGCTCCTTTGGAATCCAAGGATTATGTAGATGTGAGCCTGTACAACAGAGGTAGTGTGAAAGAAGATAAATTGAGACTGAGCCTTGGCTTCTCTAGCTGTAGACTGAGCCATGAGCATATTATCATCAACAAATTGTTGATGGGAGATGGGATTCTCCTCATCATCAACACACAAGACTTCATTTTATTTTCTACCACAATCGTTTTGATGGCTCTTCCAGGACGTTCATCCATCAAGATGAAGATGAAGGTCAAGAGGGTATCGCTATCGCTGACACCGCTGGAGGGAGAGAAAGTAGAAGGGGAGTAGTTGACCATGATTGAAAAGTAAAAATGGAAGGTAAGGGAAAATAATAATTTGATCGGGGGATTTAGACATATCCAATTTTAAGAGCATACCAAGGTTTTGGAAATTTTTAGAGAGTGGATGACTATGTG
>JASDQU010735689.1:124545-154636 GCA_032191745.1 Picea mariana
GATATCCAACTTTAATCCACAATTACATTTCAATTACACAGGATATGAAAGTATTTATCTATTACAGGTTGCAGCCAAATAACTGACTGTGGGTGTCTACCTTTCCACCTAACCATAGGCTTAGAGACATTTATTTTTAGCACTCTGGCCACCCTCGTGCCAAGCCATGATATCACTAGGGAATTTATGCCAATTCTCAAATTTCCTTTCTCTTTCACAGCTTCTGCGAGGTTTATCAAATGCTTCCTCAGCATCAAGCTCGAGACCTTCTCTTCAAGTCCCGATCTCCGCTAGAGAGCTCCCTGTGTTCTCTTCTCTTCCCTTTTTACTCTTTTCATGCCTTGCACACACATCCTTCCTATCATGTTCTTTCTGTCAAAAGGAAACTCAGGTGTCAGGACCTGTGGTACTTCGGGTTGACCTTCTGCAGCTAGACCATGCTTCCATTCATGGGGGTGGTTGATGGTTCAACCAATGGCCCTTTCATCATTAATTGATTCCTCCTTGAGAACCAGAGGAGGTTTGTTATCCTCAACAAGGGAAATTTGGGGTCATTCAATATAATGAACCCTCTCTTATAGTTTTCACATTATTTCCTCATCATGGCCAGTACTTTCAAAGCTTCGCCCCCAGAGTCAGTTGTTTGAAATTCAAACAATAATACATTTACATTGTTCCCATGCCATAGCATGGTGATTATGATTAATGATTAATTACAAGATGGGGAAATAGGGGTGTTACAATAGATCTTAGATATCAAAGATATTAGAAGGCGATACCACTTAAGCACTTCATTGGTATTAGAGAGAAACACTCTATTTTATAGAGTCAAGGATTTGACATACGTTCAAGACAAGTACCAAACTGAAAGCCAATTTGTAAAATATTTGAGTACGATAAGAGTGAGGTCCTTCCCATGGTTGGAATTTGAAAACAAATTCACCATTATTGGACAATTTTATTAGACAATTTGGTGGTCAGGAATAATTAATTAGCGTGCAACATTCAATGCTATGACAATTTGTATATACACCATAGGATGTATATCTCATCTTATATACTAAGGTGATCATATGGTGTATATACCAGCTGCCACAACATATTTGAGTACGATAAGCTTAAGATCTTTCCCATTGTTGGAATTTGAAAAATATTTGAGTACCTTCCCATTGTTGGAATTTGAAAAATATTTGAGTACGATAAGCATGAGATCCTTCCCATGGTTGGAATTTGAAAGCAAATTCATCATTATTGGACAATTTATTTAGAGAATTTGGCGGCTAACAATAATCAACCTGTGAGCAACATTCAATGCTATGACAGGTGGTATATACACCATCCAATATATCTCAACGTATATACCAAGGTGTATATACCAGCTGCCCCAGCATTGAATGCTGCTCAGCAGGTTGATTATTGCTGGGCAAACAATTTGTCCGTCAAGTTTCATCCCATATACCAACTATACCAACTACACCAGCATTGAATACTGCTTAGCAAGTTGATTATTACTTGGCAAACAATTTGCCAGTCAAATTTCATCCTAGAAATTATATACCAACTGTTCATCCCATATACCAGCTACCCGAGCATTGAATGCTGCTTAGCAAATTGATTATCATTGGGCAAACAATTTGCCAATCAAATTTCATCCCAAAGATTATATACCAGTTGCCCCAACATTGATACTGCTCAGCAGGTTGATTATTGGTGGTCAAACAATTTACCATTTACCAGTCAAATTTCATCCCAGCACCCAAATCTCTCATTACAGTCACACCCTCCCTGAGCACGATTTGAAATGGTTGGTGACGCCAAGTCCACTAACTCTGCCATCCGTAGTGGAAGCAATGTGAAAACAATGATGGATGAAGACCTTAAAAACAACACAATGATATTGACAATCAAACGTACCCCGAATTTTGTTTGAAACGTTTTTATGAACATGGCTTGCGTCCACTGGGCGTTATAAATCCCTTAATCATGAAGGATCAACCATAACATTCTTATGTTTGAAGGGAGATTGATGTTTTAACGCACTTTAAACGTATCATGCACGTCTACAACTCCGCTGATGCAAAACATCTTGTGATTTTGGCCTTAGCAATCGCTACGTCTTGTCGCGATGGAACATTTTCAATGACCAAATAAGAAGAAATCACAACGCAGCAAGCTAAGAAATGTGTTGACCGTAGTGAACCCGCACATCAATGGATGCACGATAAATTTGAGAACAAGTACAAGAAGCGTCCCAACCAAAACAAACTCAATTATAAATTCATAGTGGGAGACAAACTATGCTTACATTTTTATATTGATGAAAAGAATGAAAAGAGTGGTTCAAAGTTGAAGAAACTGAAATGAAGATCAATTTTTTAACGATGGTTTGAATTGTGATTAAAACAGTATAGATTCATCTTAACTCAAGTTCTATGAAGGGTTCAGAAGAATCAAATATTTAAAGGTGCAAACNATTTTGATGACCTTAGATGCCCCTGAGTCGCGGTTTCTCAAGCCACAGGTTAATCACGTAACCAACAGACTCCGCACAAATTAACAAACAAAAAAAAAATGTAAAATGAACCTCCAAAATCTCTTTAAATTAAATTTGCTAAGCTATATAGCTATTAGCCTATTTAGCCATCCACTTATGGGGAGTTTCCCATCATATCATGTGCATACCATTAACTGCATCTATTGAAGACTGGTCTTAAAAAACAAGATTAAAGTCCCGTGAAGAAAATCGAATGACAACGGACCGGAATTTCATAGACCTCGATGTAATCGTGATAATTATCATGTTGGAAACAGTTAATGTTATATACATTGGATACTCTACATGACGATAAAAATGTATCTACCGCAATATAACATTAATGGCTTTGTTGGAAGATAGTTATTGTAACCGTTATACCACGCCACACCAGTGAGAGGATCTGCCTGTGTGAGGGCATATTAACGACGGTGAATATTAAGCACCGATGCAGCTTGAAGGTAGGTAGGTATGTACAGTTGGAATTGAATGCATATCCATTCTCACTGCTTTTAAATCTGAGGGTGCATATCCACCGTCGCACAGCATTCAACACTGCATAGCAAGTGGAGGATATTGATGGCGTTTCAATAAAAAGTCAGAGCTGTTAACCCTCGTAAACAATCTGCAAGTGTTTAATCGACGCCCTCATTATGGTTGGCTTGTGGAAGCACCATGATCGGTCACTATCAAAATTCAATGTTTTATCCTTCATCAGTTTCTTCAAAGAAACCATGATCGGTCACTATCAAATTTCAATGTTTTATCCTTCATCAGTTTCTTCAAAGAAAGCCAAACAAATCTACCCAACTTTAATTGTCATGGTTGGTTGGTAAAGTGTTTGTTGGATTTGAATTGAAGGCAACGGTTTGGTAGTTTGGTAGAAAACCAGAAAAAACCTAAAAACAAAACAGCAACAACACATTTAAACTAAGATTATTCAGACATTATTTATATTTGAGTGGTTAAATCTGTATAATTAGAGTGTTTCATGGATTTTTCAACACACTGAATTCTTTTCTACATCTAAAAATACAATTTAAATAACAAAAAATTGTGATTTCATGGAGATTTGTATTATTGAATTAAAAAAATAAAACAAACACAAAATAGTTAGACAAGGCCGTTAGGACATCGTTCTCAATGAATGGAGAAGGGAGAGAATGTCCCACTACAAGCTCATTATGATAAGTATAATTTTAACTCATGCTTATATCCTCGTGTTGTAATTCAAATGCATGACTTATTAGTCCCTCTTGAAGGCCCATCACTCGTTTAAGAAGCTTGCTATTGTGTGAGCTCTGAATTGGTGGCATTTAAGATGGTGTGCACAACATGCATATATATTTACTTTTTGATATATAGAATTATTTTATAATAAATATATATGGATTATTGGGTTTAGATTGTTCATTAAATTTAGTACATTTCATAGATTTTGAAGGGATTTATGTGCACTCCTTGACATGATTATGTGCGATAGATTTTAAAGACTACAAGGAGCTTCAATTGAATTATTTTGTTCAAGCCATGTTATTCTATAAGTTAGGAATGAGAGGTGGCTAAGAAGTCATGTGCATCGAGTATCTTTCTTCACCATATTAATATATGCATTTAGACAAGTGCAATTGGTTTCCGTATTTGTTCTTTGATAGAGTTTGCTTTGTGTATAGCGTGGTTAGGTCTATTGTGTTTTGCTGATTTTTTCAAAAGGAAATCAAGTCAGGTGGGGGTTGTTACATAGACTATGTAAGCCAAAAATAGTCAAAGATGAACACGGAGGGAAGGCGTTCTGTCTTGTTGTTTTGTGTTGTTGTTTGATAAATGTTGTTTTGTGCATCATGCAACTGCTTTTATTGTGTTTCTAGTTTTTTTCAGTGGTACTTCAAAGGAAATCTAAGGTGAGTAGGGAGAGAGGGTGTGTTGTTTTGAGGTTTTATTGTTTACTTTTCTTTTGGTTGATTGATGTGTTTATCTACTATGTCATCTATTATTGTTTAGAGAGACATATTTGTTGTGCATTTGCAAGTGCCATAAGTGACAAGTTCCAAGAATTCTAATTTTGGGGTTGTGGAAATGTGTGTTGGAGTGTAATAAATCACTTGCATTGTACGCCATATACCAGGGGAAATTAGGTCGTGATTTTTATTTTGTGTTTTCCTTTGTCTGCTTGTATTTGTCATCTTGTTTTGCAGTTGATTGATGCTATGGATATGGTGCGGGTGTAAGGCTAGGAAGCAGTGCATTATTTTGCATGTGTTGTGAAGCAATGTTGTTTTTAGGTTGGTGCATTGCATTGTATTGCATTTGTTCTCTTTATAATGGGGGTTTAGTTACAGTGTAATCATATATAGTTCAGAGAGAGGGGGCATTTTTGTAGTTTGCCCAAAGGATTTTTCTATGAACATATGGTAGAATTGGATTTGTTTATGTCTTGCACATCTTGGCAGTAATAGCTGAGTATCGTCAATACAACGATTGCTTTGTATTTTCAATGCTTGTGTGAAGAATTCATTGCAAGTGTTTATGTGTTGTTGGCTTGTATTTTTCATCTTATTTTGCAGTTGATTGATGCTATGGAGATGGCGCGGGTATAAGGTTAGGGAGCACTGTATTATTTTGCATGTGGTGTAGTGCAATGTTGTTTTTAGGTTTGTGTGTTGGACTGTGTTTCATTTGTTCTTCTTTTCTTGGGAGTTTGATTGTAGTGTAGGCAGTTATAGTTCATAAAGACAAGGATTTTGCAGTTTGCATGGAGGCTTTTACTATGTGAGATTCATATCTGTGTAGAGGACGAACATATGGCTATTGCAAAACTTCCATCCAACCTCAAAAGTGGTCAATTAAAAATGCTCGTGACAAGTAGATTGGTCAAATAGCTCAGAACTTGGGTTTATGACAAGGCGAAGAGAAGCATGCCAATTTGCTAAAATGTCTTTTACAAATATCAGATAAATTTCAGATAGAAATAGAAATAATAAAAAAAACATGGGGCAATTTATAGATAGGAAACATATTTTCTTGGGACTATACGTGGTGTTTTCTCCTAAATCGGAGAAAATCAATTTATTATAAATCAATGATCTATTTTGCAAATTAAGTCCCTTGTCACAATGACAGATGCATAACTATTCAAAATGCTAAGGTGCAGGAGGGTGGCCTATGCAGGTTCTCGGCACAAGGTGTAAAAACAAATCCTCTTAGGTACACCAAGTATAACAGTGTGGGGTGGATGAGGATTGTAGACTTTGGACCCTTTTGCTAATTATTCATGCAACTTATGGTCTAAGTTAGCAAGCAATGCATTGTTTTGCATGTGCTATAGTGCATTTTTGTTTTTATGTTGGTGCATTGGAATGTGTTTCAATTGTTGATCCGGATTTTATGAGAAGAACTAAATGAATACAGATTATTATTAAAATATGCTTAACACAGAATAACAAAGATACAGTAAAACTGGTTTCTATTCAATAAGGAAATAAGTTGAAACTGTAAAATGGAAATCTTCAGCACAAGGCTGGCATCGCATCAACATCAACACGAAGATGGAAATCTTCAGAAGGAAATTCTGGAGTTTCGAGCGTTGGGAAAAGTTGGTTGCATAGACGCTTATGCGATTGGTAGAGCGATGTGACTAGTGATTCCACATAGATGTATAGTGCACATATGGGATGCTTTGTCTATTTAGCACTTGGTCTATATTCAAATCTTGTGTGGAGAATGATTTCATATTTTCTTCATGCAACACAATATTTCCACATCTTTCATTATATTTGATAGTGTGTGTTCTATGCATATTACACTTACTTGGTTTATTCAATTTTGCATTGGCATTTGCTTTGTAGGGGTTCTAGATATGTGGGGTTATGTGATATATCTGAGAAAATCAAATTATGATAAATCAATGACTTGTATTGCGAATTAAGTTACTTGTCACAATCAAGGATGCATAATTGTTGTAAGTGTGGAAGCACGGAAGTGTAGTAATGTGACAAGATGAGCCCTTCGTGCTCACTGCATAATGGTTGAACATAGGCTATCTTAGGTAGACCAAGTATATGAATGGACATGTTGTATCACTAGGTCCATACATGTCTTGCACACTTTGGTAGTGGAAAAGAAATATTTCTAGCGCACGAAGTACTGCGTATTTTCAATGCTTGTCCAAATAATTCATGGCGCTTATTATTGTGTGGTTTCACGGGGGCTGTTGTAAAAGCTTCGTCAAACCTCAAAAGAAACAAAGTAAGAAGGATTTTGAGTAGAAAAATATCCAAGACAAATAGATCGCAGACCTAGCATTATCTAATAACCAACTGCAAGATGTGAATATGCCAAATTGTGTTTTACACATATATCGGTTAGACCATGGAGAAATTTACATATAAGCAACACATTTTCTTCGCAATGCTTTTAGATGTGTTGCATTTGGTCCTAGTGCATATCCTTTAATGATAGATTTTGTTGTATACATAGTATAGTGTTGGATACCCAACTAGCACCTTGTTTTTTATTGTCATTTGAAATACAAAATCATTTCTTATACTCACTGCCTAGTATGTCTATATGTTCCATTTTGTGATAATATGTGACACAAACATATTTTCCTTTGTGAAAAGGTGTGATTGTTTAATGCCAATCAGGAATTTTTATCATTTTTGTGAGAATATGTTTGTATCACTTATTGATCGTTTTCCCTCTTAAATTTCATGACTGCAAAGCATGGAATTGAAGCTTGTTTTTGTTCAAATCGTTGATCAAACTTGTATGACAATATCCCTTTGCATGGATTAAAGATTATTGTTTTTTTTCTTTAACTAATCTAATGTCTGAATAGAAGGTCCTTGAACTATATTTTAATGGAGGGTCTATGAATGATGTTAAACAACCTAAGAAAGGCTCATTTCTTAGAAACTAATCTCGATTTTAAGAGGTATGGGTTTGATTTAAATGAATTTATGAACTTAAGTGTCGAACCTGAACTAAAACCTTGATTAAAACTGTTGATAAATCATTGATATGAATGATACAGGGTTCATTTAAAACTTTACCACTCTAAACAGTCTTGACATAAAAAAAAAAAAATTGCATCTACCATTGTCATATCACGACACGATGTTTAGTGATGCTTACTTACCTTGGCTTGACCTTTCGGCTATCACATAAATCATTACTTTGTGTGGTGTTAATGTCCTTGAAATCGGGTCAGTAGTTCGTGGTAGGCCACGAGGGTTTCATGGGTTTCTTAGTTTTGAACATATATGTCCTCTGGTCTACAGAAGGTAATCAAAATTTGGTGTGGGAGATAATGGTAGAGCATCCTCAAACCTTCAAGTGTTTTCTTATCATTAGTTATGTTAGTTCGGCCTCCTTCCCCGTTTATGGGCTTGGTCTGTAGCGATTACATCGTTTTCCCCTTGATGAAAATTGTTTCTTTGTCTTATGGTTTACCCCTGTTAAATCTATGGCTCCCATAGTGAGGATAGAGTCGAATGGCCCGCAAACCTTGTTTTCCCATGACGATGCGATAGGTAGGATTACTCAGGTCGGTTGGTTAGGTTTTATTCAATCTTTTGATCGGTTTAATTTAGAAGTGGCCCGGACGTTTTCCAAGACTTTCGATGGCACCAAAGATAAAATTGGGGATGTTCAGTTACAGGTCACTGAGGAATTCATTGTTAAGGCAACAGGTCTTCCTCAGGAAGGTGACAAGTGGTTTAAAAATATGAAGGTAACCAATATTCCATGGCGGTCTATGTTGATGTCCAAGAAGTCACAATACCACATAAAAGGTATGCATTTAGAGATGTTTAACACCAGTTGGCACAATATATTGTTGATAATTAAACAATTCATTACCCATGAAGGGCGCTACGACATAGTTTTCTATTTTCGCATATAGTTACTTATGGTGTTTTAGGGCTTTTGTTTAAACCTGCCCTTCTACTCACTTAGAAGCTTGCAAAAAATGTAAAACTTTTATCACTGACCAAGCCCTAATACTGAGACCAACTTGTTACATCACGACCTAATTCACATCATGTTCAATTTTCATCTGGTTAGCACAGGTGATAGTTGGGAAAGTTTTATGGTAAGAAATGAATTTTTACCTCAGCGAAATGATCTTATCATCAATTTAACACAGGCTGTAGAATAGCCTTTCTCTCCCA
Organism: Picea mariana; assembly: GCA_032191745.1. Classification (NCBI taxonomy): domain Eukaryota; kingdom Viridiplantae; phylum Streptophyta; class Pinopsida; order Pinales; family Pinaceae; genus Picea; species Picea mariana. The sequence continues at coordinate 133,249 of JASDQU010735689.1, forward strand.
AGGCTTTGCCTCATGATTTTTGAATTGAAATTTATATTCATGATGACCTTATCATGTCACCCGATGCCCAAATAGAGGCTTTTCCTATGGCTAGATCGAAGCCCAAAAGACATGATTGTGTGCCTAGGAAACCATTAGAAGTTGTCCTTAGCCATTTGAGGAATCAGTCGTCAAGTGGTTTTTATCAGTCACAGTCTACGAGACCAATAGTCAAGGAGAAACATAGAGAGCAGGGTAAACAAACTAGGCATTTGCAGGAGGTCTGTGAAGTTGAGTTTAAAAACAAAAGGAATGGCCACATCCTGTCTAGAATGATGAGAAACAAACACAAACAGAGGAATGATCCCATTCAAACGATTATGATAGAAGATCAAAACTCTGTTGAAAATACAAGCCCGGGCTCTATAGAGTATAGTCATCCTCAGTATGACTTTGTTTCTAATTTTCCCCTGTTCCTTCAAGATTGTGAGGGATTCTGAGGAATTTGGGCTGATTTAAAGGCTAAGTTAGTGCAATAAAAGCCTTCACACTCAAAACACCAGCAATCGCTCCCGAATCTGGAGCTTGTGTGTTGTTACAAATGCTTAGCATGGGCCTAGAGGTATTACATAGATGTCCCTTATTTGCAAATGTGCCTTAATCATGTTAAGAGGAAGAATAGGGAACTTGAAAGAGACAATCGGGAGTTGAGGTTTGAAATACAACAAAGTGTTCCTTGGGAAAACATGAAACCCAGGAAATCATGAGATATTATTATTAAGAATTCAATAAATGTCAATGCTATTATGGGATCAGAGATGCACGAATCTTCATTTTCAAATGTTTAATTTGGGAAAATTAATCTATGTTTTATTTCTGTTTGATTTTTTTTTTATTAAGCATTAGTTGTTACATTGTTTTTATACTAGCTATAGAATCAAAGATTTTGTATTTTTTCTTAAATTAGTTAATGTGGTTTTTAATTGGATTTTAATTTTATTTTCAGGTGTCAAAAAAGAATGACAAGATGATCATTGTGATGCTTTCTTAATGAAGAATCATGAAGTACTTTTGTTTTTAAAAGTAGGATTTATTCCAAACAATTCAAAATATACTTTTGAATGACTGTTATAACAAACTTCTATAAGTTGGTGTAAACATTATTATTATAAACTCATATTAGTATGTAGTTTTACAAAAACACTATTTTTGAAGATTTACCTCTATCCAGTGGATATGAGAAGTAGATCATTGTGTTTTTTAAATACTGAGTTAGCTTTGATATCAGGCATGGTGAAAATTATGGAGATGGACTACTGAATATTTTTTTGAGGAATATAGAATTATGCTTTACTTAAGGCTTTCATCCTATGAGTCAAAGAGTTTTGTTTATATTATAATATCTTGAATTATGGTTCATATTATTCAAGTAATTGATTATGAATTGATTAAAATTAGCTTTAGCATGTTTTATCAATGCATGGTTAATTATTATCGCCTATATATTAATTCTTTCAATCCTTTAATAGTCCATGATTCCAAATTTGATAGTCTCAGGTGATTCTATCATTTTTTATGCAGATCTTGAAATGTATTGTATTTGTTCATATACTTTGAGTTTGCACAAATCTGTTTGTCCAATTGAAATTTATTTCTTATTGTAAATGGTCATTGATATCTTCATCTGAGATTAGCGATACAAAAGTTGTCCTTTCTGTATTATGAATGAGATCTAAATTGTCAAAGTGAAGTGACTTTCTCTTGGCATTTCTATAGTATTAGAATTATACAACTGTCTATTATAGATTTATCTTAACATGCATGATGCAGGAGAAGTTTGATATGAGAAGACACACACGCACTTTGTCTTTTAATACTAGCTAGTTTTAGGTTAGTAGTTTCTTTTGCTTTTATTATTTAATTTTGTATTTTCTTTGTGAAAGAAGATTCACCTGTAAGCTTAAATACTTTGTTTATTTAAGTCAAAACATTATCATTTGCTTTCACTCTTTTCTTTTCTTTTCAAAGGTAAAAGTAGATTAGTAATATACCTTAGATCTATTTACATTTTGCCTGATATTTGGTCCTCTTTTATAAACTTAGTTTCTCAGGTTTTTCACAAATATTGCAATGTGTACATTTGTATAATCTGTATATATAGAACATAAATGTACGTAGTAGATAATTGGTTAGTGATTTTATTTTTATAGTTTAGATTATATCTCTTTATTGGCCAACGGAGCCATGAAACCTGTTAGGCTGAGTCATACCAAATGGATTAGGTTACGTAGGCAACCTCGGACCAGGATTTCCCTCACAGTTGACGGTGTGTTAAAATATTCTCGTTAACAAATGGTCCTAGAAGGAGGTCCTGAAAGATATTAATGGAACAAGGAGGTCGAAAGACACCTTGTAATAATCACTCTCCAGTTATAACTCGTAGTCACTCAAACTCCACTATTGTGCCCAATACAACCACTACATCTAAAGCCCAACCCGTTATTCCACTCGAACCACATTCTCAATCTATTATGGTCGAACCTACGACACCACTTCCTTAGGGAATTGATGTACAAGAGATTATCCATAATTCTTGTCAATCAATAATAAGAACCCAAGATACCTTGGATAGACTTAGGCAACTGGGCGATCAATTGCATCAACCTTTTAACTTGTTTGATCATCAGGAAAATATTCATGTTACTGGTACACCAAATTACACATTACAAAACATTTTCCCATCTGAAACACTTGTTCTAGGTGCTAGGGGATATGGCATTGCTCATTCACCACCTAATCCTTCTCCACCTCCTTTCGAAGGAGAATGTTCTAACGAATAAATTTCATATTCTGAGCAATCTCAAACTTCAAATAATTCACAAACTTCAGCCCAGATGACTAATCAAAATAATCTTTCCAGGCCTTGGCTTGACCAATATGTTGTGGTCGTACCAGGACCCCAACATCCTGTTAATTTTTGAGCTATTATTAGGTTTCTTTTCAATTTACTAGATAACAATAGCATAGGTAGGATCACTGAGAGAAATGCAATCACAATATACACAACATTTATCTTGGGAAACCCTCATGGGAGAGAAAACACAAAAAAAACTTCCTTAATATAGATAGCCATTACAATGCCAAGATAATAAACCAAAACACTAGATAATATCCAACATTGAGCAATGCGCCTCACTCTTCCTTCTTCTCCCAATTGCAGCTACCAAACTTGCACACATGATGAGTGCATGAGTGAGTGAACAAATGAGGCGCTAGACTCCTTTATTTATATTAGTTGGCAGGTGTTGGAAAGGTGTCTCTTCACTGGGTAGGGCCGACTTCTCTTCTTAGTGGTTAAAACCTCTTTAATTAGGCCTAGGGGTCGACTTCTTAATTAACATAATATAATTAGGGTTTCACCAATCCAAAAAAAAAAAAGGATTTGGTCAAGTACAAATCCTAACATGATCAATCCACAAAAGGGGATTGATTTGATGAATAATAAATCAATAATAAATAGAATACTCTTTGCAGTTACAATATTTCAACACTCCCCCTTAACAAGAAGGGTATTCGACAACATCATTAGGAGAGAGAGAGGGAAACAACATCAACAGTATCTGGAACACTGATTGGCATATCTATAAATCATCGAAAGTTTTTCTCATCATCAATATCATCATCCACAACAAGGGAGATGGAATGGCATCATCATCATCTGCATCAACATGGATTAGTATAACACTAAGACATCATCATCATCAATAATAGAATGAGGTTGATACAACATCAACAACAACAACATCACAGTACAAAGGTTGGAGAATCATCAACATCAATGCTAAGATATAAATATTTAGCATGAAGATGGCATCACATCAACATTAGCATGGTATAGTGTGGTTAGGTGTATTGGGTTGTTACAGAGACTATGTAAGACGAAAATAGTCAAAGGTGAACACGGAGGGAAGGCGTTATGTCTTGTTGTTTTGGTGTTGTTTGATAGTTTGTTTGGTTGTTGTTTGATAAATGTTTATTCATGCATCATGTAACTGCTTCTGCTATGTTTCTAGTTTTTTCAGTGGCAGGTCAAGTGGGTAGTAGGTTGTTAGAGAAATTGTGTAATTCGAAGGCAATCCAAGGTGAGTAGGGAGAGAGGGTGTGTTTTTTTGAGGTTTTATTGTTTACTTTTCTTTTGGTTGCTTAATGCATTTATCTACTATGTCATCTATTATTGTTTAGAGAGATAGATTTGTTGTGCATTTGCAAGTGCTAGTAGTGACAAGTTCCAAGACTTCTAACTTTGGGGTTGTGGACATGTGCGTTAGAGTGTAATAAATCATTTGCATTGTACACCATATGCCAAAGAAAATTAGGTTGTGATTGTTATTTTGTGATTTCCTCTTGTCGGCTTGTATTTTTCATCTTGTTTTGCAATTGATTGATGCTATGGATATGGTGCGGGTGTAAGGCTAAGAAGCAATGCATTATTTTGCATGTGTTGTGAAGAAATGTTGTTTTTAGGTTGGTTCATTGCACTGTGTTGCATTTGTTCTCTTTCTAATGGGGGTTTAGTTATAGTGTAATGATTTATAGTTCAGAGAGAGGGGGCATTTTTGCAGTTTGCCCAGAGGATTTTTCTATGAACATATGGTAGAACTGGATTTGTTTATGTCTTTCACATCTTGGTAGTTGCAGATGAGTATCATCAATACAGCGATTTCTTTGTATTTTCAATGCTTGTGCGAAGAATTCATTGCAGGTGTTTATGTGTTGTTGGCTTGTATTTTTCATCTTATTTTGTAGTTGATTGATGCGATGGAGATGGCACAAGTATAAGGTTAGGGAGAACTGCATTATTTTTCATGTGGTGTAGTGAAATTTTTTTTTTAGGTTTGTGCGTTGGACTGTGTTTCATTTGTTCTTCTTTTGTTGGGAGTTTTATTTTAGTGTAGGCAATTATAGTTCATAAAGACGAGGATTTTTCACTTTTCCTGGAGGATTTTACTGTGTGAGATTCATATTTGTGCAGAGGACGGACATATGGCTATTGCAAAACTTCTATCCAGCCTCAAAAGTGGTCAAGTAAAAAGGCTCATGACAAGTAGATTTTTCAAATAGCTCGCAGACTTGGGTTTACGACAAGGCGAAGAGCATGATGCTAATTTGCTAAAATGTCTTTTACAAATATCAAATAAATTTTAGATAGAAATAACGATAATAAAAAAACCATGGGGCAGTTTACAGATAGGAAACATATTTTCATGGGACTTCTTCTAGATATGTGGTGTTTTCTCCTAAATTGGAGCAAATCAATTTATTATAAATCAATGATCTATTTTGCAAATTATGTCCCTTGTCACAATGATAGATTCATAACTATTGGAAATGCTAAGGTGTAGGAGAGTGGCCTGTGTATGTTCTCAGCACAAGGCGTAAAAACAAATTGTCTTAGGTACACCAAGTATAGAAGTGCGGGGTGGATGAGGATTGTAGACTTTGGACCCTTTTGCATGTGTTGTAGTGCATTTTTGTTTTTAGGTTGGCACATTTGAATGCGTTTCATTTGTTGATCTATATTTTATGAGCAGAATGAAATGAATACAGATTATTATTAAAATATGCTTAACACATAATAACAGAGATATGGTAAAACATGTTTCTATCCAATAAGGAAATAATCTTAAACTATAAAATGCAGCGAAAATAAGCTTGTTGGAATGGTGGCGGCTTATCTCTGAGAAGAGATGTGACGGTTGCGCTCCCTCGCAAGAAGATGATTACAATGAGACTATGAAGGCATTTTGACAATAAGCATGAATTCCAAAACCCTAGACATCCAAAAAAATAACCCTAGGAGATGAATCACAAAAATTCATGTGGGTCCCGTTGGGGTAAGTTAGTACATCAACTTCCTGGGGTCGTAACGTTTTCATATGATCTTCGTTTTAGGTGAACAACATCCCGTTGGAAAAGTATATCCGAGGACTACACATTTTTTCATCAGACTGTGACTTTGGCCACAATCTAACTATGGTGATCCCTAAAATCGTTGTTTAGGGCCTCAAAACGGCCCCATAAGTCAAGGACCCAAAAACCAGGAAAAAACTACCAAATTGGAAAACTGCCAAAATGAACCAGTTGGAATAGGTGGGAGGCCACCAATATCCATTTGGGTAAATCCTCACCCCTTAGGAAGCAATGGTATCAATTGTGTTGAGTTCCCCCATTAGATGAGGAAATTTATGTTGAATTTCGCCCCTAGTGAGCCACTTGCCTTGGTGCAGGAGTTGTCCTACTTTGACAACTCGATAAAGTTGGATCCTTTGTTGTTGAGTGCCCTTGACCTGTGTGTCCACAATCTGATCACTGGATCCTTGTTACATGCAGTTAGGGTTGAGATATGTTGGTGTCAATTGTTCAGTTACCTCTGAGGTATCCAATAATGGTGGGAAATATGGCCAAAGGAGAGCCACATTGAACATTGGGTGCAGGCCAAGGAAAGGAGGAATGTTGAGCTCAAAAGCATTGTCACCCATAGCCTTGGTGATGGTGTAAGGTCCATAACAGAGTGGGCGAAGCTTCCGATGGGGGCCTATAAGGCGTTCTTTCTGCAAGTGCAACCAAACTTTGTCTCCCACCCGAAACTTATGTGGCACCTGATGTTGATCATGACGTTACTTGTACCTTGAATTTGATTTCTATAAAATATCATGAACCTATTGGCGGATGTGTTGGATCCACTCAATGAACTGGGTGGCTTTTTCAGCTTCAGTTGGAGCAGGGGATGAGTCGGATGAGGTGGCTGCAAGGGGTAGTGAAACATCTATGGGACCCAATGGTTGGAATTCCAACCCCATCTGAAAGGGGTTGTGGCCAATTGATCTATGTAGGGATCGTTTGTAGCTATGTTGAACATAGGGAAGACTCTCATCCCATGTGTGTGGGTTATTATAATTGTACATGCGTAGGATATGCACGATCATCCGATTGATGACCTTAGTTTGGCCATTTGTTTGGGGATGGAAATTAGTGGATTTGGTGAGCTTGGTGTCTAGCAGTGACCAGAATGTGTTGAGGAACCAACTGTCTCGATATGAGACAATGGTTTTTGGGATTCCAAAATGTACCCATACTCTTTCAAAGAAGAGATTGGTAGTGGCCTCTATTGTGATGCTCTTCTTAGAGGCGGCCAGAATCACCATCTTGGAAAAGTGATCAACAACCACAAAAAAAAATCATTTCCCCTCTTGGTGGATGGAATGCCTGACATGTAGTCCATTGAGATGGATTCCCATGTCCTTTCGGGAGTAGGAAGAGGGGTGTACAGGCCCTGGTTCTTAGTGGTCATTTTGTTAATAGCACAGGAAGTACAGGCCTTGATATACTTGCCCACATCATGTCGAAGTTTCAGCCAATAGACATGTTTTTGCAATACTTCCACTGTCTTTTCGACACCGATGTGTCCTTCCACCCAACTGTAGTGGGCTTCCCAAATCAGCTTCGCTCGCTCACTTGATGGTGGCCCAGATGGCACAACAACCCGTCTTGAAGATGGAAATTAGCGACAACTGAGTTTGTGCCCAACATTTAGTAGGTGGTGGAGAAGTCAAGGTTTGTCTCATAGAGGTAGGGCCATCCGGAGGTCTCATGGTCGCAAGAGTCTAGCACTATGGTGAGTGCCTTGATTGGAGGTCGATTGAAGCAATCAATGACTCGGTTGGTGCTTCCTGTTTTATACTTGATGTTGAGATGGAACTGTTGCAAGTATGTGGACGAATTTTGATGGCGGTCATTCTGCAATTTTCCTTGTGTCTGCATGAAATGCAGTGGCTTATGATCAGTGTGGATGACTATCTCCTTCCCAAGAATGTAATGTCTCCACTGGCGGAAGGCTTGCACAATGGAGTACATTTCTTTTTCATAATTATGGTACTTACAGACAACATATGATAGTGTCTCACTATGATAGGCCACGGGGTGGTCATGTTGAGTGAGAACGGTGCTCACAACATAGTCTGAAGCATTTGTATTGATTTCAAAGGGTTGTTGCAGGTCCGGTAATGAAAGCACTGAGGATGAGCATAAGCGCTTCTTCAAATCATCGAATGCTTATTGTTGGGACAGGCCCCACACAAATATTTCCTTAGTGCCACCCCTGGTTAATTGGCTAAGGGCCCATGCAATATGTGAGAATCCCAACACGAACATGTGATAGAAATTGGCAGGGCCCAAGAAGCTTCGAAGCACAGTGAGTGTGGTTGGGGCTGGCCAGTCACGGATGACCTGGATCTTGGCTGGATCCACATGTACACCATGTTTATCAATGATGTAGCCCAGGTAATGGACCATGTCTATGCGGAAGGAGCATTTTTCCAAGTTGGAATATAGTTTGTGTTGCCATAGGGTGTGTAGAACCTGTTGAATATGTTGCAAGTGATCCACCCAAGTATTGTTGTAGATGAGGATGTCATCCATATACACCACTAAAAAATTATTGGTGAAAGGTCGTAGGATATCATCCATCATCATCATGAAATTGGTTGGATCATTTGTCAAACCGAAGGGCATGACGAACCATTCAAAAAGAACTTCTTTTGACTTGAAGGAGGTCTTCCATACATCTGTCTTTTCTATTGGGACTTGGTGGTAACCAGACTTCAAATCAATATTACTAAAGTTTTTCCCCCCCATGAGCTTATCAAGGAGGTCATCGATTCGTGGAATCGGGTATTGGTTCCTGACTGTGATTTTATTCAAGGTCCGGTAGTCAATGTAGAGTCGCCAGATCCCATCTTTCTTCTGCACCAATGTGATTGGGCTCCCACAAGGCAATGAGATGGGACGGATGTGCCCCTTGTGGAGAAGTTCTTGGATCTGTCTCTTGATCTCCTCATTCTCTAACAGAGAGGGGCCGTAGACTGGCCCATTGGGTAGCGGTGCGCCGGGGGTTCGATCGATGGGATGATTGACCTAACAGTGCATAGGTACCCCAGTAGGTGAGAAGAAGATATCTAAGTATTGTTCCATGATGTTATCCACTTTCTTCTGCTGTGTGGAGAGGTCAGCCACAGAGGCCTTGGATGTGGCTACGATATTTTTCTCACTCTGAGAACGAATCACGAAGAAGATAAAATTCTCGATATGAGAGATGACCTTCCTGCATTTCTTGGCAGAGATCAAGGAAATAACACTAGGTGGGATTGCCTTGGGTATCTTATACAATTTCTTGTTCAAAGTAATAATAACACTGCGAGGCCTAGACTCATATACAACATGACGTTGCCATAAATAAGGTTGGCCCAAAATAACATTGCAAACTTTGATAGGAGCAGCATCACACAATACCTCGTCTTTGAAGGGATTGATTTCGTATGATAGGAGACATTGTTGGCTGACGCGGAGATCGCTTCCTTGGTGGAGCCATCCAATGGTGTAGGGTTGCGGGTACAACATTTTCAAAAGGGCTAGCCACTTGATGACCTCCGCTGAGATGAGGCTCTTTTGGCTACCTCTATCGACGTTGAAGTGTAGCGGGGTTGCTTTCACCCACATCCATGAATGAAAAAGGAACTCGCCTTCCTTTGAATCGTCTGGTTCACTGGGATGGAGCTTGGTGGTAGAAACAGTAGCATTGGGTTCTACATTAATGATCTGTCTCCCCCTTTCTGGTTCTGACTCAGAGTCGAAACCCACATATGATTCAGAGGATTTGACCTCAGCCACTAGTGACTACTTTGAGCAGCGATCAACAGTGTTATGCCAGGGGCTCTTATGGAATTCGTACCACTTCCCGATATCTTTCTTTGTCTTTCTAGTCTCCTTCTTTGCTTGTGGATTGGACTAGTTGTCCTGAGGTTGTCCATGTTTTCTCTGTCCTTTTTTTTGTGGTTTGGGGCCACCCTTCCATTGTTTTCTCTATGAGGGGTTCCTAGGCCGAAATTTCCATGTCTTTTGTTTAAGCTTCTGCTCGATTTTGACGACATATTGATAGGCCGCACCCAAGGACGAGATTTCCATAAACTCCATTTCAGACTGGATGTATCTATGCAAACCACTACAATACTTGAGCACTATATTTCACTCAAAATATTTGATACCCAGCTTGGTGCACAAGGTATGGAAGATATTTGTGAACTCGGGCATTGCTTGGTCTCTTTCTTGCCGCAGTGTGATCCATTTTGTATAAAGGTCGTCATAACTTTTGAAAGGGTAGTATTGTTCCTTAATAGCATCCTTGAAGGAATCCTAGGTAACCGCAACTGTAAATGATGAGGGTTCCTCTATTTCCTTTTTCTCACAGAAAGTCTCCCACCAATATTTGACACGGGGAACAACTTTGAGGAGTGCAAAAGTAATCTTTTCTCTATTCAAAAAGTTATGGAAAAAGAAATACCCTTCTAGTAGATTCAACCATTTGTCTACAGCATCTGTGTCTATCTGACCTTCAAATATAGGAATATCAAAGTTGATTTGTACCTTGAAGGGGGTGGCGCCTCCGCTTGAGGAAGATGTGTTGCCTGTTGGTAGTTGCTGAAGGATTTGCACAAAACTATCCATCATCTCCCTCCTCTATTGTGTGAGGGCTTCCTTGAGAAACATTTTGAAAGGATCTCATTTCATGTCATCTTTCTTTTCTCCCACCATGAGAGGTCTCTTGGGCATGCGAGAGATTTTGTCCTCAAGGGAAACAAGCTCGAGACCCAATTCTTTGCACCTTGACCTCATCAAGGACATGCATTAAGAACGACAAGGAGTAGACCGCTTTGATACCACTGATCCAGATTTTATGAGCAGAAAAAAATAAATACATATTATTATTAAAATATGCTTAACATAGAATAACAAAGATACAATAAAATAGGTTTCTATTCAATAAGGAAATAAGCTGAAACAGTAAAATACAACGGAAAATAAGCTTGCTAGAATGGTGGCAGCTTATCTCTGAGAAGAGATGTGACGGTTGCGCTCCCTCATAATAAGATGATTAAAATGAGGCTATGAAGGAATTTTGACAATAAGCATGAATTTCAAAACCCTAGACATCCAAAAAACTAACCATAGGAGATGAAGTGCCAAAATTCATGTGGGCCCTGTTGGGGTAAGTTATTACATCAACTTCATGGGGTTGCAACTTTTGCATACGATATCCATTTTAGGCGCACGATAGCCCATTGGAAAAGTCTATTCGAGGAATACAATTTTTTTCATCAAACTGTGACTATTTATTCAATCTAACTGTGGCGAGCCCTAAAAACGTTGTTTAGGGCCTCAAAACGGCCCCGGAAGTTAGGGACCCAAAAATTAGGGAAAAACTACCAAACTGGAAAACTGCCAAAATGAACCAGTTGCAATAAGTGGGAGGCCATCGAAATCCATCTCGATCATTTGTTCTTATTTTATTGGAGATTTGATTGTAGTATAAGAAAATATAGTTTGGAAAGATGGGCATTTTCCAGTTTGCTCAGAGGCTTTTTCTATGGATATATGGAGACAATATGTCCGACTATGTGTTGGTCATCTAGGAAGTCATAGATGTGTATCGTTGACAGGGCCAATGCTATGTGTTTTCAAGGCTTGTGCAGAGAATTTGTGTCAATTATGGTCGTGCTATCCCGTGCATATGCAGGTTGAATTGTGATAGAGGATGTAATTTGGATGAAATAGGGGATGCAATTTATACTTTGACAAATTTGCAAGGAAAATCCAATCATTTTGAGATTTAGTTCTATGAAAGAGGCACAGTTGTGAAAAACGCGAAGATGTGGCTATTGCAAAACCTCCGTCTAACCTCAAAATTGGGCAGGTAGAAGGATCGTGAGAAGTAGATTGTTGAAATAGTTGGAAGACCTAGGATTACGACAAGGTGAAGAGAAGTATGCCAATTTGATACAATGTACTTTATAGATATCAGATACCTTTTGAGTAGCGATAGGAATAATAAAAAACCATGGAGCAATTTACAGATAAGCAACATATTTACTTAGCATTGTTTCTAGATGTGTGTCGTTTGGTCCTAAATCAAAGAAAATCAATTTAATGTAAATTAGTCATCTATTTTGTAAATTACATCTCTTTTCACAATGATGGGTGTGAAACTATTGGAAATCATGAGGTGCGGGAGGGTGTCCTATGCAAGTTTTGTGCACAAGGCTTATAAATAGATAGTATTAAGTACACGAAGTATAGTTGTACAGGGAGAGCGATTGTTGTAGACTTTTGACCCTTTCACTGAGACTTCATGCAAATTATGGTCTGGCATTGACAGATTTGGTTGCATAGAGACTTGTGCAATTTGCAGATCAATGTCATCAACACTTCCGCATAGTTTTATGCTACACATATTCGGTACTTTGTCTATTTAGCACCCAGTTTATATTCAAATCTTGTGCGAAGAAATGATACGTTTGTTGTTTGTGCACTGCCGCAGTTGCACATCTGGCATCATGTTTGATGGTGGGTGTTGTATGCATGGTATAATTACTTGGACCCATTCATATTTGTATTGACATTAGTGTAGTGTTTAAGTAAACAAGTTCTCGCTTATGAGTTGTATTGCTGGAACAAATGGTTGAATGAGATATTCTTGATGTGCATTATATAAAAAATGTTTTTTTGTTACTTGCATATTGTCCAAAGATAGATAGATGGGTCAAAGAGTTGTCTTCATGTCAAGGCCAATAACAAGATTCACATCGGCCAAGATGTCTTTTACACATATACTGACTAGCTTTCGAATAGAAATAACAATAATAAAAACCCATGTAGCAATGTACAGATAAGCAACACATTTTCTTTGCAATGTTTCTAGATGGGTGCGCTTCCATCCTGGATCATAGAAAATTAATTTATGATAAATCGGGGACCTATGTTGAAAATGACATTGCTTGTGATAATCAAGGATGTGGAGCTATTGAAAATGTGAAAGTTTGGCAATACGAGAGAGTGGCCGATGTTGGTCTCCACACAAGGCTTAAAAAATAGACTACCTTAAGTGCACCAAGTATATCTATGAACATATGGCAACACTCTGTGCAACGATTTTTGGTGCAGGTTGGCAGTGACAAAGGAATATGGCTAAAATAACTAGCACTATGTATTTTCAATGCTTGTAAAAAGAATTCATGCCACTTTTTTTTGTGTAGTTTGGTAGTTGTTATTTCAAAAGTTTTGTTGAACATTGAAAGTGGCAAAGTAAGAACGATTTTGAGTAGAAACTTATCGAAATTCAAATAGATTGCAGAGCTGGTATTACCCCAAATCCAAGAGCAAGATGCCAATCAGGTAAAATATTTTTTAGACATATATCAGCTACCTCTGGAATAGGAATAAGCATAATCTAAAAGCATCGAGCAATCTGCAGATAAGAATTTCATTTGTTTACCAATGTTTCTAGATACATGGCATTCCATCCTAAAGGGGGGCCAATGAATTTATCATAGATCAATGACCTAATTTGTGAATTGGTTCGCTTGTCACAATGATGGATGCTAGAGTATGAGGAATGTGAGATTGTTCAATTATAACAAACTGTGAGGATGTTTGATACGAATTGTTTGCACAATGCTTGAAAATATCGAGTGTTCAGTACACCGAGTATCACTGTGAAAACTACACGAGGATTCAAAATAGACTAAGCGAATGCTTCTTCTATTTTCAATTCTTGTGCAAAATTCTGGAGTTTCGAGTGTTGGGCAATGTTGGTTGCATAGACACTTATGCGATTGGTAGAGCGATGTGACTAGTGCTTCCACATAGATGTATAGTGCACATATGGGATGCTTTGTCTATTTATCACTTGGTCTATATTCAAATCCTGTGTCGAGAACGATTGCATATGTTCTTCATGCAACACAATATTTCTGCATCTTGCATTATGTTTGATAGTGTGTGTTCTATGGTTATTACACTTACTTGGTTTATTCAATTTTTCATTGGCATTTGCTTTGCAGGGGTTCTAGATGTGTGGGGTTGTGTCATATATCCGAGCAAATCAAATTATGATAAATCAATGACCTATATTGAAAATTACGTTGCTTGTCACAATCAAGGATGCATAACTATTGTAAGTGCAGAAGCACAAAAGTGTAGCAATGCGACAAGATGAGCCCTTCGTGCTTGCTACATAATGGTTGAACATAGGTTGTATTAGGTAGACCAAGTATATGAATGGACAAGTTGTATCACTACGTCCATACATGTCTTGCACACTTTGGCAATGGAAAAGGAATATTGCTAGTGCACGAAGTACTGTGTATTTTCAATGCATGTGCAAAGAATTCATGACGCTTATTATTGTGCGGTTTCGCAGGAGTTATTGCAAAATCTTCGTCCAACCTCAAAAGAAACAAAGTAAGAAGGATTTTGAGTAGAAAAATATCCAAGACAAATAGATCGCATACCTAGCATTATCTGATAACCAACTGCAAGATGCAAATATGTCATATTTGTAGATTCTAACCTTGTACAATATTTACTGCAAACAGATTTTCAGTAAAAGAATAGAAAAGATACAATTGAAAATTCAAACATTACACAGAGATTTTTCCCCTAGAAACCCAAACCGGGAAAACCAGCATATTCTATATTCATTCATAGTGATACATTGTTTACAATACAATATACATATAGGATCCAGTGGCATCCAAAACCCTAACCCAATAACCTGGATTAGTCCACAACCCTAATTCCTTAACCAGAAATAGAAAACCATCGGAAAAAACCATGTCCTGGAAAACACCTAAATATGTGACACGTTTCCCGAGGCAGGTGACATGTTTCCCAAGGCTTGAAATTGAAGCTTCTTTTCATGCAAATAGTTGATCGAACTTGTGTGACAGTATCCCTTTGCATGGATTAAAGATTATTGTTTTTTTGCTTTAACTAATATAAGGTCTGGATAGAAGGTCCTTGAACTATATTTTAATGGAGGGTCTATGAATGATATTAAACAACCTAAGCAAGGCTCATTTCCTAGAAACTAAGCTTGATTTTAAGAGGTATGGGTTTGATTTAAAATAATTTATGAACTTAAGTGTCGAACCTGAACTAAATCCTTGATTAAAACTATTGATAAATCATTGATATGAATGATACAGGGTTCATTTAAAACTTTACCGCTCTAAACAGTCTTGACATAAAAAAACATTTGACACCTGCAATTGTCATATCACGACACAATGTTTAGTGATGCTTACTTAACTTGGCCTGACCTTTCAACAATCACATGAATCATTACTTTGTGTGGTGTTAATGTCCTAAAATTGGGTCAGTAGTTCATGGCAGTCCATGAGGGTTTCATGGGTTTCTTAATTTCGAACCTATTTGTCCTCTGGTCTACAGGAGGTAATCAAAATTTGGAGTGGGAGATAATGGTAGAGAATCATCAAATCTTTAAGTGTTTTCTTATCATCAGGTATGCTTGTTCAGCCTCCTTTTTTGTTTATGGGCTTGGTCTATGGAAATTACATCGTTTTCCCCTTGATGAAAATTGTTTCTTTGTCTTTTGGATTACCTCTGCTAAATCTATGGCTCCCATAGTGATGATAGAGTTGAAGGCTTGCAAACCTTGTTGTCCCATAACGATGTGACGGGTAGGCTTTCTCAGGTTGGTTGGTTAGGTTTTATTCAATCGTTTGATGGGTTTAATTTAGAAGTGGCCAGAACATTTTCCAAAACTTTCGATGGCACCAAAGCTAAAATCAGGGATGTTCAGTTACAGGTCACTGAGGAATTCATTTCTAAGGCAACGGGTCTTCCACGGGAAGGTGAAAAGTGGTTTAAAAATATGAAGGTAACCAATATTCCATGGCGGTCTCTATTGGCATCCAAGAAGTCACAATACCACATAAAGGGTGTTCCTTTGGAGATGTTTAACACCAGTTGGCATAGTATAATGTTGATAATTAAATAGTCCATTACCTATGAAGGGCGTTATGGCATAGTTTTATAGTTTCACATACGGTTACTTATGGTGTTTCAAGGGTTTTGTTTAAACCTGCCCTTCTACTCACTTAGAAGCCTGCAAAAAATGTAAAACTTTTATCAATGACCAAGCCCTAATCTTGAGACCATCTTGTTTCATCACGACCTAGATCACATCCTGGTCGATTTTCATATGGTTAGCACATGTGATAGTTGGGAAGGTTTTATGGTAAGAAATGAATTTTTACCTCAACGAAATGATCCTATCATCAATTTAACACAATTTGTTGAAGAGTCTTTCTCTCCCAAGGCTTCGCCTCATGATTTTCAAATTTAGATTCAGATTCATGATGACCCTATCATGTCACCCGATGCCCAAACAAATGTTTTTCCTATGGCTAGATCGAAGCCCAAAAGACATGATTTTGTGCCTAGGAAACCATTAGAAGTTGTCCTTATCCATTTGAGGAATTAGTCATTAAGTGTTGTTGATCAATCACAGTCTATGAAACCAACAATCAAGGAGAAACATAGAGAGCAGGGTAAACAAACTAGGCATTTGCAGGAGGTCTTTGAAGTCAAGTTTAAAAACAAAAGGAATGGCCACACTCTGTCTAGAATGTTAAGAAACAGACAAAAAAAAAGGTATGATCCCATTCAAACAATTATGATATAAGTTCAAAACTCTGTTGAAAATAAAATCCCAAACTCTACAGAGGATAGTCATTCTTAGTATGACCTTATTTCTAATTTTCCCCCATTCCTTCAAGATTGTGAGGGATTCTCAGGAATTCAGGCTGATTTAAAGGCGAAGTTGGTGCAAGAAAATCCTTCACACTCATACCACCAACAATCTCTCCCGAATATGGAACCCGTGTGTTGTCACGAATGCTTAGCATGGGCCTAGAGGTATTGCGTAGACGTCCATTATTTGTAAATGTGCCTTAATCAGGTTATGAGGCAGAATAGGTAACTTGAAAGAGACAATCGAGAGTTGAGGTTTTAAATGCAACAAAGTTTTCCTCGGGAAAACAAGAAATCCGGGAAATCATGACATATTATTATTAAGAATTCAACAAATGTCAATGTTATTATGGGATCAGATATGCACGAATCTTCATTTTCGAATGTTTAATTTAGGTAAATTAATCTATGTTTTTATTTCAATTTGATTTGTTTTTTCTTAAGCATTATTTGTTACATTATTTTTAGACTAGCTACAGAATCAAAGATATTGTAGCTTGTCTTAAATTAGTTAATGTGGTTTTCAATTGGATTCTAATTTTATTTTCAGGTATCAAAAAAGAATGACAAGATGATCAATGTGATGCTTTCTTAATGAAGAATCTTGAAGTACTTTTGTTTTTAAAAGTAGGATTTATTCCAAACAATTCAGAATATATTTTTGAATGAATGTTATAACAAACTTTTATAAGTTGGTGTAAACATTATTATTATAAACTCATATTAGTATGTAGTTTTAAAAACACTCTATTTTTGAAGATTTACCTCTATCCTGTGGATATGAGAAGTAGATCATTGTGTTTTTTAAATACTCAATTAGCTTTGATATCAAGCATGGTGAAAATTATTGGAGATGGACTACTAAATATTTTTTTGATGAATATAGAATTATTCTTTACTCAAGGCTTTCGTCCTATGAGTCAAAGAGTTATGTTTATATTATAATATCTTGAATTATGGTTCATATTCTTCAAGTAATTGATTATGAATTGATTAAAATTAGCTTTAGTCTGTTTTATCAATGCATGGTTCATTATTATCGTCTATATATTAATTGTTTCAATCCTTTAATAGTCCATGATTCCAAATTCGATAGTCTCAGGTGATTCTATCATATCTTGATATGTATTGAATTTGTTCATATACTTTGAGTTTGCACAGATCTATTTGTCCAATTGAAATTTATTTCTTATTGTAAATGGTCATTTATATCCTCATCTGAGATTAGCGATACAAATTTGTCCTTTATGTATTATGAATGAGATCTGAATTTTCAAAGTGAAGTGACTTTCTCTTGGAATTTCTATAGTCTTAGAATTATACAAATGTCTACTATAGATTTATCTTAATAGGCAGGTTGTAGGGGTAGCTTGATACGGGAAGGAACACACATAGTTTGTCTTTTAATACTGACCAGTTTTAGGTTAGTAGTTTCATTTGTTTTTATTATTTAATTTTGTATTTTCTTTGTGAAAGAAGATTCACCTATAAGTTGAATACTTTGTTTATTTAATTGAGAACATTATCATTTTATTTAACTCTTTTCTTTTCTTTTCAAAGGTAAAAGTGGATTAGTAATATACCTTAGATCTATTTACATTTTTCCTAAGATTTGGTTCTCTTTTATAAACTTAGTTTCTAAGGTTTTTCGCAAATATTGCAATAATTTGTATACTCGGTATATATAGAACATAAATGTACATAGTAGATAAGTGGTTAGTGATTTTATTTTTATAGTTTATATTTTATCCCTTTATCGGCCAATGGATCCGTAAAACCCGTCAGGGTGAGTCATCCCAAACGGCTTAGGTTACTTAGACAACCTCGGACCAGGCTTTCCCTCACAGTTGACGGTGTGTTCACATATTCCCATCAACAAATGGTCCTAGAAGGAGGTCCTGAAAGATATTAATGGCACGAGGAGGTCAAAAGAAACCTCCTAATAATCACTCTCCCATTATAACTCGTAGTCCCTCAAACTCCACTGTTGTACCCAATACCGCCACTACATCTGAAGCCCAACTTGTTATTCCACTCGAACCACATTCTCAATCTATTTTGGTCGAACCTACGACACCACTTCCTTAGGGACTTGATGTACAAGATATTATCCATAATTCTCATCGATCAATAATAAGAACCCAAGATACCTTGGCCGGACTAAGGAAGTTGGGCGACCAATTGCATCAACCTCTTAACTTGTTTGGTCATCAGAAAAATATTCTTGTTACTGGTACACCAAATTACACATTGCACGAAATTTTCCCATCTGAAACACTTGTTCTAGGTGTTGGGGGATCTGGTCTTCCTCCTTCACCACATAATCCTTCTCCACCTCCTTTCGAAGGAGAATCTTATGATGAAGAAATTTCATCTTCTGAGCAATCTCAAACTTCAAATAATTTACAGACTTCAGCCCAGATGGATAATCAAAATAATCCTTCCAGGCCTTGGCTTGACCAAGATGTTGTGGTTGTACCAGGACCCCAACATCCTGTTAAATTTTGAGCTATTATTATGTTTCTTTTCAATTTACTAGATAATAATAGCATAGGTAGGATCACTGAGAGAGACACAATCACAAGATACACAACATTTGTCCTGGGAAACCCTCATGGGGGAGAAAACCCAACAAAAACTTCCTTAATATAGATAGCCAATACAATTCCAAGACAATAAACCAAAACACTAGAGAATATCCAACAATAAGAAATGGGCCTCTCTCTTCCTTCTTCTTCCAACTGCAGCTACCAAACTTGCGTACATGATGAGTGCATGAGTGATTGAACAAATGAGGTGCTATCCTCCTTTATTTATACTAGTTGGCAGGCATTGGAAAAGTGTATCTTCATTGGGTAGGGCCGACTTCTCTTCTTAGTGGTTAAAACCACTTTAATTAGGCCTGGGGGTCAACTTCTTAATTAGCATAATATAATTAGGTTTTGACCAATCCACAAAAATGGGATTTGGTCAAGTACAAAACCTGACATGATCAATCCACAAAAGGGGATTGATTTGATGAATAATAACTCAATAACAAATAGAATACTCTTTGTAGTTACAATATTTCAACACTCCCCCTTAATAAGAAGGGTATTCGACAACATCATCAGGAGAGAGAGAGGGAAACAAAATCAACAGTATATGGAACATAGACTGGCATATCTATAAATCATCGAATGTTTTTCTCATCATCAATATCATCATCCACAACAAGGAGCTGGAATGGCATCATCATCATCTGCATCAACATGGATTTGCATAACACTAATACATCATCATCATCAATAATATCATGAGGTTGATACAACATCAACAACAACAACATCACAACACAAAGGCTGGAGCATCATCAACATCAACACTAAGCTGGAAATATTTAGCACAAAGATGGCATCACATCAACATTAGCACGAAGCTGGAAATATTTAGCACAAGGTTGGCATCACATCAACATCAACACAAAGCTGGAAATATTCAACACAAGGCTTACATCACATCAACATCATCCTGAAGCTGGAAATCTTTAGCACAAGGCTGGCATCACATCAAAATCAGCACGAAGCTGGAAATCTTCAGCACAAGGTTGGCATCAACACTACTCCCCCTTTCGAGGGAGGTCCTTTCGAACTATACCAATATTGTCTCAGAAGTTATCAAAATTTACACAAGACAGAGGCTTGGTCAACACATTTGCAACATGCTCATATGTGCCAACATAATGGAGCTTTATGGCTCCTCTCTGCACGATATCACTACATTCATGATATGGTGCAGAGAGGAGNGGATTTCTATGTGTTTTGACTTGTCATGGAACACAGGGTTCTCTATCATTTTTATGCAACTCTGGTTATCACATAGAATCACGGTTTCTTCCATCTCCAGATCAATAGACCTGTCAACAACTTTCGAATCCATATGGCTTCACAACTGGTGGAACATGCAGCAATGTATTATGCTTCTGTCGTGATGAGAGAAATACTTGATTGCTTCCTACTCTGCCATGATATCATGGTTGACCCTAGACTGAAACCACATCTCGAGGTTCTCTTTCTGTCAGAGACACTTTCATCCCAATCTGAATCGGTATAACCACTCAGCCTGAAGTCATGATCTCCATTATAACTGATACCAAAATCCAGCATACCCTTAAGGTATATCATCACATTTTTTGCAGCAACAAGGTGAACACATCTGGGTTCTACCAGAAATTGACTCAAGTTGTTCATAGCAAAACATATATCTGGCCTAGTGTCCGTCAGATACATCAACTATCCAATGATCTTTTTGTATAGTGTAGCATCAACCAATTATAACGAAGTATCAACCAGGATATTCAACTTTGTTTCCATGGGTGTATTCATGGATTTACACTCCAACATATCAAACCTCTTCAGTATTTCAACTGCATATTTCCCATAGTTAAGGAATATATTCTCTGAGCTCTGCCAGACCTCAAGACCTAAGAAATAGTGCCTTAGGCCTAGGTCTTTCATCTCAAATATGCAATGAGATTATTCTTACAATCAATGATGAGCTTTTCTTCTCTAGATAAGAATAATTCATCCACATAAAACAACAATATAACAGGCTCATCATTCATAACCTTGAAGTAAAGGTTAGAATCAGGTTTACTCTTGGTAAAGCCCAAGCTCGTCAAGAAATTGTCAATTCTTCCATACCAAGCTCTAGGAGCTTATTTTAATCTGTACAGAGCGTTCTTCAACTTGAAGACATGTTT
>JASDQU010735689.1:172780-206502 GCA_032191745.1 Picea mariana
CGATGGATGAGAATAAACCCGACATCAGATCGACAATCGAGATCTCCTTCGGGTCTTTGGACTTCAGATATTTCAAATTTCAATCTTTCACTGTAGTATGATCGATGGTCGAGAATGCTCTGAAGTGATCTTTCAGATCGGATGACTCGCATCCTTGCTGACGTGGTCTCCTATATGCCCTTTGCTAACGTGGTCTACCATATTCCCTTTTACTGATGTGGTCTGCCACGTGTCCTTGCTGACGTGGTTTGCCACACGTCCTTGCTAACATGGTCTACTAACCAACAGCCCTGATCCAATGGTCCTCATATGTCTTTCAAATCCGACGGTCCTTATTCATTTCAGATTTTTGGGCTTTGGGTATTTCAAATCTCAAAATTTCCATAGCGTAAACTCCTTGCATCTTTGTACTCGAAGTGAAAGATGTTCATTCAATATGGATCTTGTATCAAAGGCTTGATCTGTCTACGGTGCTACTCTTCTAGCTTATCTTGTCCTTCCACTTAGAATTATCCACTAGTTAACGAAAAATTGCATAAATGAGATCTCAGATCTTAGCTTGCTTATCCTATCCTTCCACTCAAAAAATGATCTGACGACTGACGAGAATTTAGGTTTGATTCGACAACTGACGGATATTCGGATAATCAAACTCTCAACCCTTTTACCTCGCTTATCCTATCCTTCCACTCAAAAGTGATCCAACAGTCATGAAGACACTCAAAAGTGATCTGATGGCTGATGAGAATTTGCATAATCGAATTCTCAATAATTTTTCCCCACTTATCCTGTCCTTCCACTCAAAAGTGATCCAATGGTTGTGAAGATTCTTGAAGCAGATCCACGATCAAGGATGATTGCGGAACCACAACTTGGGAGTGATTTAACTCATCACCCAAACTCCACAATTGGAATTTGTGCATTGTTGGTGAGTCAACCACAATCGTCGATCTTCGAAGCTATAAGATCGGATGATCCTGACTAATTGTGGGATTGGAACTAGCACGGTATTTAATTATCCTTTAGATCTCCACAATTGTTGATCTAGCGATTGCACATCCGATGGTCACAACTTAATCTGACTTAAACTCATTGTTTGCTGGATCAACCGTAGTCGTAGATCTTTGAAGCTATGAAATCTGATGATCTAGACAGATTGCAGGATTGTAACTAATGAGTAGTTTAATTCTTCTTTTTCTCCCCGCAATTCATCCCTGTAGTTGATTTGGCTTGCAGATCTGACGATCTTGATTTGATCTGAGTTTTATCGTGCCATCTCTTCTGAGATTTTGATATTCATTTGTTAACTCTCTTGATTTTTAATCTTTGTTTGACATCAGTCATTATATACTGGTTGACTAGTCGTCCAACATTTCTTCTGAAATTCATTGTGCCATCTCTTCTGAGATTTGATCTTCATTCGCTAACCCTCCTGAGATTTTATCTCAACTTATCATCTCATCAATGATATCAACTGTTGACATCAATGACGACACATGAATGACAATATGTCTAACATCTTCAACATGACTCGTAGAGGTTTTTGACCAATATCCAACATGACTAGCAGAGGTTGTTGATATAACGCCAGTATGACTTGTAGTAACTGGACTGGTGGTGTTGATTGGTTGCGGCATTTGAGACCAAGGTCCTAGGAAAGATTGGTTTTGAGAAATTGCAGACCATGAAGAATTTTGGTCTACACCCTGTCGTTGCCTGGAAGGGTAGTATCCTCCTCCCAATTGATCCATAGAGGTTTGTAAAGGCATCATCATTGAAGCAGATGCTTGTGAAGAGAAAAATGCATGACATGGGTTATTCAAGTGAGGATATCTATTGCCCCCAGACAAATCGATTCCATGAAGGGGGTATCCCGTACCATAAAATTGAATCCCTCCATATGAAATACTAGAGGATAGATGGAGGTCCTTCATGAGAAAAGTGTTCGCAGGAACTGACATAGAGGACGAAGAATATATGGATGGGGTGTAATAAGTAGAATAATCACCCATTTTATTAGTTTCTCCTGATAAAGTGAATCTAGGATTGGGTCCGTAAGAAGGGAGACTCCAACCTCCCACTGTGACAGTCGGTTGAGGGATAGGACTCCCATCAAACGAAGATGTAGAAAAAGGAGTTATCATGCCCCTGTATCCAAAACTAGGATTCATATAACCAGGTGAGTGAGAGGATGGAAAGGGTGAAAGCATGTTTGGAATATCAAGAGGAAGATGATTAGAGACTCAAGGTATTGATTGAGTATCATGATTTTGCATACCATTATGAAACACAAACAGATTTGTCCACATGAAATGAGCGAACGTCATGGGGGAGGTAGCGCTAATTGAGGGAGTCAAAGGGACTCCACTATCCATAATAATGAAAACTCATGGCGTAATAAAAAAATCTAAGGTCAACTAATGATCAAAGAGCACACCAAAATAAAGAAAAGGCCAATATGCACAAAAACAGGATAAAGTGGTTGAAAAGGGGCCTCCCTCCCTAGAGTAGGTATGCCTCATCCAAGAGGGTCATGTGACTCCCTGCAAAATATCAGAGGTATCAGAATCAATTATAAGGTCCCTCGTGGGATTAAAAATCAGTCGTTCAGATCCCCCCAGAGAGGTAATCCTCCATAAAGGTTGTGTGTTGTCTGACCCTTATCTGACCGAGGGTACTTACAGAATAACCCCTGCAAGTAACCTATGTGGTACCTATGTCAAGAAACTAAGAAACCACGGTATATCTGATGCGTTAGAGAATAGTCATAAGTCAGGTCTACCATATGGCTAGGGTGACAAATATGGAAACCTTGATAACACTGCCTCTCATAGAGGTAAAGGTACTGGCAAGATCCCCATATACGAATAGATCCCTAGAAATATATCTTACTCTAAGAAGGTATTGGGGGGATATCCCCTCAACCAATCTCACACGATCTCGTGCTTAACTCCGGTGTAAGAGAAGCCTCCCAACGTCACCAATTATACAATGGATTTCATCACTCCCTTAGTCAGACACATATGTTGATTTAATAGCCTTGGAGAAGTTTACTCAAAAAATCCTATTCCAAGGCTCTAAATCCTAATCTATTTTGTGCACCCTAGAAAATAAAATTGTTTCTAATCAATTTTAAATTATCAACATTGCTTTTAGTGGCCTTGCTTACTAAAAAAGGTGCGGTAGTGAAACTAATGATGTTATAACTCAGCAAGTAAACTAAATGAATATGAATAAAATGCAAAGTCCTAACTTCAATTCCAAATAAATGATAAGCTTTTCAAAATGCAATTTTCAATTGAGTTCTGCAATTCCAAATAAGATGCAATATTTCTATACATATACTAAGATCAATGATAAGGACCCAAAAGATCAAATTCCAACAATGCAAAATGCTTAATATTTTTTTATTTTCAATATAAAAGAATGAAAATGCAAGGACTGAACAACAACTTGATATAAAGATTCTACTGTATGTGAATAGAGACAAACCAAGTAGGATATCAAGAAGAAAACACCTAGCCCAATATGCAAGGACAATCAATGAAAAGGATGATGATAAAGGCACCGCCCAAAAATTCAACCAAAAAAAAGTTTCCTATCATTCTATAGGCACTTAACAGTCATAACAAAGACCCAAGAAGACTCAACAACCATCACAACTTACCCAACATATATCAAACTCAATAACCAAACATAAAAGGATGATGTACGTGATTGTTCAGAAAAAACTGCGTATATACGCCTCTTGCAGAAGGACAACACATGTATGTACATGACTGTCAGGTAAAAACCTGCATATATGTGTTAAAACACTGCCAGGATAAGGATAAGGCTAAGAAACTCAGACTCAAAATGAATAGAGGCTGTCAAGCAATCAGACGACAAGAAACTCAATATAAACGAGAGCAATCAAAGGAGAAAAACACTCCAAACCCCGAAAAGAAGATTCTATCCCCAGTATGGTCGCTAATTCTGTTACGAGGAAAATATCTTTATGGCCAGGGGTAAACCACAACAGATGGAAATGACTATAGAAATCAACTCTAATCTCAAGTATGCTATATAAGAAAATATGCTAACAAGACAAGATAAAGAGCGTAGCTCATCCAGATGTTCGATGAAGTCCACTGTTGAGCACTTGACTTAAAGCACTGCACCTACAACTTGTCCTCAACAACCAAGAAACACAAGCATATGGTGATAATATATAAATTTAGCACATTCAATAGCATAATCCATCAACATTCATGACAAATATGCCCATGGAATAACAATTCAAATATTTGCAAGATATTATTTGTACGAGAAGAGTATTTCTATTAAAATGTAATCAACATAAGTGAATGAATTACAAACTTCCGTGTCGGCATGGTTTGGAATCAAGAAACTAAGTCCCTTCTAGCTGGGCCTCCAACACTTCAATCCTCCAAAGCTCATATAAGAGAGACAATGAGGTTCTCAATCAAGTAGAGAAGAGCCTGGGGGCTGAACAATGTGTTCAGACTTAAAAGGACAAAGGGATGTAGACTCAATATGAAGTGAATAATTTCTCCAGAGTAACTTTTCTCTCAAAGTTGAATTCTTCTCTTCTTTCCATAGCTTGGATATGGCCCATTTATAGCCTTCAAATGGAACTGAAGGTTCGAGACGAAACATTTCTAGTATATGGAAGGTCAAAGATCATGGATCCCGTGACATGACATGGAAACCCAACATTATTTTTTAATTTTGGGCACAAAATCCTATGTACACGGGTTGTAATGGTGCAACCTGCGTATACGCATATTGTATAATAGTTAGGGCGCATATATGTGGAAAAATTGTTTTTAGCTCTGGGATTTGAAAAAAGGGACTTCAAGTCTGCATAAGGAAATGGAAAAAGGCCTTCTGAGAAAATTTGCATAGGGTGAAGCAAATCTTTCTATAATAGTTGGAAATATTGTTGTCATTGATGTCAAAGATAGGGGGAGACTACAGATGTCCAAGATAAAGTTTTAAAGATGAAGATTGTTGGAAATATCATTTTTGGATTTTTGATGCTTAGTTTGGATATCCTATATTTGAAGTCCTTTTTACTCTGAATACCTAAATCAAATGGGAGCATAGGATATATGGTTGAATTTTTTTTTCCGAGACCTTTCCAACAATATATGGCACTCCCTCTAGCTCCATAGGAATGAATAGATATGAAATATTTTTCCAGGTCGACCCAACCAATTTTACAAGTTGGCCTAATAAGTGAATGTAGAAACACTATAAATACATGATAGATGTGCACATTTGAAGAGTATCCAAGAAAGAAGAGAAAGGATAAGTGCACATAAGAGATTTGAGGTGCATAAGAGGATTTGAGGAATATTCTTGGTGTCTAAAGGTGCATAAGAGGAGTTTTCTTGGAGTTTTAAGGGTGCGGTATGAAGGACTAAGGTTTATGATGCTGCAAAGTGTGTTTTTTTTAGGTTTTGATGCTGCATTATAGAATTGTATTATGGGAATAATGTTATGAGGTTCGTCCCCGAGGTGTAGGACAGTTAGTGATGGAGTGTGTTGTTAAGGCACTCCATGATGTTAAAGTCACCGGTTCGAAACCTGCAGGGACAAAAAATCTAGCCATGTTAAGGGTTGGTGTGGCTAAGGCCGGGTGCAATCCCCAGGTGATTTTTATGGCTTAGATGCCCTTGAGTCGCAGTTTCTCAGCCACAGGTTAGTCCCACAAGTCACGGACAAACTAACAAACAAAAAAAAAATGCTATGAGGTTTTCTAGGGAATGAAGGGTAAATCTAACTAGGGTTTGAAGGTATGTCTAGGGTATGAAGCAAGGAGAGGTGTTGGAGCATGAAATTTAAGGTTATGATGATTTTGTGAAATACATGAAGTATGAAGCATGTAGGTGAAGTAAGAAGTAATCCCTGTATGGATATATTATATTGGTCCCTATACAAGTCTTATTGAGTTGGTTCTTAGGTGAGGAGATTGGTTTCTCTGGTAGGTTGGTGTCTACACAATATCTTATTGAGTTGGTTCTCAACTGAAGATATTAGTGTCTCTAGTAGGTTGGTGCCTACACATTATCTTACTAATT
Source organism: Picea mariana (assembly GCA_032191745.1). Lineage (NCBI taxonomy): Eukaryota > Viridiplantae > Streptophyta > Pinopsida > Pinales > Pinaceae > Picea > Picea mariana. The sequence goes on from JASDQU010735689.1 coordinate 178,867, forward strand.
TTGTGCCTAGATCAAGACATTGGTGTCTCTAGTAGGTTGGTTCCTACAAGCTTGTAACAATAGGTTGGTGCCTATAGACATTTATAAATATAAGTTTTTGTGGTTTTCTCCCACAAGGTTTTCCAAATTAAAATTGTTGATACTGAGAGGGGGGGGGTGAATCAATATCAATAATAATATATCACATTTTAAAACTTTAACTTTTCAATCAAATAAATGCATCCCAATATACAGTAAAGAGAAGAAGAAAAAATACACAATGCACAACAAATTTAGTGTGGAAATAAACCACATAATTTTTTTTCTGATATAATAACAATATTACATTCATAGGAAGCTAAAAATTCCAAAATTCTCCAACTCCAATTGGAAGGAGGAACCAGCCCCCTGATTTATAGGAACCAACCTGAAGGAAGCTACAACTCCCTAGATTCTCCATTTCCAACTAGAAGGAGGCACCAACCCCCTGATTTACAGGCACCAACTTGAAGGAAGCTACAACTCTCTAGATTCTCCAGTTCCAACTGAAAGGAGGCTCCAACCCCCTTTCCTTTTCCCTTCCTTCAACCCTAAAATATGTATATAAAAGAATCAACTTGTTACTGTCACTATCACTTTCTCTATCACTATCATTGATACATCATCATCATCAAAATGGGTCCACATAGAGATCCTAGGTCCACATGGGTCCACATATAAAACCCAACAACCACATAAAAACATGTACCAATCATGTGCCAAAATATACAAAATATGATCCTCACCGACTGGGTCCACATAGATATCCTAGGTCCACATGGATCCACATATAAACCCCAACAACCTCACAACAACATCACAAAAACATCACAACTTCATAGCAGTGTATACGACAACATCACAACCTTATAGCATACCTTGGGAATAAGAAAGACCTTAAGAGAATCCCTTGGACTTCTCTTGCACACCAAGAGACACCCCAAACACCTTGTGTGCACCTCAGACTTGATATCTTGCTTGGTTTCACTAAAAATTTGAAATTCTATCTTGTATTTATAGTAATTTTGTCCCCAAAAATTAGTTGATCTGACCTCAATTTTTTGGCTGGGTTGTTGGAAAAACAAATTCATATCTCCTCATTCCTAGGGAGTTAGAGAAACTTCCATATATCATTGGAAAGGTATTGGAATAATATTTCCAACCATGTAACTTGTGATTCCATTTGAGTTATTTATGTAGGGTAAAACTTCCCTCAAAGTTAGGGTATCCAAAATGACCACAAATAATACTTTCAACAATCTCCATCTTGTAATATTGATCTTGGACATCTATAGGCTTCTTCACTTGACTGAAGGGGCTTCTTTATCACACCTTTGGAGCTTCTTGTGGGATTCTTGAAAGTGTCTTCCCATGAGGGCCATGCTTAAAGATACGCCATAAGGGGACCACTTTGGAGACTCCTTCAAGTAAACCCATAGGCTTCTTCATGTTGATCACCAATCACTGACTTTGAAATCAATGAAAATGCCATTAAACAAAACTCTGTGTACTTTTATTTGAGTTTACATGCATTTACTATTTTAAAGTTAATGAATGATTGATGAATTCTCATTTAAAGTAAAAAGTATGTTATACCGATTCAACCCCCCTCTCAGTAAAAGCATAATTTCAACATATTTCAATGGTTGTAGTGGTTGTTTGGATCCTTGCACTAATGTGCAGTGGTTGTCATCTTCTTATCTTTCCATTTCCACTTCTTTTTCCTCTCTTTGGAATATTCTTCATGATCTTTCCATTTAGAACGACTTGGATATCCTTTCTTATGGCCTATGGTATCCAGATGTTGTGCTTGCACTTAGGCCTCATCAATAGTCCTAGGTTTGGAGAGGATCACTTGATTTCACAAATTATTGTGTAGACCCCCTATATACTTGAGGAGTGCATCCGGGTTCTTGAGAGAGATACCCAACATGATTTCCAGCTTCCTAAATTCGATGATGTACTCCTACACACTTTTCCCTTGCCTCTACCTAAAGTGATGCTAATGGATCCACTGGTCCTCTACTTACATAATAGGGTAGAACTGAGACTTGATGAGGGTTTTAAAATCCTCCCACTTATTTACTAGTGGATCATTGTCTAGCTTAAGTATCTCTATGTGGCTTTCTAACCAGGCTAGTGCATGGCCCTCTAGTTTCATTCAAGTAAATGAATTTTTCTTCTGTTCATCTGTATTATGGACACTAAAATACACTTTTAACTGTTGCAACTAATGATTCAACTTAATGAAATTGATCTCACCTTGATAGGATTTCATATCCACTTTGGATGCCATTTTGAATAGAGGTTGTGAAGGAGTGATCGCATTGAAACTTGGTTTCTCTTTCTCAATCTCTTTTCTTGAATCTTTCATCCATATTTTATGAGAATAATGAAATGAATACATATCTATATTATAAGCACACATATACAGTGAACAATAACAAAGATACAATAAAACTTGGCTTTTATTAAATAAGAAATATGTTGAAACTGTAAAATGCAAATTGAAACAAGCTTGCCAGAATGGTGGTGGCTTATCTCCGAGAAGAGATGTGATGACTACGCTCATTCAAAAGAATATGAGTACAATGAGGCTCCAAATAATTTTTTACATCAAACATGAATTCCAAAACCCTATACATCCAAAAACCTAACACCAGAAGATGAAGCACCAAAATTCATGTGGGCCATGTTGGGGTAAGTTGGTACATCAGCTTCCCGGGGTCGTAACTTTTGCATATGATCTTTGTTTTAGGTGCATGATATCCCATTGGAAATGTCTATACAAGGAATACACATTATGCCATCATACACTAATTACATTCACAATATGATTGTGGCGGGCCCAAAAAATGTTGTTTAGGGCCTCAAAACGACCCCAAAAGTTTAGGACCTGAAAAGCTAGAAAACAAACACAAAGATGAAAAATGAAACTTCCAAGATGACATCTGCATGTGAGCCAGTTGGAATAGGTGGGTGGAAAATGATATCCACTTGGATCAATCCTCCCCCCTTAGGAGGAAATGGTCTTCATTGAATTGAGTTCCCCCATTAGATGAGGAAATTTCTGCCTAATTTGGCCGTGGGTGAGCCACTTGCCTTAGTGCAGGAACTGCCTTGCTTTGAAAACACGATAAAGATGGAACTTCTATTGGTGAGTTCCCTTGACCTGTGTGTCCATGATCTGATCAGTGGATGCTTTTTCCATGCATTCAGGGTTGATCTATGTCGGTGTTAACTGTTCTGCTACCTTTGAGGTGTCCAATAATGGTGGAAAGTATGGCCAAAGGAGGTCCACTTTAAACACTGGGTGTAATCCAAGGAAGGGGGGAATGTTGAGCTCAGAATAATTGTCACCCACAACCTTGGTGATGGTATAAGGTCCATAATAGAGTGGAAGAATCTTTCATTGGGGTCTTGAAAGGCGTTCTTTTTGCAAGTGCAGCCAAACTTTATCTCCCACTTGAAACTTGTGTGGCACCCGATGTTGATCATGGCGTTTCTTGTACTTGGCATTGGACTTCTGCAAAATATCCTGAACCTGTTGGTAGATGTCATGGATCTGCTCAATGAATCGGGTAGCTTTTTGAGCTTCAGTTTGAGCATGAGACGAGTTTTCCTAGGTGGCAACAAGGGGTAGTCCAACATCCATGGGACCCAATGGTTGAAATCCCAACCCCGTCTGAAAGGGGTTGTGGCCAGTTGAGCTATGTATGGGTCTTTTGTAGCTATATTGAACATAGGGAAGACTATCATCCCATGTGCAGGGATTCTTGGAATTGTACATCCATAGGATATGCACGATCATCTAGTTGACGACCTTAGTTTGGCCATCCGTCTGGGGGTGGAAGGTAGTAGACTTGGCGAGCTTGGTATCCAATAGTGACAAGAGGCTCGACCATAATGTGCTGAGGAATTGGATGTTCTGATCTAAGATGATGGTTTGTGGTATCCAAAAATGTTCCCAAACTTGTTCGAAGAAGAGCTTAGAAGTGGGCTCTGCTATGATTCTCTTCTTGCAGGCAGCCATAATCGCCATTTTAGAAAAACAATCAACCACTAAAAAAACACTGTCATTTCCACGCTCAGTTGATGGAAGGCCTGACATGTAGTCCATCGAGATGGACTCCTAAGGCCTTTCATGAGTAGGAAGAGGGGCGTAAATTCCTTGTTTCTTAATGGACGGTTTGGAAATCGCATAGGCAGTGCAGGATATGATATACTTGTTGAAATACTGTCGAAGTTTCGACCAATAGAAATGTTGTTGCAGCACTGCCACTGTCTTTTCTATGCCGAAGTGTCCTTCCACCCGACTGTAGTGGGCTTCCTAACTCAACTTCACTCGCTTTCTTTATGGAATGGAGAGATTTCCTAGATGGCACAACATCCCATCATGAATATGGAAATCAATGACAGTTGTGTTTTCTCCCAATATCTGGCAGGTGGCGGTGAAGTCAAAATCTCTCTCATAGAGTTGGGGCCATCCGGAGGTCTCGTGGCCACAAGAGTTTATCACCGTGGTGATTTATGCAACTGGAGGGCGGCTAAGGAAATCATCGACATGATTGGTGCTTCCTGTTTTATACTTGATGTTGAGATGGAACTGTTGCAAGTATGTGGACCACTTCTGATGGAGGTCATTCTACAATTTTCCCCATGTCTGCCTACAACAACTTATTATCGGTGTGGATGAATGTCTCCTTCCTGAGAATGTAATGCATGCATTGATGATAAGATTTCACAATGGATTACATCTCTTTGTCCTAAGTATGGTACTTACGGATGACATCTGATAGTGTCTCACTATGATAGGCTACAGGGTGTTCGTGCTAAGTGAGAACTACGCCCACAACATAGTCTGAAGAATTTGTCTCGGTCCCAAAGGGATGTTGCAGGTAATGTAATGAGGTCATTGGGGTTGAGCACAAGCGTTGGTTCAAATCATCGAACACTTGTTGTTGTGACAGGTCCCGCACAAACTTTTCCTTACCACCACCCTTGGTTACTTGGCTAAGGGCCCATGCAATATGGGAGAATCCCAACACGAACTTGCGATATAAATTGGCAAGGCCTAAAAGCTCTGAAGCTCAGTGAGTGTGGTTGGGTCTAGCCAGTCACGAAAGACTTGGATCTTGGATGGAGCCACATGCATCCCATGCTCATCAACAATGTATCCTATAGGTAATGGACCTTCTCCATGTTGACGGGTCATTTTTCCAAATTTTCATATAGATTGTGTTGTTGTAGAGTGTGCAGAACTTGTTGAATGTGTTACAAGTGTTCCAACCAATTCTCGTTGTAGAGGAGGATTTCATCCAGATACACCACCAAAAAATAATTGGTGGAAGGCCACAAAATATTATCCATCATCCTCATGAAATTTGTTGGGGCATTCGTCAAACCAAAGGACATGACCAACCATTCAAAAAGACCTTTTTTGGACTTGAAGGCAAATTTTCATACATCTGTTTGCTTTATTGGGACCTGATGATAGCTGAATTCATATCACTTTTACTGAAGTATTTGACCCCCTTGAGCTGGTCAAGAAGATTGTCAATTCGGGGAATCAAGTACGAATTCCTGACTATGATTTTATTTAGAACCCAATAATCAATGCAGATTTGCTAGGTCCCATCTTTCTTCTGCATAAGAATGATTTCCACACAATGATGAGATGGGTTGGATGTGTCCTTTTGGAGTAGTTCTTTGTTCTGATGCTTGATCTCCTCCTTTTCTAACATAGAGAGATGATAGACTAGCCCATTGGGTAGCGGTGTGTCGGGGGTTAGATTGATTGGATGCTTGAACTGACAGTGTAGATGTACCCCGGTGGGTGAGGAGAAAATGCCTTTGTATTCTTCCACGACCTTATCCACTTGCTTCTGTTGCATGGAGATATCGATCGTGGAGGCCATGGATGTGGCAGTAAAATTCCACTCACTTTGAGAGTGAATCACTAAGAAGACAAACTTCATGGTCTGAGAGATGACCTTCCTACATTGCTTGGCAGAGATCAAGGAAATGGAAGTAGCTGGGACTACCTTGGGTATCTTGTACAATTTTCTGTCCAAGAGTAATAATAAAATTGCGAGGCCTAGACTAATATACAACATGACGTTTCCATAAATAAGGTTGGCCCAAAATAACATCACAAACTTCAAGGGGAGAAACATCACACAATACCTCATATTTGAAGGGCTTGATGTTGTATGATAGGAAACACTGTTGGCTGACGTGAATATCACTTCATTGGAGGAGCCATCAGATGGTGTATGGTTGCGAGTGCGACATTGTTGGCAGGGCCAAATGCTTGACAACATCCACTGAGATGAGCTTCTTATGGTTATTGATATCAACGATGAAGTGCAACGGAGTACCCTTCACCCACATTTTTGAATGAAATAAGTGCTATCCTTCCTCAAGCTCGTTAGGTTCACCAAGCTGGATCTTTGTGGTAGCAATGGTGGCACTAGGTTTTGTGTTAATAATCTGTCTCCCCTTTTATGGTTCCAACTATGAGTTGGAACCCGCATCTGATTCATAGGCTTTCACCTCAGCCACCAATGACTTCTTTGAGCGACAATCAACAATGTTATGCCATGGGTTCTTATGAAATTCACACCACTTCCCAGTGTCTTTCTTCATCTTTCCATTGTCCTTCTTTGGTTATAGCTTAGACTGGTTGTCCTAAGGCTGTCCATATTTTCTCTACCTTTTGTTCTGTGGGTTGGGGATATCTTTTCCTTGCTTTTGTTGTGAAGGGTTCCCAGACCCAAACTGTTGTGTCTTTTGTTTAAGATTCTTCTTGATTTTGACAATATATTGATAGGTAGCGCCCAAGGAAGAGATGTCCAGAAACTCCATTTCCGTCTGAATGTATCTATGTAGACCGTCATGTTATTTTAGCACTAGATATCGCTTAGAATATTTGATACCCAACGTTGTGTGCAAGGTATGGAAGATATTTGTGAACTCCGACATTGTTTGGTCCCTTTCCTGCCACAGTGTGGTCCATCTTGTATACAGGTCATCATAACTTCCAATAGGGTAGTATTGTTACTTAATAACATCCCTGCAGGATTCCTAGGTGAGTGGGACTGTAAATAATGAGGGTTCCTCCGTTTCCTTTTGCTCATAGAAAGTATCACACCAATCTTTGACATGGGGGATGACTTTGAGGAGCACAGATGTAATATTTTCTCTAATGGAAAAGTTATGGAAAGAAAAATACCCTTCTAGAAGATTCAACCATTTGTCTACAACATTTGCATCTATCTGACCTTCAAATATAGGAATATCAAAGTTGATTTGTAACTTTAAGGGGGTGGTGCCTTTGTTAGAGGAAGATGCATCACTTGTTTGTAGTTGTTGAAGGATTTGCGCAAAACTTTCCATCATCTTGTTTCTCTGTTGTGCAAGGTATTTCTTGAGAAAAAAATTGAAGGAATCTCCTGTCCCGTCATCTTTCTTTTCTCCCGCCATGGAAGGTATTTTGGGCATGCGAGAGCTCTTTTCCTCAAGAGAAACAATCTTGAGACCCAACTCTTTGTACCCTAACCTTGTCAGGGACATGCACTAAGAACGACAATCACTCTCATACCATCGATCCATATTTTATGAGCAGAATGAAATGAATACAGATCTATATTATAAGCATAGAGATACACTTAATAATAACAGAGATATAGTAAAACTTGGATTCTATTAAATACTAAATATGATGAAACTATAAAATGTAGACTGAAACAAACTTGCTAGAATGGTGGTGGATTATCTCTGAGAAAATATGTGATGGTTGCGCTCATTTGCAAGAACATGAGTACAAAGAGGATCTAAAGGTATTTTTACATCAAACATGAATGCCAAAACCCTAGAAATCCAAAAACCTAACCCTAGGAGATGAAGCACCAAAATTCATGTGGGATCCGTTGGGGTAAGTTGGTACATCAACTTCCTAGGGTCGTAACTTTTTCATATGATCCATTTTAGGTGCATGATATCCCATTGGAAAATTCTATCCAAGGAATACACATTATTCCATCACACTCTAACTTTCTCTACAATGTGACTATGGAGGGCCCAAAAAACATTGTTTAGGGCCTCAAAACTGCCTCGAAAGTTTAGGACCCAAAAAGCTAGAAAAAAACTACAAAGATGAAAATTGAAACTGCCAAGATGAATTCTACATGTGAGTGAGTTGGAATAGGTGCGAGACCATTGATATCCACCTAGATCACTCCTTTTTGTGTCTTTACTATCTCTCTCTTGGTTTCCCATCATATCCAACTTTTGAGTTAGAGCCACCAACCCCCTTGAAAGGTCCGAACTTTTTTTCTAGTGCTACCATGAAGAGGGCCATGTTGTGAGAGATATCAACAAATTGCTCTTCCAACCTCGAAAATCTCTCTTCCGCTGCATATTGAGGATTGTTATGAAAAAACTCAGTGACTTCCTTCTTAAGACAATTTCTAGATCCTACAAATTCCCACAAATACCCCAAAGAAAACTACTCTGATACCAATACGATCCATAAACTTCCATGAATATTACACTAGAACTGTTTGTCACAATAGATCTTATAATATTTTGAAATATTAGAATGTGCAATTTATTTCCTTAGATCATAGATTAATTATTACTACCTTATTGCTCATATTTATGAAAATAAAAAAATATGAAAATGAAAGAACAAACAAACATACACACTATCTACACAATTGAACACATGATGTATCTTGGGAAACCCGATGCGGGAGAAAATCTAGGTAGAAGGTGAAGCTTATTCTCTCCTCTCTTTTCTTTAGTTATGAAAATGCAAATACAAACAAAGGGACACTCACTATGGAGTTGCCTTAGACCCTGTGGCATGAATGGTTTCTGTAGAATTGTCTTCGGCCTCCATTATGTTCTCAAATACCACTCCTAGATGTTATCCTCAACTATGGAACAAGTACAATGCTAAATAATGGAATCCTTCTCTTCTTAACAACCTAGTATTTAACATAGCCCAATAGCCATCTAGGGTTAGGGCTTTTGCATCCTCAACCCTCAATTAGTGATAAGGATTTTCACCTTCTAGAATATTTTTGAAAGTCCACATGTGGCTAGCCCCACATGTGTGAGTAATGGGGGTTGTCATGGAATCCACTCGTACCATGGTGGTCAAGAAGGTAGGCCAACTTGCAGGAGGCATAACTTTTGCATACAAGCTCCGACTGAGGTGATTTTTGTACCATTGGAAAAGTATTGATGCATAGAGAAATGTCAACGATCTATAGATATGATCAAAACATTTTGACCCCAAAATGTGATTTGATGCATAAAAATGGTTTGGAAAAGTTCAGGACCCCAAATTTCCTAAGTAAGATTCATCGAATTTTTATACTAAAAAAATAAATATTAAAATAAATAATTATAAAATGATCTATTATAAATCATATATGATTTGCATTCCATTCCTATTGTGTGGATATGTTTTAAGGTAGGGTGGCTTGCAGTTATGGAGAGTGAGGTCAACACTCACTTGGGTGTGGTAGACGAGGAGCCTTGGGATCAGATGAGCTTCCTATCAACGGTGGATGAGCTTTGTAAGCATCGGGGTAGTAGAGTCTCACTAAATGCACATTCAAGCGAGCCATTACCTCCATTAGTCAAGTTTCCACCTACCACTACCCTTGCTTCAGAGAAATTTCATCTATCTTCAGATCCAAGTATTTCCCTCCCCAAGGAAGCTCTTCGTCTTCCTGGTGTGTCGTCAGAAGTTTTAACTGCTGAAGGTTACGATAAGGCGAAGTGTTCACGAGGAATTGGTGTATTTGAGACTGGCCTGAATACTACCCACAACACTTAGACTTTGGAGAACAAGGGAGGTGTTTTGGGGAAGAAATTTACTCCAAAGTGCGCTGTGTAGGCATGGAAGCCAAAACAAACCAAAAGAAAAATGGTTTTGGGCTTGGATGTGGGACTTGAAGAGTCTTGTTCGCTTGCTATGTGTGCTTTGGTTGGTAGGTTGGATTACCATATTCTTTGCAAGAAGACTGTCACGGATTGGATGCGTGATGCATGGGAACCCCTTCTAGGTTATTCCCCAGTGTTAATAACTTTGTCGCAGGGATGGTTCGGTTTTGTGTTCAAAACCCTGGAAAACTCTGTCAGAATTTTAGAAATTTTATGGGTGTTTAAGGGCGGAAGCCTCATGCTAAATAGGTGGCAGATAAGGTTTGACCCAACGAAAGAGTATTTTAGCTATCGCCACCTCTGGGTCCTGCTCCCGGGTCTTCCACTACATTTGTGGAATGTCAAAGCACTGGAAGCTATAGGAAATGTCTTAGGATGTTTTATTAAGGTTGACGAAGATTCTTTACCGTCTACAAAAAAAAGGATGGAAAAATTTATTGTGGAAGTGGATATACACACTGGTCTATTGGAAACGTTGGAGATATAATGGAGGGGACTTCAACTAGTCTAGAGACTAGATTATCTGGGTATACCTTTCCATTGTTCGTGCTGTAGACAAACCGATCACTTAAGAAAGGATTGTCATCATACTTATGGAGCACCTATCAATGAGGAATCCTCATAGGAAAATATTACAAACTGTTACTCTCATTGGACAGAGGAGCAAGATTCAGATGCTTTAATTGGAGCGTAGGATTTGGATAGACTAGCGTCATCAAACAACATCTTCATTGGTAAGTTGAGACATTACGTTCCTTCTCTTTATTTCTTGTTATCTTTGTGGGAACGAGATCACCTTGATGCTTTATTCCCAACGGAGTCAAGCCTTCCTTTGGCGACTGCTAAGACTATGGTTAATGGGACTTTATTAGAGAGTTTGGTTCCGTCTTCTGAGACTGGTTTAGCTAATTTAGTCCCGCTTGATGTTCAATGAGAGTCCACTCCTTCCATTTTTGATAACCACGTGTTTATTAATAATGTCCTTCCCGAGACTTTGTCGAAGGAGGATTCACTCCTTGTACCTGGTTATGGAGAACCTGTCTCTAGTGAGCACTCATTGGATAGAATGTTATTAGACTTGATACCATCCTTCTAAGAGGTTTCTAGTCCTATCCTGATCCTGAATTTCTTGGGGAAAGAAGTTGTGGTTCCCGTGAGGCCTAGTGATGCTACTAGAGATTCTGGCAGTATAGGAGTCTCCAATGGAAAGGATCTTGCATGGTCGAGGGGTTTGGGGCTTGAGTTATCTCATGTTAAAACTAGAAGTTCCCACAAAAAATTGGGAACGAACCTCTCCTTTTTGGATAACCATATTTCTTCTACTATTGATCAAGGGGCGCTTAGAGGCATGAAAGCCCTTACAAGGGAAAAATCATGATCCTACTCTCCCTTAATATTAGAGGGGTAGGAGGACCCCTAAAACCGGCCTCTATGCGTAGACTTATGACAAAAACTTTACTCAATATTATCTTTCTACAGGAGACTTTAGTGGATGAGGAGAAGGCTAGGAATTTCATGTTTGCACTCAGGTCGGAGTATATGTCCTGTGTTGTTAGTTTAGTGGGAAATTCAGGTGGCCTTTTGGTGTCTTGGGACCCTCGTTTTTTTTTATTTTCTTCCTATCCTAAGTTTTGGCGGTATCTTCTTGTCACACTCTAGCTTAGTGGATAAAAGGAAGTTTTCATTTTTGAGTGTATACGGCCCATGCATAGACCGCAAGATTTTTTGGGAAAAAGTGGAATACAGGGGCCTGTTACCACATGTTGACTTGATCATGGCAGGGGACATGAATTTCACGTTAAATTCAAATGAGTTTTGGGGAAATACAACTTTGACTGATCCTTTGGTGGTCTTCTTCAGGGATTTATTTGAAAAACATAATTTAGTGGATGTGGCTCCTGCAAAGTTGGCTCTTATGTGGCGTAATGGTATAATTGGAGAGTCTAGTATTGCTAAAAGACTTGACATATTTTTTGTGGAGGCAGATCTTATTGTACCAACAATGAGATATAGGTTGTGGGTTGAATATCCTTATTTATATGATCATGCACCAATATTACTCCAACTGGACATCAAGATCCTAACGGTTGCTCACTCTTTCAAGTTTAATCCAGTTTGGTTGCGTGACAAATCTTTTGCTTCTTTGGCACGTGAAGTTTTGAATGATGCGCAGTTTCAACAAATTGAAGGGGCACAAAGGAGATTAGTTGAAAATCTCTCACTTCTAAAAAAATGAGTAAAAATTTGGTCGAGAGAAAAATGCCTACTGGAAAAGAAAGAATTGGATAAGATGGAAGATAAAATGACAACTTTCTATATTCAGAAGAATCAAGGTATACACTCTGTAAATTCCGAACAACGATTGTTGTTCTTAGAGTCTGAGTGCAACAAATTTTTATTGGATGACGAAGAACGGTGGCATCAAAAGAGCAGGGCTATCTGGATTAAGAGTGGAGATAAAAACACAAAACACTTTCATTGTTATGTGAGCTACAGGAGGAACAAAAAACACATTTGGGGTATTACATATGAATCTAGTCAGGTTCATTCAGGACAGAAGGCCATAAAGGATGAAGTGATCTCTTACTTTAATTCTTTTTTTCAGGACACATGGCAGAGTAACCTTAGAGATAAATTAGCTACTATTAGGTTGTATCCTAGGCTTGTAATGGAGGATGAAGTAACAAATCTTGAGAAGACATGTACCATTGAATAAATTTTTGATGTTCTAAAAGGTTTTGCAAAGGATAAAAGTCTCAGCCCTGATGAGTGGACTGTTGAATTTTTCCTATACTTCTTTGACATGGTTGGACAAGATTTGCTTGTTGTTGTGGAGGAGACTAGGATCTGAGGTGAATTTTATCGACCGATCAATTCCACTTTCATAGCCTTGATTCCAAAGGTAAACAATCCTAGTTCCTTCAACGAATTTCGTCCTATTTCACTATGTAATTTATGCTACAAGATTATTGCAAAAGTAATTGCGAAGAGACTCATGCCAATTATCTAGCGCATTTTGTGTGAAGAACAGTTGGGTTTCCTCAAGGGAAGACAGATTTTAGATGCAATAGGAACAACATAGGAATGCCTTCATAGTTGGATTTTAAAAAGGCCTATGATTGCACAAAGTGGGATTATCTCAGGTTTATGCTTCTTCAGTGTGATTTTGGACTTATGACAAACTAGATTATGGGTTGTGTTTCCTCAACAACATACACCATATTGGTCAATGGCGAGGCCACTAACTTCTTCAAAAGTGGCAGAGGATTGCGACATGGATTGCCATTGTCGCCTCTTTTGTTTATACTTGTGATGGAGGGATTGAGTCTTTCTCTTTAAAAAGGTCAATTTGAAGGGAAGCTGATGGGAATCAAGGTTTCTAGAATTATTAAGATTCTTCATCTACTCTTTGTGGATGACGTGCTCATTATGTTCAGAGCATCGATCTCAGAATGGCAAGAAATACAAAAAATTCTTAATGCCTTTTGTGGGGTGACGAGATTGATGATCAATTTCCAAAAGTCCACCTCCCTACACTACGGTGTTCAATAGGGAACTTTAGATGATTTGAAAGTTTTGTTTCATTTCAGTTTCATGGATCTTTCAGATGGTTTTAAATACTTGGGATTTTTTTTAAATCCTGACAACTACAAGTCAGAGGACTGACAATGGCTTATTTTGAAGTTTGAGAATCGAATTCACCACTGGTGCAATTATTTTCTTTCACTGGGGGGTAGATATGTGTTGATAAAAGAAGTGTTAGAAAGCGAGCCAATGTTTTGGATCCGTAAGATGGTTTTTTCATTTCTCTGGTTAGACAACAAACAAAATCAGACCTACCATTTAGGTATATGGGAGACCATCTCGAAACCAAAAGTTTTCAGTGGATGGGGATTGAGAAACATCTTTTGTTTTTATAGGGCACTGGCGACTAACACTTTGTGGCGTGGATTGATGCAAACTAGTATTTGGCACAGGGTGTTAAAAGAAAAATATTTCCCCCATATATCTGTGATGACTTGGCTATGAACAACTTCTCTAGTCTCATCTTTTGGCTCCCAAACATGGAAAAATATACTGAATATGTTACCTTTGATCGTGCATTGGCTAGCCTAGAAACCGGGCTCCGAAGATTCCATTATTGTTGGAAAGGATGAATTATTGGGCTTGGGGAAGGACTCCATTTTGTCTACTGATTTGATTTCGTATCTAAATACTAAAAATGTGTATTTTCTTTATCAAGCTGGTCAAGCCCCTCCTCAGGGTGCTCAAATTGGCTAGACAACTTAGATTTGGGATTGGAGGGTGACCTTGCAGCTGAATGGGATGGGTACAATAAGTGTTTGATTGGATTAGGCATACATCTAACTGAAAGAGAACATGAGTTAATATGGATAGGTGGATATTTTTATATGGATGTGCTCATTTTACCATTGACAATATCACTATTTTCACCCAGCCATAGGTCGAAGCCACCCTCCGAGCACCTTAACCTTGACAGAGAATCACTCTGGAAGAAAACCCTAGGCTAGATAGCCAAACAAAGGGTGGTTCACCTTTCCCCAAGGATGGTACACCAAAAAGAGCTGATCAGATAGTCCAAACCCTAACCAAGAGATAATCCAAGCCAAACGTGATCTTCTCACTGCAACAGTTGCAACCGCATCTCTCCTCCAAACCTATGCACAAAACTAGGAACTGCAGTGCGCACAAATGTTGCTCTGCAATTCTGAGACTACCTGCCAGAATGAAGACTGGCCTTTTGTATTTATAGTAATTCTGGCTAACTGCCTGGGCCGACTTCTCATTTTGGATATCTATCTGTTCAGTATACATTATTTCTTCTAGCCGACTTCTTCTCTTAGAGGCTAATAACCTAATACAAGTTATCTTGTTGAGTCAACATGTCTTCTAGGGTTATTAGCCAACTCATTAGGTTTTCTTCTTGCTTCCCAGAGTATTCTATTCTCGTCAGGTTTACACGTGGAGGTAAATACCTCCCGCAACTACCATAATATCAACACTTCCTCCTAGATAGGGAGGTATTATAGGTAATGGTCTTGAGCACAAACATACCTGTTGGGCACTTTAATTGCCTAATTGAATAGAAAATCAAAGTGTTCAATATAAATTGTTAACCCAGGGAAGTTTGTTATTTCAAGATAATCATGTAAAATCTATGCTAGACTATGGAAGCAACTCTAATCTAATTGTAGTAGGGAATTTTAAAATGAAACAAAAAATATCACTAACACAGTTGCGTTGATACAACTGGAGTTCTACATATTTGAAATCATAATTGCAATCTAAACTGATGAATGTATAAGAACCCTGGATTGCCTACTCTAATCTAACTTTCTAATTTACTTTTGTAGGAAGAAGTTCTATACTATTTGCAAAAAGGAAATCTACTTATTGCAAGAAGGTACTTCACACTTTTATTTCTTTTACTTGGAAACAAGATTTTAACCTAATGTAGAAAAAGGAAAAGCAGTTCTCCAACAGTGTTCAACAATCGACTTCTAATTCTCATGAGACAAATTTATGTGCATCTAACAAGAAGGAACTAGACTGTAACATCAGTTGTATTCTAGAAATGTCTAACAATTAAATCATTTGCATTAAAACAACTAATCTAGAATTCAAAATAGAGGGGAATCGGTGAGGAATGTGGGCCCTTTCCTTCTCACTGAATCCACTCAAAGAAATAGGTTACAGTCTTCTACAGGAATTCAATCCACTCTTTTATTCAATTGCCAAAATGTTCATGTACAATAAGAGTTACTTCACTTTCTCATAGTAAAAACTCCTCCATTTCTCCAGTAAAAACCTTTCCCTTCATTAAAAAAGCTATGTTATTTAAAGCAAGAGTCATTCAGTTGAAACATAATCAGAATAGCCTTGAGAATCCTCGATTCTCAAGATGTTCGTTTGATATCATTAATACAAAATATAGAACTAATATTGATCAACATCATGAGCCAACATGTCTAATTAGCAGGTGTTGCAGTAGTCGTATAACAACAGGACTGGTGGCATTTGTTGTAACAACTTCCAGGATTGACGGACTTCTATTGCAATAGTCGTGTAACAGCTTCCAGGATTGGTGGCATCCATTGCAGCAATCATGTAACAGCTTCCAATATTGGTGGCATTCATTGCAACAGTCATGTAACATCTTCCAAGATTGGCGCATAGTTGTAACAACAACGAGTTTCTCGAAGTGGGTTGTTCTAAGCATTTTGATCATTAGTTAAATCATTTCATGGGTAAAATATGTGAACGTTACCAATCAAACATGCTAAGTAAATGAAAATATAAAGGCAAGATGAATATTTCATACCTTGGAAAAAAAGGTCTTAGTACGCATTATAATAGTCATTAGCTTAGAAATGAGAAGGTTGAATGGGCAAAAGGTGTGGTGAAAAAGGGACATTTCTGGGTCCTAACATGCCCCCCAACTAAAGACATTGCATGTCCTCATGCAAAACACATTCAAACCTTACTGTGTAGCTGAAGTAGGTAATTGGATCCTCCGGTGCAAAATTGCTAAGTGCTGGTATGGAAAAATGGTGTGTCCAAAAGAAAATCTGTTGTGTCAACAATCTGTCTAAGTTTCTTTGTCTTTAAGAATAGAATTAGTTTGAGTTTCCTGAGTAACCACCCTTGAGGTAAATAGAGGTTCGTGTTTGAAAGTTGTTGGTAAACCAACAACTACCTTATGACGTTGAGATCTCCTCTATTGTACTGGTTTTTGTGGAGCAATAATTCCATGCTCAGTCTTGACTGAGAGAGTTGTTGGTCCTTCAACAATAGGTACTTTTACTACACTTATATCCTGCCTCATAGTAAATGTTTCCACACTCAAAGCACATGAGTTCTTTATTTCTATCCATAACAACTTTTGTCAATGCTAGGATGTCCAAGGTTATCCCTTCTGGATTCTTCTGTCAAGCAGTCTCTGTCTCTTTCTTCAGGGTATTTAGCTTTGCTTTGAGGTCTTCATTCTCTTTTATTAGTGCAATAATTCTGGAATTTTCAGTATTCCTGATCTTTCTTTCAATCTATGCAAACAATTGGGCGAGTGGCACATCCTCAACATTATGTGTTGCTGGAGTTTATGTTTTAGCTATACTGTCAATAGTTGTTGTTTGTGGAACAATTGTTTCTTACATGACTATCTCTGGTTGAATAGCCATCTATGGAGCAGTTGGTTCTTGTGTAACAACTGTGTCTGTCGTGACTATTTCTTGTCGATCAGACCCATCATTTGAAATTGTCTCCACTGTCACTGGTTGTTTACCTGAAGAAACTAGTTCTTGTGTGTCAGTTCCTTAATCAACCATAGAGGATAGTGGATGAAAAATAAGAAGAGCCTATTCTATATCTTTCCATCCAATTGTTGCTTCTGCAGATCGGTTGGACCTGGTTCTTCTCCTAGGTAAAATAGAAATGAAAGTAGGGGCTTTCTTCTTCGTTGTTGGAGGGGGAACAGGGTGTTCTTCCTCAACCACACAAGGAGGAAATTATGGTATACTGGGGTTTGCAATGATCTAGACATCGTCATTTGATGTGTGATGCGTAGAATCATCAGGCGAAGCCGATGATTCTGCTGCGATTTGAGTACATTCATTCTCAAATGAGAGAATCGTTTCTTGAAGTTCTTTGCAAAAAGTAAAACCTGGTATTTGTACCTCTGTAGAATTCTATGTCACAATAGTGGGAGGGCTCAGATTTGCTACTGATCC
The DNA here is from genome assembly GCA_032191745.1 of Picea mariana. NCBI lineage: Eukaryota > Viridiplantae > Streptophyta > Pinopsida > Pinales > Pinaceae > Picea > Picea mariana. The sequence goes on from JASDQU010735689.1 coordinate 196,593, forward strand.
AATTCGATCAAGGGATCTCTGATGTTTTCCCTTGAATGGACGTTTTCTTTTCTGAGAAAATGCACTGGTAATGATAGTAGGCGCTTTATTGGCTATTGCAGCAATAGGAGGGTTTTGTGTGAATGTAGGTGCAACAACAGAGGAGGTAGGAAGACTTGATTTAACAGTGGACCATGCTAACCTTGCCCGCTTTCTCGGTGATCCAGAGATAGGAGCAGGGGTTTTCTTTTCAGAGACAGGGGGTAGGTTTTCAATGATAGGTGTTGTAGCCAAGGGCTGTGACGCATGTCTTGGTTGTTCATCTATTTGTTCGACCACAACTACAGGATGTTGCAATGAAATTTTGTCGAGACTTGTCTGGCTGGTGCCAGAATGGCTTTGGGTTATGCAGATGTTTCTCTGAGTCATCTTACGGGCAGTGACAGTAGGGGTTTGGACTGTTGTTGCAACCGAGGGTAGAGGCTCATGGGTTGTGTTTTCAAGGACTAATGCTATTATATCTACATGTTTAGAATGTGGCTGGTTTACTACAAAAGGTAATGGGTTATTGGAAATTCCCATACCTCTGCGAATTAATAGGCCGATGAGTCTGTGATTAGAAAGGAAGTTCTTGGGGTGCTTGTATTTTTTTACAAAATGCACCATGTTATGCAATGAATGGAGGAGAAAATAAGGAATGTTGATGAATTTCTGATGTCACAAATGTGATAATAAGATGAAATCAGAAAAAAAAACAACTTGGTATCGGCCTTCGCAAGTAATGTACCTTTTGAGAAATTCCGTGACTTTCCCCCATGGCTCTGGTAAGGAATTGACATCTACACCTCTGCCTTTGGTCTAAACTTTCTCATTGTCGACGAGGAAACCTTTCTGCGCATCTAGAAGATGTGTTTTTCTATTAAACCATCGGTCTCCTGTGGTTGGAAACCCTATCACAGCAGCAATACTTTCTTCTGTCACTGGAATCCTTATTCCATTCACCATTGAATACCCTTCGGTGAGATTTTGACTAAACTCCAATACTTCGTCTTCATTAAACCCCTGTAACTTCTTAAAATACGATTTCCAGCCCACCTGGAAAAACATTTGGTAGGCCTATGGGTGTAACAGTAAAGTGTCCAGATTGGCTGGTTCATACCATATAGATGATCCTCCCATAGTGTCACTTGAGGGTCTAACAGGAACGTAGGAGAAGATACTAGCACTAAAACCAGAGACGCAACAAGGTCGAATGTGGTTCACAGAAAGAATATAGTGTCTCAACAAAAGAAGTGTGGTCGAAAAAAGGTGGTGGATGTGAGTATAAAATGCAGATTGGATGGCTATATTTGTGTTTCCCCCCCGAACTAATCAGATTGTTTCCAAGTGTAATAATGGAGGACAACCGGTAAGTAAACAAGAAAGTGTTCTTTTATATCTTCATTATTGTAACACATAGGATTAGTTACTCATAACTTACCACATGAAACGATTTATTGGAGTAACAACACTACCCAACCGCCATCTGAGTCGCATGGAATAGTAGATATGATGAAGGATGGCATGAGAAATGATGATATGACAACTAGAGCAGAGATGGAGTCCTTGTTGTAGTTGGCCAGCTGGAAATCACCAGATGTGAAGTCAAGTAATGATGAAGAAACACTATCGAATAGATAGCATCGGTTTTGACAAATCAGTGGTGTCATAGGATGGAAAGATTGTAGGGCTGGAGCAACAGCATTGACAAAAATTCAAAAAAGAAAGAGTGAAGTGGAAAGAAAGAATAACAACAATTAGTGTATTAGCAGGTTCTTCAGCCAAAATGGCAGAGGTAGGTGTAACAACATGGAAATCGACCAATTTATCAAAAGAAGGTGTAACAACATGGAACTCAGCCAATTTATCGGAAAAGGGGTGTAACAACATGGAAATCGGCCAATTTATTGGAAAAGGTGTAACATTATGGAACTCGGCCAATTTATCGGAAAAGGGGTGTAACAACATGGAAATTGGCCAATTTATCAGAAAAGGTGTAACAGTATGGAACTTGGCCAATTTATCGGAAAAGGGGTGTAACAACATGGAAACCGACCAATTTATTGGAAAAGGGGTGTAACAGCATGGAAATCGGCCAATTTATCAGAAAATGTGTAACAATATGGAACTTGGTCGAACGCTACATCACTTAGTTTCTAGGAAGTTTTTCAACTTCCATAAACTAATCGTTTGACACCTTTTGTTGTACTCAACCTTTCTGTTCATCACCTGCACACACATAACTGCCTGATATATTTCAAAGCTGAATTTATTAGCATAGTCAAGAAAATAGAAAAATTTCAAACAAAAACAAAGAAATGCAAATTTTGCTGAGGTTATTTATATACAAGGTCTGAGCAAAAGAAGTCCTAAAGTTCATAAGGGGAAGGAGCAAGATCCTTTCCTTTTAATAATTGATAACCTATATCAGTTGTACATCTAGTTTTGAATTCTTCCTTGGACAGTGGATGCTGACACAGACGCAAGCGATGACCATTTGCATGTAACTATGTATTGGATCCATCAATAGTAATCAACCAGACTGTCCCATTGGGAAAAATAGTGTCTACCTTATAAGGTCCTAGCCATCGTGTACGTAGCTTACCCTGAAATTCTTTAAAGCACGAATCATACAACATAGCCAAATCTCCTTTATGGAATAATTTCTTCTTGATGACTCGGTCATGTCAGTTTGCTCTTTGTTGTTGAATCACTATTGTTTGATGGATAGCATCCAAATGCTTTTCATCAAGCTCGTTGAGTTTCTGCAGTTTGGCCTTCTGTGCCATAGTCAAGTCGAGGTTGACTACTAATGCAGTTCTTAAGGTTTTAATTTCGAATTCAATGGGAAAAATAGGGCTTTTTCCATATACCAGCTCATAAGGAGAAAAACTGGTTGTGTTCCTCCAAGTAGTTTGGTAAGCCCATAGAGATTTATGCAATATTTTAGACTAATCCCTACGATGTTCTCTCACTATTTTAGTAAGAATGGCTTCGATAACTTTGTTGGTGTTTTCCACCTAGCCATTGCCTTGTGGATGATATGGAGAAGTTGTTCTATGTAAAACATGATACTTACTGAGNCAATTCTCTAGGAACGCAAAATCTAACAAATATATCTTCAAACAAAAATGCTAAGACAGCTTCTTCTAAGGCTCTGATGAGTGCTTTTGCCTCCACCCACTTGGTCATGTAATCTGTACAGACCAATATATAGAATTTTTTATTGGAAGGTGGGTTAATGGGCCCTACAAAATCCATGGCCCATATCTCAAAAGGATCTACCACTACCTGAGGCTAGAGAGGCATATCATCCCTGTGAGTTGGCTGACCCATTCGTTGGAAACTGTCACAAGCTTGCACATATTTCTTGGCATCTTGAAATATGGTGGGCCAAAAATAGCCCATCCTTAAAATTTTATGCTCAGTCCTTTTATCAGTAAAATGACCCCCACAAGGGCCATCATGGAAATCTTTCAGCAGATCATAAACTTCATCATCTCTCACACATCTCCCGATTTCTTGGTCCAGGCCTATGTAGAAAAGGTATCCTCCTATCCAACTATACCGAGCACTCTTTTGAATAATCTTTCTTCTTTCTCGAGGAGATAGATGTGGAGGTACCTTCCCTGCAACCAAATAATTAGCAATATCTACATACCAAGGTGAGTGAGAAGATACAGAAAACAAATGTTCATCAAGAAAGGAATCATCTACAGGTGAATTATCATCATTTAAATGTAATCTTGAGAGAAAATCAGCAACCGCATTTTCTTTTCCTGGTTTATCCACTATAGTGATGTCAAATTCTTATAGTAGTAACAACCATATTGTTACTCAGGCATTACTAATAGGTTTATTCATTAGATATTTAATGGTTGTATGATCAGTATGAATAAAAGTAGGATACCCAGTAACATAATTCCTGAATTTATTGATTGTATAAACTACTGCCAAGAATTCTCTTTCAGTAACTGTGTAATTTAACTCAGCAAAAGCCATGTTCTTGCTAATATAGTAGATAGCATAGGGTTCTTTGTCCTCCTGTTTCCCTAGTACTGCACCAATTGCAGTGTCTGAGGCATCTGAAGAAATGTGAAAAGGTAGAGCCCAATTGGGCCCTCTCAAGATGGGAGTTGTGGACAATTTCTGTTTCAGATATGCAAAAGACAATTCATAGTTATTAGTCCAACGAAAGTCAACATATTTTGATAATAGGAAAAAAAATGGGGAGGCCAGTTTAGAAAATGTTTTAATGAATCTCCTGTAATACCCGATGTTCCCTAAAAAACTTCTTACCTATTTCTAATTTGATGGATTTGGAATGTCCAAAATTACTTGGATTTTGGCTGGATCTACCTGAATCCCTGCATAAGAAATGAAGTGTTCCAACACTACCCCTTCGCTCATCATCATATGGAACTTTTCTGTACTTAAAGAAAGATGAGACTATATACATATTTTGAGCACTTTTTCCAGATTAGACAAAGCTTCTTTGAAATCAGTACCATAAGGTGTAAAGTCATCCATGAATATTTCCATACGGTCATTCACCATATCCGAACAAATACCAATCACAACTCTCTGGAAAGTGGCTGGTGCATTACACAAGCCAAATGGGAGAACCTTGTAGGAAAATGTACCCCAAGGGTTGGTAAAGGTGGTCTTATCTTGGTCTTGTGGGGCAATGTTTATCTGGTTATAGCCACTAAATCCATCTAGGAAAGAGAAAAACTTTTTCCCAGCTAGGTTGTCTAAAACCTGATCAATAAATGGTGGAGGGAAATGATCCTTGTGCGTTGCTTTATTCAGGGCTCTATAGTCCACACACACTCTCCACTTACCATTCTTTTTAGGCACAATAACCAACGTTGATATCCACTCACTGTCTGATATAGGATAGATGAATCCGGCATTAAGAAGTTTCTAAATGATGTTGATGCCCTCTCTCCACCACCCGTAGGTCGGAAGGTCGGCGCGCACACAGAATATTTCCTTCCACATGGCCCAAAGAACTCTAACTGGTTCTTCCATTTCCCTATCAGGAAATCTGTACCCACAACAATCCTCGTGGGATCCCCCCCTTTTTATAATCGGGAGATCGGACTTCACGACTTCGCAAGGTCAGTGGTCGAGCGTTGGACTCTCGAATCCCTGAATCCCGATACAATCAACGCTGACCCTTCCCTTCCCCTGTCGAAATTTCCTCTATCGCGATTTCGACACTCGCGATGTCGAGTAACTTGTTTTACTGACCCCCGAATCTTGATATGTCAAAACTCTGACGCACGCGCGAGTTTGACTTTCAATGCTTTGTCACTTCATCAACACTTTGGAGTTCGCAATATCATGATTCCTAATGCAGATGTTTCAGAAATTCTTGCCACGAAACTTCGAAATGGTATGCCACCTGTCCACTTCACTGACTCCTCCGTGGCCCCACACTATCCTTTGGCTGTCGGGATATTGTGTTTCGTGATTTCCTGATTCCTATTGCTATGTTCATGAGACTTCCACCTACGAAACCCCGATATGGAATTTCACGTGCAAATCCGACGGTCCTTGTGACTCGGATCTACGGTCCTACCCCTCCTGAGCTTTGAACCCTTTGGGAATACTTGGCGTATCTCTTCTGCTTCTCTGCTAGATCTGACGGCTCGCGGGACTTTGTGAATCCTTCTCGGAGAATATTCACCATCCGTTCCTCCTTGGCAATTTCTGCGAATGACCAAGTGTTCCTCCGTGGAACACGTTCACTTGCGGAGAAAACTTATGACGCTTCTTACAAACTTCAAGTCACAGTTTCCCTTGCACTATTCTTCAACATTTTCGAAGGCCTTACCCTTCTTGATCTTTCCCACGACTTTGCGTCTTTGAGAAGACTCTTGCACGCACTCCTTGCGGCAACCTTCAGACACTTTCAAGTGCTGAATTTCCTTCGACCCTGTGCACACATACAGTAGCAGTCCTTCAACACTTTGCAAAAGTTCGCAACCCTGAGGCTTCGCTCAGCCTGCACACTCCTTGCACGGCTCCTGTGCCCAATTGCACTTCTGCAGAAATGAGAACAAAAGCTACCCTATCTGAACCCTCTATTAATGCACTCCTTCCGGACACTTCGACTACACTCCTTGCGGGAAATTTTGCTCAGATAGAGAAAAAATTGAAACTCATTCCTACTTCATCTCAGACTTCAAACTCCAAACATGAAATCATATACACAACATATAAAGAAAATGTATAACTGGAAGCAAATATTCATGAGCATATCATTCAGCATCAATACACAGAGAACAAACACAAAAACCATGAATTTGAATCAACCTCTTTCTATTAATCCAAATATTTGTACATGGGTGTTCTTACACAACTCTCTACACGCTCTTTCTCTTCTCCAACAATGCTCATAATCTTCCATTATTTTTACAATACACAATGAGGGTGTCTATATCCCATTTCCCTCTTGCGTTCTACAACTGTCTAATCTAGAATTAAATTCTATCTACCTGCATTAACTACTATAAATGCCTTCTACCTACTAAGGACAAGAGAAAATCGCTCAAGGTCCATTTACATTATACAAGTGCGCTTCTTCTTAATGGCTTCATTTAAGATTGCGCAACAATTTCAAGGTGATTTTCAAAATTTGTGTTGGCACTTGTCCAGCTGTCTTTTGCTTCCGCACTGGCTCGCTTGATGTCGACGATGCTCCTGCATCATACTCCCTCACTTGAAAACTTTCATGGGATCCTGTCCATGAGCTCACACATGGTCTGTCCATGCCTCTATATCTCTACTTTGGTCTCCCAGCTGGCATCTTCAACTGGATGGTTCTTCCATTTGACCAGATACTCGAAGTACTCTTTCCTTCTAGTCTTCTTACCAATTCTTTTGTCCAGTATGCGCTCCATCTGTGGCTTATCTGCAACTGGCATCTTCTTTGTCCACTAGATCAATGGTTGCTCAGTTCTAGTCCCTGTTTCCTCAGCTCTATATGGGTACAAATCATAGATATTGAATATCGGAGAAATTCCAATCCCATCGGGTAATTCAATCTCATAAGCATTCGTCCCAAATTTCTTCAAGACCTTACATGTCCCGATTTTCTTCATCTTTAGCTTATTATATGTTCCTCTCAGGAACCTTTACTTCCTTAAATGTGCCACAATCAAGTCACCAACCTCAAACTGAATTTGTCTTCTATGTTGATCTACTCTGCGCTTATATTCCTGGGTTGAATTCTGCAATCGCTCCTTCACCTAGCAGTGAAGTTCTTTCATCGCCTCTACGAAATATTCTGCACTAGCACTCCTAGTCATCGTCTGTTCTGAATCCCTTAGTTTAGAAATTCCCCTCAGTTGCATGCCATAGACAACCTAAAATGGACTTTTCTCTATGCTCCTGTTAACTGATTCATTATAAGCAAACTCTGCCTATGGTAATATGTTATCCCACTGGCTGTGGTGCTCTGTTACCAAGCTTCTCAGCAAGTCTCCCAGACTTCTGTTCACAACTTCTTTCTATCCATCCGTCTGAGGATGATAAGCCGAACTAAATGACAAGTTAGTTCCCAGCTTCTTCCATAAGGTCCTCCAAAAATTCCCTATGAATTTTGTGTCTCGATCCGAAACTATACTCCTTGGCAACCCATGAAATCGAATGACCTCTTTGAAAAACAAGTTCACAATGTGAGTTGCGCCACTGGTCTTCTGACATGGAATGAAGTGTGCCATTTTGGAAAATCTATCCACTACCACAAAGATTGAGTCACAACCTCTTTGTGTTCTTGGCAACCCCAATACAAAATCTATGCTAATTGCATCCCACAACCTCTTTGGTATGGGAAATGGTTGATAAAACCCCGCATTTTGTCTTCTTCCCTTTGAATGATGGCAAACTCTGCATCTTTCCATGAATCTCTTGACGTCTTCTCGTATTCATGGCCAAAAATATGACTCATTCAATTTTGCGAACATCTTGTCGTGACCAAAGTGCCCTGCCAATCCTCCACTGTGTTTCTCCTTCAACAGATTCTCCCTCATGGAGCATTTCGGAATACACAGTTGACTACCCCTGAACAACAATCCTTCCTGGATCATGTATTCGGCCCATTTGCTTCTATCTCTGAGAACTGGATTCTCAGCTGCTTCATACGACTCCTTAAAAGCCTGGTCATCTATGTACATGTCCCTAAGATCATCAAAACCCAACGTTTTGACTCTGAATTCCTGCAACAACAAACACTTCCTGCTCAAAGAATCAACAACTTTGTTAGCAGTACCAGAAATATGTTTGATCACAAAAGTAAAATTCTACATATACTCAACCCATTTGACATGTTTCTGATTCAACTTCTCCTGTTGAGTCACAAATTGCAACGCATGGTTGTCACTATATAAGACAAACTCTTTCGGGATCAAGTAATGCCTCCATTTCTTTAATGCCTGGATGATAGCATACAACTCCTTATCGTAAGTGGAGTATTTCACTCTCACTTAATTAAGCTTCTCGCTGAAATATGTGATCGACCTGTCTTCCTAACTCAATACTGCCTCGATTGCAAATCCACTTGCATCGCATTTCACTTGAAATGTCTTCTGGAAATCTGGCAACACCAGAACTGGTTGTTCCGTAATCTTCCTCTTCAACAGGTTAAAACTCTTTTCATCCTCTTCTCTCCAGTGGAAAGACTTATGTCTTTTCTTCATTGTATCCATCATTTCTGCACTAATTCCATTGAAATTCCTGATGAACTTTCGGTAGAAACTAGCCAATCCGTGAAAACTTCTCACCTCAAAAATACTCCTCAGTGATGGCCAATTCTTGATTACCTCCACCTTATCTGGATCCATCCTCAACTCATTTGCTGAAATAACAAATCCCAAGTAAATGAGTTATGTCTTCATGAATGAGGACTTCTTCATATTTATCAACAACTTCTCCTGTTGCAACCTCTGCATCACTGTAGCCAAATGCTTCAGATGCTCTGCCACTGTTTTACTGAAAATTAGAATGTCATCCAAATACACAATGAAAATTTTTCCGATGAACTCCCTTAGGACTTCGCTCATCAACCTCATGAAGGTACTGGGCGCATTTGTTAAGCCAAACGGAATAACAAGCCATTCATACAACCCTTCGTTTGTTTTGAATGTTGTCTTCCATTCATCTCCTTCTCTCATGCGAATTTGGTGATAACCACTTTTCAAATCAATCTTTGAAAAATACTTTGCTCCACTCAAGCAATTCATCAGATCATCCATCCTTGGCAATAGAAATCTGTACCTGATGGTTATCTTATTAATCGCCCTCGAGTCAGTACACATCCTCCAACCTCCATCTTTCTTTGGACTGAGTACTGTTGGAACAACACATGGACTCAATCTTTCTCTGACCAAACCTTTGTCCAACAAATCCTGGACCTGCCTCTTAACCTCTTCATTCTCTTGCGGCATCAAACTGTATGCTTCTTTGTTCGGTAAATTGGTTCCTAGTATGAGATCAATATGATGGCTCACACTTGTAATTGGTGGCAACAAACGAGGTAATTCGTCCACTACTATGTCAGCAAACTCTTCCAGCAGTTCTTGAACTACGTCTGGTAAATTATCCAACCTTGTGCTAGTCAGAACAATCTTTGGTTTCCTGACCACAAAGAACTGTGAATCTTCCTTCTTCTTAACCTCTGTAAGAAGTTCCTTCCCACTCATGAGAAGTATAGTGCTGCTTACTTCCGGTTTCATCTCCTTATCCTTAATTGGAAGTAACATGTGTGTCCTCCCATTCTTCTCTAGGGTGTATGTGTTCATTCTCCCATCATGAATCACATTCCTATCATATTGCCATGGTCTACCCAGCAATAGATGAAAAACATCCATAGGAATTAAATCAC